>OZ010667.1:26007407-26607407 GCA_963932185.1 Troglohyphantes excavatus | reverse complement strand
AAAATTACACTAAGTTACTTCCTTAAAAATTAGTTTAATAAGAAATTTGAGAAACTTTCAAAAAGCTAAATAAAAGCCATTTTTTTTTAAGTGGGAAGGTTTGCGAGAAAAGAAAGTTTCAAATAAAAATATTTCATTTAATAAAATTTATAAACGGTTAAACAAAATAGAATTAAATTGGAAATATAATACCAGCCCAACAAAAAGAAACAAGCTTCTTTAAAAATAAATCCTTTTATAACTGAAAATGACAAGTTCTAAACTTTAATTTCGTTAATTAAAGGATATTTACGAAAAATGTAATGCAATTTTGTTAAGTAATGCAAAACAAATCATGATAAAACAGGAAGTAACGGGATACATGAACTTGTATATCAGATGCAAAAGGATTGAATACCTTACAACGAAGATCGCAGCAGATCGCGTTTAGTGAATTTCTACAATTTCAAGGTTTTCATGAATGAAAAAAAAATACAAAAGAGCGCCAATTGAAGTTTACATTTGGCAGATACACGACGAAATTATAGTTATAATCATCTCTTCTATAGAGTGATATCATCCCCGTTTGACGAAGATCGCAAATATTTCTACATGTTAAAGATTCTAAATTTTTTTTTAATTATCTCTTTTTTTGATTGAGCAACGATTCTTCATAAAACAAGCGAACTGAGATTTTCCAATGACAAAGTGTCTTTTAATAATGAAATAAAAAATCGGACAAATCTCAAAAAGTTATTACCTTAAATTTTACAAATGTTACTTTAGAAAATGTGCTTAAAATTGAAATGTTGACGAAATTTTTAATCAAAATAAAATCTAGAATTCTGCATTCCTAAGTTTTTAATACCCCCTTAATTCCGAGTTCCGAAAATTAAAAAAAACTCGGAGTTCCGGGTTAGGGTCCGAAAAAGTACAACCCCTTGGTAAGTCAAACAAAGCAAATCACAATAAAATTGAAAATACTGAAAAATAAGTATTTATATTTATCAGATGCTAAAGAATTGTAAGCATTTCAAAGACGATCGCAACAGAAGGCGTTTAGTGATTACCTCCATTTGACGAAGATCGCAAATATTCCTACATGTAAAAAATGCTATATTCTTTTGAAATATCCTTTTTTCAAGATTGAGAATCGATTCTACATACTTTTGTCATAAAGCAAACGAACCGATATTCCAATGAAGAAATGTGTCATGGTAATGAAATGCCCTTGTCTAAAAAATTGGACATCAGGAATCAAGTCCTTTTAATCTGACGCACAATCTTTATACATTCACGCGTTTCTCTGCCTTCCGTATTGCATTATACTCCCCATACAACAGATAAAAGCGTGCTATTCGTACCTTACATTCTTACAAAAACTATATAAACTTTAGAAAATGTGCTTAAATTTTCTCATTTCCTCTTCATGAGGTAGCGTAACTTCGTTAAGTGCCAGACAAACTCAAACATGCACCAAGACGGAGTATTACGCACGTGTTTAACGAGAATTTAAAACAAAATTGGTGGAGAATTACCCATAAATGTGGTTTTGTAGCAAGTTGGCAAGGATACCACTTTTGGAGCAGAATTCCCATCCCTTTTTGCACATTTGCGCTACGAACAGGAAATCGCACTTGTTCAAGGCAAGACCTTGAGACTCGATCGCTCTCAAAATCCCACACTTGGCGAAAATATAACCGATTTGTCCGATATTTATCGTTCAATAAAATTCCGTAGTGCCGAAAAGCGACATTAAGCACTTGTTTGGAAATAATGTAGGAATTGACAATTCAAAAATTCCAACTTCGTTGCTAAGGAAAATTAAGGAGTTTTTAAGGACTCTTGATAAAAAATAAGGACTTTAAAGGCCTCTTAAAAATGAAAACCAAAATTAAGGAGTTCTTAAGGACTTTTAAGCACCCGTGGGAACCCTGCTATAGCGATTTCCGGATATAACGATCAAATTACAGGGGTCCCTTGGACATCGCTATAAGCGGTCTTTACTGTATTAACAAGTCGGTTGACATCCTATGACTCTTTATTTAATTAAAGTTAAATTATTATTGACTTAAACAAAAATTGCAATGCTTATATTAAAGTTAAATATAAATATTACAAAAATAAAAACAATATAGCAAGTTTTCCGAGTCCTGATTTCATACTAATTTCAGTAAAATATGCAAATTCAGTTAAATGCAAAGCATATCATCACATTTAATTTTAATAAAGTATAATTAGCCGAAACCTGATTGAATAAAACAAATTTGGTCAAGTCAGAGATGTACAAATAACTCCAGAAGCTCAATTGCAACTTCTAGCAAAGATACTTCTTTAGTATATCAGCATAATACTTAAGCTTAATTATAGTTTCAAAATATAAATACTATTGTTAAGTATAACTTAACAATAGTATTTATATTTTGAAACTATAATTAAGATTTTATAGAATATATATGCAGGCTAAATCTGCTATTCTATTCACCTTGTTTGTTAGCAATATGTTAATCTACTAAACTATATTCTACAGTCAAAGAACTTTATTGTACATCAGAAATTAAGTAATTGTGAATTTTTTGTTGTTGAAAATTGCAATCAATAAAAGCTTTTGAAAAAGACTTTTTAATCGTTTTCCAATTAAATCATAGATCAGTACATAGCTAAACTCTGCATTACACTTTATAACTCAATTTTTTAGTTTTTCAAAATTTCTTAACCTCTTTTTGATATTGGAAAAATATACCATATAAATATTTTATTTAAACAAATGATAGTAAATAGATGTTTTGATATAGAATAGAACTTTGATTGTTCATTTTAAATGTTGCTCATGCTTTAAATAAAAGAATATCAATACTAATAAATTTTGTGGTTAAAAATACAATTGCTTTAGGTTTGCATAATATTTTTTTGATTGATTCGTCACAACCAATTAAAAAATACTTACTGAGAGACTAGCGACTTTTGACCTTTGGGTTTTGAAGGAAATCATCAAATCCTCATAAGCCCTAATAGCACCAATAAGAAATAAGACTGACAAGGCAACGAAAGGAATAATTAATCCATCTTTGGCTAACAGCGGGACAAGACTGAAAATGGAAAGAGCACATTATAAATAACACAAAAATATTTACGACTTAAATTTCAGGCTGGGAAACTAAAGCTAATAGTTAAATTGAGGCATCATTAATCAACTTAAAATTTAATCAGTTTTCAAACCTTTTATATAATGTAATTGAGGTTTATTATACTATTTTAATTATTGGCAGAAAATACAGATAACAGCATTAAATATTTTTGTACTAGTTAATTAGTAGAAAAGTGAATTTAAGGAATTATGTGTATTAATTATCGATAAAAAATCTGATTAAATTTATTAGGTGGTTTGGAAGTGTAATTTTCTCATAAATTTACGGATTGTTTTCAACTATTTAAACAATGATATTAGGTCAGTTCAACTGGGGTATTTTAGAGATGAGTATTAGATTAGATTAGTATAATGAGGTCATTTTTTAAGGTTTAACTTAACATGTCCGAGATTGTACCTTGTTTTGTTTTTATGAAATCTATCAGAATGATTAAAGAATAAAATTAACACATTAGCAAAATTATTATAAAATTTAAAGGTGTTTCAAAGAGTTTACTATTTATTTGAGTGTAAATGGGGATTGAATATTAGAAAATTCATAAAACGTCCAAATGTAGAAGACAGCACTGCACAAAAAATATTGTTCCTGATAATGCTATGTGTGGCTCAAATGCCACTAATACTCATAAATTGACATTAACATTTTCAAATTTTTTTAATTACTTATGGTTAAATTATTTCATTATTATACAAATGCTGATGAGTTTCATTTTAAAATATATAGACTTCATTAATGATTGCTGACAAAAAGAAGTAAACTTTAGGATAATCTAATTTTACATAATGTAAAAAAAAAAGTATGTATACTATCAGATATGAAACGAGAGTAGAACAAATGAAGAAATAAAAGTTTGAGTTTATAGAAATATATGGGATAAACAAACACACTAAATAAAAAACATAATGAATTGAAATAACTAGTATGATTTCCCGAAAAATTTTTGCTAAAACTTACCTAAATGTGGAAATATAAGCAAACCAAACACAAGACAATGGATGATCTTCCAAGAGTAACAAAACAGGTCTGTGAAGAAAATAGATCGTAATTGAATGAAAAAAGTTGGTGCTTGTAACAATACTTTCCATTATATATATATATTTATAAAAATGAATGTCAAGATTACAAACTAAAGAGTTATTGCCATTTGTTCGTTTTCTTAGCATTACAAATTGTAACTTAAAAGTTGTTATATATGTTATTTTAACATTTTTCAAAAACTTAAATAAAATACAATACTTTTTGTTAGATGATTGAAATTTTTTATGTGACGAGTTTGTACCAGCATACTGGTGATTATAATTATTGTAAAATGAATATTACTTAAACCATATTAAAAAATGCATTTCCCCAACCACATTTCCATTTAGATTAGTTACATAGCATCCAAAATGAAGATTTTAAAATCAAAGCTACTTAAAAGTTACAAGAAAACTTACACAAAACAATAAAGTAAATAAACTTACAAAGCGGGAAATAGAATGCTCTTTTCGTGAACTTGAAAAGAGAATAAGAAAAATGACAAAGAACTATTGACCTGAAAGAAAATATATGTAATATTGTAATGACATCAGCATAAATTTTTAAACCACACTTAAAAAAATCAATAAAAACTTTCAAAACAAAAGAAACTTCACATAACTAAATTCTATACTTTGATAACAGCATCATTAGTTTTAAGTTTACTAAAAACCAAATATAAATGTGTAATATAAATTGAATTAAGTAGCAACAAAACAGACCCGACCGATTTTCGATATTTTTATAAATTAACACCAAGACTGCATACGAGCAAAAGAAATAAAATATTATATTTTACTTTATATTCAGATAAAGTCTTAATCAGTTGTTTAGCTTCTAATATGCAATAAGTTTTTTACTTGTTATAGTTTAAAGTTTTTTACTCCAAGTGTCAGGTGTCGTTTTATAATAAAAAACATAACAACAGTTTTAGTGTAGTTTTTAGTATTAAGTGTTTAGTGTATTAACAATCTTCACCCATCAGTTATATGCATGAATACATGCTGCACAAATAGTCCTAATAGATGCATAGCCATGCTGAGAGTATTATATTAAATTTAAGCAAACTCAAAAGTACATTTGAAAAATAAAACCTATGAAATCTTTGTAAAAAACACAACAAAATACTGCCCTGTCTAATAATAAAATATATATTCTATGCAATTACTTTTTATTTTTTGGAAAGTACTTGCACAGAAATAACCTACTTAATTTAAAATAAAAATTGACTCTTTAATGAGTCATTTGATATGTATTTTTAGTATTTTAAAATCCAACAGTTATCAATAATTTATTTTGAAGTATTCAAATCTTAAATTGCAAACAAAATACTTACTAATGCAATTCTAAATTTATGCAAACTGGGATTGCGTAGCAGTTGAATGCAAGATGGTAGGACTGATAGTAAGGTACAAATGGCACTGAAATAAATAGCTTTTCGTTACAAAACTATAAACAGCAACAATAAAATTCTTAGTTATCAAAATAAACTGGAATAAAAATAAATTTTGTTAGCAACCTAATATTTATCGAGAACCTTATATCCATTATTAAATATACTAAAGGTTATAAAAATAAAAAATAAACACTAATACAGAAGAACTAAAATTATTTTTAGTTATTCTGAAGTTAATAAATTAAATTAGTTTTCTGGAGTTTGTATAATTTAATTTTGATTAAAGAATTTCATGACATATTTTAGTATCCAATAAACTCATGATCTTTGATGGGAGGAAATTTTTTTGTAGGTTCAACATTATGCTCATTAAGTGCAAACAATTATCCTGGGTAACAATGAAGCTCCAAATATTTAAAGTGAACATATAATTATTTATATATTTAATAAAAAGTATAAATGATTAGAATAATTTTACCTTATTATGGCGAGTGTGGAAAGTGGAAAAATAGATTTCCATTTAATGAAAATAGATAGCATACACCATACATTAGCTACTTTATCCTAAAAAAAGTAAAAACATACTTTCAGAAATTATCTTTTAGACATAAAGTTATATATATATATATATATATGTATATATATATATATATATATATATATATATATATATATATATATATATATATTATATATATTATATATATATATTATATATATTATATATATATATATATATATATATATATATATATATATATATATATATATATATATATATATATATATATATATATATATATATATATATATATATATATATATATATATATATATATATATATATATATATATATATATATATATATTTGCTAAAAATGAATTATTTCTATGGCAAGAATTCCATTATCATTGTGAATGGGAAATCATTATAGTCAACTTTCAATATCAAGTAATATTAATATTTCCATAATAATATACAGAAGACTAACTATTTCTTAATATTCATATTATAATTACATACCTATTAAAGATTAAAAATATTCAACAGAAAAGCACAGAAAATAATGTAATTCACAATTTTTGCAATAAACCGCACAATTTTTTAAGTATACATTATTGTTAAGATTTCATTCTGAAAATATTAATAGAAAATAGTCAATTTGTAATCACACACTTCAACCTTATGTACAAGATATTGTTAAATACAATGTCAAACTGTTACATTTGAAAATAAAAAATAATTTTAGTTGAAAACTAGAACATTTTATTTAACTTTAAATATTTATTCCCATACTTACCTCATATAAACCTCTTGAAAATGGGAACAGTCGATCTACAACTGAGATTGCACTCTCAAAACTGCTTAAAAATGGCAACCAACAGATGCAGGTCACTGTTGCCACCACAAAAGCTAGTGATAAAAACTTCATGATTCTAAAATTAAAACAAACAAAAAATAAGTCAATTCTTTGCATTCAGAAATAAATTAACATTTACAGGGCCGATATTTCGACCAGAATCTTATGTTAAAATCAAACACCCGGCTTCTAAAGGTTAAAATAACAGTAAAATTAAAGTTAATTGCACCAAGACAATTTTCCTTGATAAGTATATATAACCTAGCAGATAAAATTTGTCAAAAACATTGCACACAACTGTTCAGCTTTCTGCCTATGCATACAAATTAGTATTTTTACGGAATAGCATAGTCTTAAAATGTATTATTTTATTCACTATTGGACAAAAAGAAACAAATTCAAGAGATGGCAAAAGTGTTTTAATTTAAATTAAATATATACTTTTACTCAACAAAAATTTCTCTTAATGGCAATCAAATTTAATTATACAGATAAAAAAGTTACCTTTTATTCCATTTCAGCCTGAAGCATGTGCCTAAAAGATAGCAGAAGAATGGCAGAGCATAATAGAGTGACATTTGCTTGAAATGAAGGGCCAAAGTGAAGAACGCAGCGCCGTAGAGGTCGTGACCCCACATGAGGAGTACAATGGCCCACAATGTCAAACCAAGACTCACAGAGTTGTATATAAGAAAGGGTTAAGGAAAACCAAGTACAAACAGTAAAATATACAGCAAGAGTTGTTTTATAAGCACGTACAACAGAATCTCGAATATTGAAACTTAATGTAGGCACCATTAGTAAAGTTACTGAGAAAACAGGCATTTCAAACCATAATGCTACTATGAAAAACTTGCGGTGGTCACATTCAATATAAACTACATTCGAGCAGGTCAATGTACTTAAAATAACTAATAGTTATTATCTCCAATAAATTATATTGTTACTTGCTATTTCAATTCATTATAAAAAACATAAATAACCATTTTTAGAACTAGAGCTTGCTATCATCTGAAATAATCAACATAATTTTCAATGAATGTGGATCATATTTAATTAAAATACTTGATATATGTTTGTATTTTTATAATTGATATTTTAACGCCCTCAGCAACCATTTGAATAATGAAATTTCAAAAGGCCTGTAGTTGGTCGTATTTGAATAAGAATATTTCAAAAACAAGAAATATTATAGAAAAATCTTTATATAATATTTCGAAGAAATCAAATTAATGTTTAGTTTAGAATTAGTTTAACAAAAATAAACTGAAGAAGGATACTGGAAATGTCCATGGTCAATTAATATTAATCCAGGATAAAGCAAGCAGAGTCCAGCAGCAATAGCCTATGATTTAAAATAAAATGTTAAAAAAAAGGTAATTATACTGATGACAGATATACATAATTAAATACCAATAATTAATCAACACAACTCTGTTAATGATATGCAACAAATTTATAAATAAAATATTCAGAAAACGGATAAAACTCTTAAAAATATTGCGACTTTTAATAAAAATTTAAACATTTTTAAGAATAAAAATTTTCTTCCATGGAAATAAAAGAAAAATACACCTTTATTTGTAAAAATTAAAAAAAATTCTATTCATGGTTTAAGATATTTACGAAAAGAAAGAACATGCTTTAACAGCAGAATGTGTGTTTAAAGTAAGTGGATTAAAGTGCAGACGAACAATTTTGTACCAGACAATCACTGAATACTAATAAATGCGATTGTTAAAAAAAACCTTAGCAGATTTTTTATGGTATTCTATCCACTAAAAAATAACATAAAAAAAAGATGGCACAGATAATATCATTAGTTGTGAAAGTCTCTGATTTATTGAATTATTTGAGAAATACAATTAAATATTTTATTCCAGAATTTTCTTAACTAAATATGATACATTAAAAAATTTCTGCATGGATATAGTTATAATGCAGTTCATTTTTAAGTCACTGAACCGCGTGTAAACCAAAACTCCAAAATAAAACTGCCATAAACTTTAAATTAAAACCGCCAAATCATGCACCAAGTAGAGGGAGAGAGGTTATCAATTCAACTGTTATGTTACTGTTACAAATTAAACATGAACTTATGATTATTTAATTCAAAATTATTTAGTACATTCTACAAAGTAAATTGGCATTTACTGAATTTTATATGGATTAAAAATGAATAATAAAGGTAACAGATACAAACTAAAAAATACCTTATTTCTTAAATTCCATGGTCTTTGTATAGTGCTCCAATAAAGAATAAACGGGACATAGAATATTAAATCTGAAAGTAAAACTGGAGAAAAAAAGCATTAAAAAATCTTTTAAAGAATTTAAAGCAAATATTAAATAGTTAATTTGATAACAGGAGTAAAAATAATACAGTTAAATTGTTGTACTTTAGTTTCTCAGAGTCCCTTTAAGCTTATAAAAACTTATAGTTTGAGTCTAAATGTGCTTTTTATAGATTTTAAAGAATTAACCTGTTCAATTATGCATATAAGGAATAAAAAATTGTGAGTACTTACCAGAAGATCTCATGAATATCTTGTGGTCATAACTCTCATAGCCCCTAGAAGCATTCAGTGAAATCCAATCTGGATTAAGCCATTTAGCTCTGTAAAAATAAATTGTTTTAGGCATTCTTTTGCATGATAAAATATTCAAAGCTAAAATAAGAATTAGTGCTCAAAACCACAACCAGATACACTTCATTAAATAATAGAATATTTTTTACAAGCATTTCTTGGTTTTCATTAGGGATTTTGACAAATATTTGGTCTATGTGCCGAATATTTTTGATATTAAGCCAATAATCAGCGAAATAGTTGTCATAGAAGCAGGGCAGCGTAAAAACAGGATTTGACAAATTGTTTGTAGTTAGTAAAAATGTCTAGCTGAATTAAAATAAGTTTCTGTGAAATGTATTATTTTTTAATGACTTTCAGAAATATCAGCTTTTTTAATCAGTGATTAAAATAACTTTAAATAATTACAAAGCAGGTGTTGATAATGATAGGAGGACAAAAATTTTAATGAACACCACCTCTCAGGAAAATGGCCAATTTAATATTGAATATTTTTACAGAAAAAAGGTTTTGTGTAAATAAAGTTCAAATTGAATTGACTATAGATTTAATAGTAATACTATTCTATAGTAAATTAAAATACTATACTACATATATGTTATGTCCAAAACCTTTACCTCTGTTACTTGAGTTGTTAACCTGTATAAAGAATTTTAAAGGAAGTTGTTATTCGGCCACCGAATATTTGGTATTCAGCCTCAATTGAATATTCAATATTCGGCCAAATCACTATTCGTGCAACTTGATAAATATTAGGGATGAAACGGATATCCGGTATCCGGCCTATCCGGCTGATTTTTAACTATCTGATATCCGGAAGTAAAGTGCCGGATATCCGATTTATCAAGCCGGATATCCGGATGAATAAAACATTGAAGATTTTTTTTTGTGGCTATCATTTATCGTTGTTTTTGCTTTAAGTATTTTCCTGAAAATTCTACCAATGTATTCACAGTGTGCAGATTCTCCCTTGAATTTTTTTCGGGCTATTCAGGTGGGTAAGGTGTGCGTTTCAGACTCAGACGCGGTGAGTCTCAGAGAATAGACAGCAAGGAAGATATGCTGCAGACATTCGAAACACGCCGCTATAGTACGCCAATATAGTGGAGTATTTTCGAGTTTGAACAATTCACATAGGTGGTGGTGTGTAGCTACATCTCTATTCGTTGTATATTAGTGGTTTTATTCTCCAGTCTATAAGTTAGTTTCAGCATTTAAGTATGGCGCAATTTAGATCAGCAATTTGGAAATATTTCAAAATTACATTTTCAAACCCATTGTACAATACTGATCTGGCCATTTCAAAATCTGTATAAATATGAACAGTTTATTAAAAAACTGTTAAAGTGTAAGTACACACATGAATTTTTTTTTTAAATTATAAATTTAAAACTCTAGTTTTTTCATGTTTGAAAACACTTTAAAAATCACGATGCATTATTAAAAAAATGAATTAAGTCAAATGCTAAGTAGCTAATTTTCATATTTTTTTTAAAACATGATTATGCAAGTTGCAATTAATCTAGAAGCATAATTTTTGTTGGAATTGCTTAAAGTATCTTTCTTAAAGTTATGACCCTATAAAAAGTTTATAACTTGATTTTTTTTTTTTATATATATTTTTTACCTTGAGAGTCCTTAAAAAAAACCCACTTTTTTTTCAAATTTTTAACTTTAAAATTCTATTATATTTTTTTTAACGAATCGTTATGGTGGAGTGTCATAACATATTACAACTAATATAAAGTTGAATTAAAAAATAAATTAATCAAAAGTTTAAGCAAACTTGAGTTTTTATGTTTGGAATGAAAGGGCATATGGTAAAAATACAATTATTCAGAAATTGAGTTTAAAGTGTACAAAACATACACCCATTGCTAGCAGCACCCTAGAATAACCCTTTGTAAATAAAAAAGTTTTTTTTTAATGTTTATTCAATCTTGGTATCAGCTTAAAGGTAAGGAATTGGGGAATATTATAGAATAATTTTTTTTGTTGTAATTTTTGACCGATTTCCGTTTTTCCAGTGTGTATTGAAAAGATAATTTCATAAAAAAGACACTGCCGGATATGCGATCGGATATCCGGCAAATTCCAGTTCGGATATCCGATATCCGGTTTTTAATGTGCGCCGGATATCCGATATCCGGCAAAAGCACTATCCGGCTCATCCCTATTAAATATAGCAGTATAACAAGAATAGTCAAGAACAGTAATTGTAAATATTCTTGTGTGTGTATTTTGGTTATTAAATAAATAAACCGTTTGAACTTAAATGTTGTATGTTTCTATTAGCTACTAGGTGCACTTAAAACACAAAGGTTTTTAAGCAATTTATGATCTTAATATAAGCAAGTTCTTTATTTTGGCCTTTCTTGAATGGTATTACTTGCACCATGAAATTTGAAAAGGAGCTCATATGCAGTTCAATGCAATGATATCATTAAATTTTTGTATTTAATTTAACTTTAAACTAAATTATCTACAATTTATTCTATTTTTAAAAAACTTAAATTTTGTTAGTGGCTAAAGTAGAATGCCCGAAATCCGGACGTCTAACATCTGGAAGGATCCAATATCTTCTTGACCTTTTTGAATTTCTTAAAATTAAAAATCTCGATCTAGCAAAACAGTACTGATTTAGCTATTTTCAATGCATTCTGGTTCAAATAAAATAACGACTATCAACACTTTTTTTTAATCTAATTTTGCGATTTCTTTGAAAAGCTTTGATTACAGAAAATAGATGTGAGAAATTTCAATTCGAGTCCAGAATCTGGACTTGCTATCGCGCAGAGTGTATGGAATGTTAATAAATATCCTGATGATCTAAAATCCGGAATTTTCCGAAATCCAGAATAGCTGAAGTCCTGACAATTCCCGATTTTGGAGTTTCTACTGCATCTTACTTTCACTGTAGGATAAATATATTTAATAACTGTGATTAAAATGCAGTATACAATATATCATTTCCACTTTTCTGAGAATACGATATTCACTGTGCTAACTAATTCTTTGAGACAATTACCGGTTTGGCCACCAATAAAACTAACAAGACTTTGGCAAGAAATCAGGAGGACCATGTATTACATTTTAACCTTACTTCTTTAGTATTTAATTATTATTTTCAATGTGTGGGAATTTAATCTTTGCTGATATTTGTATATTGTAATACAAATTGTGGTAAATAGTAGTATGCAATATTACACAGAATTAATTTCAACTGATCAAGAATTGAATTAAAGCAAATTTATATTATTTATTATTATAGTTTTATTATGCAATTGTTCTTATGTTCACAGAATACTTTTTAAAAAAAATTAACTTAAAAGGCACAATTTACACACGCAAAAAAATGTATATTTTGAATCAACCAATTAAAATTATGAGTTTGGCATAATCTAAAGCAAAGTAAAAAGAAAATCAATATATGAGAGTAGTTACAATGAACTTTCGTGCATGTGGTATATTTCTTAGAACTTTGAATCTATTCTTAAAACATAAATTCTTAAAACAGTAGTTTACAATTAAATACTTGAGTGTAAAAAGAAATAATTAAAAAATATACACAGGACCACAATGCAGAAAACGAGATACTTCAAATATATTGATGACTAAAACTACAATCATTGTACGTCCACTTTTGTAAACTTTCGGAATACATAAAAAGAATATTTTAAACTTGCTAGAACACTATGGGGATTGATATTAAAAAAAAAATTAAATTGCACAACATATTATTTTGAAAACGAACAATGTTTGTGCAGGATGCAAGAGACAAACTCAATCTCTACATTGATACCAATATCTCATTTGTGCCAAAATATGGGCATATAATGATTGTGCTTTTAGCCATCTATATTATTAAATAGTAATAATATAAAAAAGATAAAAACTTACACATAACCACATATCATACTGTGATAAGCTGTAAGAGGTGGATAATCTAAGCCCCAGTACAACAAGTCATTCTCTGTAGAGTTTTTATACCTTAATAGATAATTAAATTACATAAATGAAAAGTGACAGTTTGTAATGTATTCAGTCATTGTTAATTGAATTTTACTCTTGACAATACCAGTACATTTTTAAATTGGCAGATTCCACTTTATGTTAATTTATTTTTAATGGAATACAATTTAATTATACTGTTAATTTGCTGGATATGGGATTATACATTTTTAACACAAAGCCTATCAATATAATTACATGGTCAAACATCTGTTATTCTTTTTAAGAATAAATGAAAATTAAAACACAAATTTTTTGTGTGTAGTTTCACAATAGAACTACGCATAAAGGCATATGAAATTTGGAATCCACTTAAGACTAGAAATTCTTCTTAACATTGAACATCAAGTCCTTCACAAATAAGTTAAACCATAAGTTAAGGAACATTAATTGCTTACTAAGCTACTGCTTAATACACCAAATTAACATAAGTTAAATCAGATTGATTAAACAAGCTGAATATAAATAGATTTACCATTGCTGAATTGGAAGATTGACAGTAATTTCCATCCAATGACGCTGAGCTTCATAGTCTCCAAACATAGGTGGTTTTCCAGCACCTCAAGTAAAAAAAAATCATCTTAGAACAAAATTCACACGAATTGACAAAACTTGTTTATTAAGACTTTATTAAATAACGAAACACTTTTCAGGAAAAAATTCTTTCCAAATGATAAACAAAATCGAACACATTTTTAATTTTTTTTAAATTTTATAACATTAAATTTTTTAGCCTCTTTCAATTTTATAGCATAGCTTTAACAACTCATTTATCAAATCTAAAGCATTGAAATAACTTTAAAAAGCATATCTCATAAAAATAATCCTCTTGTATTTGTAGTATAAGAAATAAGGTCAATTTTATCTAGTCAACCTATTGAGCCCTGCACTTTTATTAGCCAGAAAAAAATTATTTTATGAAATTATGCCTATTTTTAGTTTAGATTAAGATAAATATTCACTAAAAAAATATAATTTAATTTTTAAACGAAATTATTTAATAGTACTATTTGGTACCATTTAAGAGGACTCATACCCCTAACATAGTGTTGAGCAGAAATATTCTATTTAGGCTCGACATGAATTCTATGCATTATGTAAACGTAGATCGAGGCCCTCTGACCAACAGCTGCAGGAAACTTTTTAAAACATCCTTCACAGGTATTCCAAAATAGTCCTGCAGCTGTTGGTCAGAGGGCCACCATAGAATTAGTTTTATGCTTACATAATGCATAGAATTGGTTTTATGCTTATGTAATGCATATAATTCATGTTGAGCCTAAATAGAATATTTCTGCTCAACAATCCACCTTGCCGACAATAGGGTGTTGAATTTGCGCACAAAAAGAAAAATTACTTAAAGACTTTTGTAAAAAAAACACTAATTACTTTGTTTAAATAATTTAAAAATTATGGAAATGAAAATAAATACATTTTATCTACTCAATATAAATATAAAAAATATTCAATACAACTGAATGCATTTTTGTGAATACATTGTATTTGAATGACAATAAGGTATAATAATCTTTTTACATGTAAACGTCCGATTTGATGTTTTAAAGTATATTTGTGATGGGGCCCCCATTTGAAGGCAGGTTTGTTTCGAGGTCTTAATAGGGCCCTGCCTTCATTGTAAGCTAAAAATTGAAGTCACAGTGATAGAAATAATGATACTATAATCTTATTTTTAGATATAACTTGTTTTACCATCTGGGCTTCACGTATATAAAGTTTGGAACAAGATAACGTTATTTAGAATTTTAATATATTATTGCTAAAGAAAACGTGCATTTTGAGTATCAAACTAATAAAGCAATTTTCTAACGTTCATAGCAAGAACTTTTGCAATATACATATATAGCTCCAGAAGCTTGAGAATTTAAATTAGATACTGGTCCAGTAACATATCAAATTACCTGAATAAGGAAATCTTGATACTGCCCAACGCAAAATAATAGACAACAGCACACCAAAGTGCAACAAATCATCAACTCCGTTAATCAGCATGTTGTTTGTGTTAATTTAAAGAAATTCTGGAAAATTAAACAAAAGTATAATATTTACACAATTTAACAGTACGACATGTCATCCCCAAATCATAACAAAAATAAGCCGCAAATGCAAGATTCAAATTTCAAGAAGTTTAGTTGTTTATTTATTATGTAATTTTGGTTGGTTGTTTTGATGATCATTGCACAAGAGCTGCACGCTGCACAGTAGATGATTGACAACGTTTCTGTCTCAAAGGTTTGGTTTTTGATTTTGGTTAACTAAAGTCGCACTAGAGTTGCACAGTAGGCTAATGTGGAAGATTCGGAGCCTATCTTGAAGAAAGTTATGGGAACGATGCCTCGTATTTTTGAACTATGGTCAGAGGACATTATCTGAACTGGCACCCGACGCAATATCAATAGGCAACAGGACATTGGAGATTACAACAACAGCAGGCACATTAATTGGTATCTAACACCTGGCGTAGACGTGAGGACGTTTGGTCAAGGAATAATTAAACGTGTCCGGTCTCCTTTATATAGCGGATATTTTTTTTTTGTGGCTGATAAGGAACAAAACTGCTAACTCTCCTACCGCTGCCACTCTCAAAGTCGAGATTCAAACTATAACCTTCCGTTTAAAAGTCAGTTAATTGCTCGACTACCGACTGTTTGGATCTATCCTGAACAAAAGACTCGAAAGTAGTGTCCTCGTAATTTTCAACTATGGATAAATAACGAAGGACAACATATGAGCTAAGCTGGCACCCTAATCTTCAAATATCCACGTTCAAAATATTTGGGATCACGATTCATTTAAAGTGCACCAGCCAAGGCAATGTTTATCGGACGACGAAGATCGAACTTGCAATTACAATCTTTATGCTCTCTCAAGATGATAATCGAACCCACAAACCCCTATGAGCTCTTCCGATAAGGCCACCACCCCTACGTGAAAGCAATGCAGCTATAGTTGCACACTTCTGAAAGCTATATTTTATGAAGCAATTTTCTTGTCGTATAGATAAGGCAAGTCACCACCGTACTTTAGATAAGGGTTTGATTGCGAATTGAGGCGTGATGATCCCTTTACAGTAAACGTACGCAAAGCGGTGGGTTTAGGGCGTTCAAAACCCCTACTCCCATTGGTCTATTGATGTAAAAATATTTATCCTATATTACTATTAGAGATATAATAACCCCCATAAACCTCCCCATACACTCTTTCTACGTATGCTACTGCCTCTTTATATACGAATACTGCTAAAAAATTGGGTGTTATTTTAAAAGAATAAATAAAAACCCAAATTCTAATTTTTAATACGACAGCCAATATTACCAAATATCTCTATCACAGGCCCCCAAATGGCAAATTTGATTTTCGGAAAATACATCCCAGTAAACCTGCAAATGAAGTCATTAGCCAATTTCAAGTTTTCGATGTGTGAATGCACGAAGAAAGCTTGGCAGGTGCAAGGACGGAACACCTGCGATTCGCACGATGCATTCATTACTTTAACCCCGAGTTTCTTTGAGCGCGTAATGGAGCTGTTATTGTTTCCATACATATCCTTGGAACTTTGCGATTTTAATTTTTTATAAGGCACATTAGGCTTGTTTGCAGCGCCGCATTTAGGGGTGTGCAACGTGTGCCACTGCACAGAAACCCGCTCTTTAGGAGGAGCACCGCGTCCAGAGTAAAAAAACAATTAAACTATTTTAGAGGAAGAAGAATTCCTACTTTTTTAAAAACTCCATTAATATATTTTTTTAGTTTGTTGTTACTTATATATCTATACATATATGTAGGACATGCATGTTAACTTATAATTTTTATGCTGTGGAGCTGTTCTCCAAAGATTACACATAACAAAATGCACTCTGCACACCACTAAAATTAGGAAAAAGTTTTATTTATTTTGGACGGGGGTACTTAAATGTCGCTCATATATCACTTTATTAACTGAAGAAGCAGATGAAAATATTCATTCGTGATCCATGCACAAATAGTTTCTCTAATATTCTATATATCAAATTAATACGGAGTATGGACTTTCCCAGACGCCAACTTTTTCCTGGCCTTCTTCGTTTTCATATATAGAACAAAAGCCGTGGAAATCAAACGAATCTCGTCACCCATATCCATTTTTGTTGAATTCATTAATCGGAAAAATTATATTGTCATATTTGATGATGTTTACGATAACATATTAGAGTAAGTTTTATCAAATTGTGTAATAATAAAAAAAATAACTCTTTGTTTTATATAATATATATTCTATCACAGTTTTGCACAAATAAATTCATTTAAGGTCATTTTCAGTAACGATTAAAAATTTAGTGAAATAATTTTAAACTAATAATATGATTTAGTGTTTCTAAACTTTTGTTTCTGAATAACCCTGTAGTTAAACGTAAAAAAAAAAGTAAAATTTTCATAATACTCTTTGGTAAGTCATCCTTTGTTTATTTTACTCGATGAATGTCATTTATACGTTTACCTAGATTTATTAATTCAAAGCAAGAATTCTTACATTGGTGAAGCTATCACAAGCTAATATTTCCAATGATATAAGATACGACTATTATTTATGTACGTATACGCTACCATTCATTCAAGAGATAGAAAAATGGATAATAGTACATAATGGAAAAAAGACAAATCTAGCGAATTAACATTACGTTTTTCACAATACTTCTTTTGTTTGTGATTAAAAAAATGGCATCACTATAAATGTAGCATACCGAAACATTGCCTCCGAAGTTAGAAAATATCATTTTCGTTCCTGATTGTTGTTTTTTCTGCTACAAGGGTATTCGCGCAGTGAAAATGTTTGTAAAGAAATTTACATCATATTCTTCTTGTAAAGCATGGCAAAACAAATATTCTTTTATCAAGATTTAAAACTTAGGAAAATAGGAATTTCGTATTTTGATTCTTGTCAATGATAACTCTCATAAATTCTACTCCCCCATTAAAATTAAACTTCTATTATGAAATAAATGTTTATTGAAAAAAAAAAAAAGAAATTGAAAATAGTTCAATATTATAGTAATTGAATTTCAGCAAGCTAGTTGTTTTTACCATATACAAATGCTTATAGTATAAATTGGAAAATATTCTTCGTTTTATTATTTACTTGTCTTCTTTTAAATCAATTTTGTAATTTATTTTTGAGCTAATGTGAAACCTTTTATTAAGGTGTAGATAACCCAAAAGTAGATAGGGCAAGTTTTTATGTGATACAATATTTATTACATATATAATTAACTTTATAGCAGTATATTTATTCCACTTTTCTATATACTATAATTTATTTAATAATTTTTGGATTTTGTATATTTTTCATACTAGAATTCTCAAGCAAAGTAAAACATTTTTTAGATTATCATAAAATACAACACAAAGGCAATTTTGCCCCGATTCAAAATTATGCCAATAAAGATAAATAATTTAGTTCGAAATATTTTCTGCATATATTTTATTTTTAAATTATTCATCTTAGTTTTAAATATATAGTTCAGAAAATGCATGATTAACAATACTCTAAAAATAAACACAAAGAGTACTTTTTTTTTATTAAAATTGCACTATTATATAAAAACACAAATATAATTTTATAAAAACACAAATACAATTTTAAAATAAATATATAGGAATATAAAAAAATAGTTTTTGATATGTTTAAGAAAATACACAAATATACATGGAATGATATGTATGGAAACTAATTATAAAATCTGTTCTATTGACACATGATACATAATAAAAAATTTTATAAAATGATTACAATACGCTTAAATTAATGAATGGTAAATTTAAAATTATCCAACATCGGTATTGCTTGTTTTGTATAAACATATACACATTAATCATATATACAAAAAAAAAATTACACTCAAATCAATCACCAACAAAGATATATATTCATCAGTATAAAAATATTTATCCTACTTATCGTCTATGAAGGACGGAAATATGTTAAGGCTAAGGTATTTAAAAATTCCAGGGCTAAAAAACTTTTTTAAATGAATTTTACATAATGAACATCCATCAGTTCCATTGAATCAACTGATGATTGAACGAGGCATTGCAATCATTAGTTGAAGAATCTATTTCGTCCACTCCCGCGTATAACCGAGACCGCATTGGCCACTTCTGAAACAATGAACAGGAAACTCTTCAGGTTTTAAAAAAAATTATGTAAAAAATTTTTTAATTCAAAACTGCGTAAAATGGTAACGTATTATTGGAATAATAAATTCTGGTATAAGCATACCTTGACAGGATGCAAATAACTCTTTTCCCATGATGGGCTTCTGATTTCAGGTTCTGTTAAAGTTGCAAGGGATCCTTCTATGAGTTCAAAATCGCTTGGTGAAATACTATAATCCTGTAAAAATAAAACATTATTTGTACTTATTAATCATATTAGAGTACTTGGCTTAAGTATTAGCGATTTAACTAATACTTTGTAGAAAGTAAGAAATACTAACAATCTAAATGTATAACGTTATGAACATTTTTTAAATGCCAAAGAATATTTCGGTGTTTAGGCTACATACATTAATTTTTTTTATTTAAACTTCTAATAACTGATTTTAATGAGCCTGGGTATTTATGCTGCAATATTAATAGAGAGGAACACATGATTTATTAATATAGGAAATAACTTTTTAAGATAGTTTATTAACTAGTAATCCTGGAAATAGTAGACCTCGTGACAAAAATAAATAAATAATAATAAATAAAAAAACATATACGTCGATTTTAATGACTTCAAGGAACATTCATGCAAAATTTGAAGAAAATCGAACAACGCGTGTGTTCGTAACTGCATAACAAACATATGCTGAAAGGTCGTGTTAAAACAGAGACCTCGCTGTCGCTCGGTCGATTACAATTTTAAAATATGTCTTATTCTTAAGTATTTAGCTCAAGATTTGAAAATAAGAAAAAAGTTCAGAGTAAGTGCTTTAGAAATGTAAATGGGACAAAGTAAGTGTTCCTCGTTTAAATACTTCGAAATTTAAAGTAAATGTATGTATAAAAGTCATTCAAGTTATTAACTAGAATATTATTTTACGCAGGATATGTTTAGTTTAGTTTAAATATATTATGTAAATTCGAGAGTGAAACAGGAATAGATGAAGCTCCTCACACGTCAACGAATAGTATTATAGGAAAACAAAGACAACTGAAGAATTAATTAGAAAAGTTATTAAAATGTTAATTAGAAAGATTTATATGTGTTCAACCAAAAAATAAATACAAGTGTTTGAAACAACGCTCATGTGGAAGTGGTAAAAATAAATAAACAAAGCTAAAAAGCATGTTAAAGTGAGTTTAAAATTCTTTGAAACGATAATGAGGTATTCCGAGAAAGGGAAAAAGATGTATCAATTAGAGCAATCATACAACACTGATTAATTGGAATACTGTTTGGATAATTTGGGGTCAGTTCAAGATAGTTACTCTAGTTTTATCCCAAAGTGAGCCTTTTAATATTAAATTTTATTATGTAATTATTTAATAAAGTGTTTTTTTTTAAAAATATTTATTGGATTTTTTCTTAAAATTATATATATTAATGACTCACAGGTGTGCTGAAAATACATAGAGAAACCACATACATTATATGAATGGTTTAGTGCACGGGTGTTAATGTATGTGGTTTCTCTAAGTACTTTTAACACACCTGTGAGTCATAAATATATATTAATGACTCATTGCAGCTCACACTCAACGTAGTTCAATTTCAAAATACAGTAGAACTTCAATTATCCGAACTTCAGTTATCCGAATCAAAGAAAGCGAACAGCCAATTATCAGGATCGCTTTGAGAGAAAAAAAACATAAGTCAAATCCCCATTTTAAAACTTTCTTATCGGTGAATTATGTTGTTTTTAATAATCCTTAAACTACATTACATACTGAAGTAAAATTCTCTTACTAAGAAATAACCTTTTTTTTGTGAATTATCCAATTATCCGGATATTCGATTATCCGGATGGGATCTGCTCCCAATCGATCCGGATAATTGGAATTCTACTGTAGTCACTAAACAATTTTCATGAAATATATCAGCTTGGGTTTATCATTGTGGATGAGACGTAGAACTCAAGTGTTAAGTTTTTCATGTTTTTACTGCTCCTTTTTACCATGGTCTGGTGTGAATCTTAAAAAACCCTATGTTTATAATCAAACTAACTTTTTGTGCTTGACTGTTTTGCTCAAAATTATTAATGTTTTCCAAGTATTTTACGAATTAATGGATCTCTAATGCCCATTCTACGCGAACGAGAAACACGCGCGCGAGCTTCTGCAGATGGCTCGATGATTCGAGAATGCGAACCGCGTGGTTTGGATTCTCGAATCACCGAGATGCTCGCGCGCGTTTTTCTTGCTCGTGTCCTTACACTGAAAAAAATGTGCTTTAAAATGTGTAAATGGATGTACTCGTTTTTCTTTGAGTATAATTGCACCATAAATGGGCGATGACGTACTCAAATTTAAGTAATAGTACTTTTGCAAAAATGAGCAATATGGTTTAATATTGCCAATACCAGCTTACGTTCAAGCTATCTTAACAAAACGACTTGAAAAATTTGAATTTTTTTTTCCTGAAGATGGTTTTATGATCACATTATTTGATGTCGATCGTTTAAATGGAAACTGAGTTATTACAATTCAATTATCTTACTTCCCATTTTTTTGTCACGCCTTTTTAAGGTTATTTCTGGTTAAAACTTCTTCACATCTCCGTGGTGGTACAACGGATTAGGTCCTCGACTTCGGTGCGGACGACATCAAGTAGACGGTTTGGGTTCGAATCCCGGTGTAAGTTCCAGTTGCATTTATTAAAAGTGATTTATGTATGCAACCAATCTCTCTTTTTATTCATTTTTACTCATTTTTGATTACATGTCTTTTTCAAAAATGAAATTGATATTTTCGTAGCCATGATAAGCATCGAAAGTAATCAACAATGAGTACATTTTACTTATTTTTAAGTACCTATTTTCAACAGTGTAGTCTTCGCGAGTTGAACACCGAATAAAGTGTATAAGATACAAAAAAAAAGTAATATAGTTTTGCATGAACATGGAACCGACCTGCTGCTGCGAGTCATGGTCGCTGAGTATGCGGGTGAGGTGCGAGATGTAGCTCGCCGCTAGCACCAGCACGTCGAGCTTAGGTAGCTTAGTGTTGGGGGGCACAGACGGCAGGCACTGTTGCAGGCTCTGGAACGCGGTGCGGAGACTCTTCACTCGGTACCGCTCTCTGGCCGCATTGCGGGACATGCCGTTGTGCTGGCCGACACCTGAAACACAGCAGTGATGTTTGAATACGTTTTTTAAGGTGTATGTACAAACTTGATCTTTTTTTTAATTATAAACTTAAAAATCTAGTTTTTTCTTGTATGAAAACACCTTAAAAATCCTGACGATTCATCATAAAAAATACCTGAATAAAGTCAAATGTTAATTAACTAATTAGCATTTTATGTGCTAACTAGCATTTTTTTTTCAAACCCAAGTTGTAATTAATCTAGAAGCATAATTTTTGTTGGAAATTACTTTCAGTATCTTTTTTAATGTTGTGAACTTCCAAAACAAGGTTTGTAGTATTTAAAGTTTTTTTTTCTAAATAATATTTTACCTTGAGAGTCCTTGCAAAACTCACTTTTTTTTCAAATTTTCAACTTTAAAATTCCATTAAAAATAAATTTTTAAAATAATCGTTATTATGAAGGGTCATCACATCTCACAACTAATATAAAGTTGAATGAAAAATAAATTTCTCAAAACGTTTAAGGAAAGTTGAGTTATCATGTTTGGAATAAAGGGGCACATTGTAAAAATACAATTCTCCAGAAATTGAGGGTAAAGTTTACAAAATATATTCAAAAAATGCAAGCGGGGCCTAGAATAATACCTTGTAAATAAAAAAGTTTTTGGAAGATTTATTCAATCTTGGTATCATCCGAAAGATAAAGAATTGGAGAATAGTAAAGAAGAAAAAATTATTTTGTAACTTTAGGCCGATTTTCGTTTTTCCTAGTATATATGTACACAAAAGAGATAATATTCAAAGACACGACCAGATATAAATTTTAGAAAAACAAAATCAGTTACAAAAAGCGATAAAAGTTTTTAAAAAATATAAAATGTACTTTGAAACTTCACTTTGATGAAGATTGGGAAAGTTCCTCATGAATAACGTATTTTAACAGATAAAAAAAAATCTTGTTTAAAATACGATCAATTGCTTTATTGAAGTGTTTAAAATCAAATAAAAGACCCTATTTTAAAAAGAGAAGAAATTTTAATTACTAAGGAAATCTTATTTAAAAAAAAACGCAATATTCATATTTAAAGATTTTAAACTTGCTGTTAAATTTTTTTTCTAACTGATATTAAAGTTATATTCTAAAAATAGTTTTATCATAAGTAAGTGTTTAGGGGAAAATAAACTAAATCATGTTAAATGTTTTTAAGAAAATTCCAAATATAGTTTAATTCCGCTGATATGGACTTTGATTCTTATTTTTATTAAGCAGTGATATAATAAAGGATCTAACTACGCAAAATTTAATTTTTCACTTTTCGAATTTTTAGGTAACTTATTAAAGTTTTTGTTTTTACTCAGATGATTTGAACTTAATCAGTAATTAATCAATATTGACTTTTCAGTTTTTAATAAAACGTTAATAAGCATCTAGTTAGAAAAATAACAATTTAGTTTTCTGGACAATTCATGACAGTTGCCTATACAAAGGCCATCAATATATTACAGAGCTTACCTTCAAAAACTTGAGTAGATTTCTTGGTCTTTTTTGTGCTGTTAATAGAAGATCTTTTAAGCACCGATTGTGAAGAAATGTGATTCACTTGTGCTGGTGGGACCATGTTACCTAAAATAGATGAAAACATTTCAGAATAGGAAATTCTGTCCTATAATTAAAAACATAAATAAACTCAAAGCATCAGCTTGAATTTAAGTTACTTTTATGTACCCTCAAAAATGTTTTTAGATGTATATAGATCTGATTTTTCAAGAAAACAATCTGGAAAATTTATGAAATATAAATATATTTTATTTTCTGCTTCTTAGGGTATTAGCATCTTAATGGAGGTTTTTGCAATTACTTGATAAATATGTTAAGACGGTTTGTATTATTTATTTTAGTATTTTTGATATTGGTAACTATTTTATAAATAATATAATAAATAATTAAAATATATACCGATTTTTATATTACGGATAATTATGGAAACAGTTTTTGTTTTAATACTACACTCGTAAATTCATATGTATATGTTTGACAGAAACACACATATTAAAAGAAGCTAAGCATATTTATTACGTCACTGAATTTTCGTAAAATATATTTAAAAAAAGTACAAACTTTAAAATAAAATAACTCATTGGCCAATACTTTCATATAATTATTATTATTAACAATAATATTAATTATTAGCAGTAATTAATATTAATAATCAATAAAAATAATTAATATTAATAATCAATAAAAATAATTATTATTAATAATAATCAATAATAATTATTAATAATAATCAATACAAATAATTATTATTAATAATAATCAATAATAATTATTAATAATAATCAATAATAATAATTATTATTAATAATAATCAATAATAATAATAATTATTAATAATAATCAATAATAATAATTATTATTAATAATAATCAATAATAATAATTATTATTAATAATAATCAATAATAATAATTATTATTAATAATAATCAATAATAATAATTATTATTAATAATAATCAATAATAATAATCAATAATAATAATTATTATTAATAATAATCAATAATAATAATTATTAATAATAATAATCAATAATAATAATAATTAATAATAATAATCAATAATAATAATTATTAATAATAATAATCAATAATTATAATTATTATTATTATATATTTACTGTTAGTTCATACCAAAATATAAACAATACTTTACTATTTAACGATAAAATATTTTTATATTTCTGTTTTATATACCTTATTTAATAAAATATGACTGAAGCAACCTTTTTTAGTAGTATGATTCAACTAGTGTGTTTTAAACAGAATAAGTTTTATATTTAAATAACACTAACTATGTTAATAATCAATATTGAAAGTAAACGTAAGTAAAACTAACTATATTTTCACCTACTATAAAATATAACTCCATATATTAAAGGATAAATAATGAGCAATGAGAGCTAAAAGTATACAATTATTTTAGATTTCTTTAATTTTGAAATTGTACCTATTGAAAGAAATATTTTAGTCTAAAAATGGAAAAACAAATAAAATAAATGTATTGCCATTAAAACTTAATTGAGACAACTATTTATTAATTTCAATATTGATAAAAATATAATAAACTTAAATATCCATAGTGAGAAATACACATTCTATCAATTTTCAAAGAGAAGGTACTACTTACATTCGGTCGATGTAGAATTCTGAAGCAAAATTCTAAGGAAGAGGAGGTAATATACCACGATATGAAAACCGAAAAAAAAAAACGAAGGAAAGGTCTTTAAAAATCTTTCTCAAATACGGTATTTTTTTTCTAAAGCACATTTCAGATGGGAGTTGCTTATTGGAAAATTGGAGGCGGGACATGAGTGACGTGCCGCGACAGAGTAACCAATCACTGGAGTCGATACCAGCGGGAAATATGAAACTGGCGGTGACGCAAAGGACCGACAGTCAGAGATTGGCACTGCAGCACGCAAGAATCAAATGGAAAATGTTACTGTCTAATTTCGAAGTGAATTCGATCCCTTAGCTGACATTGATCTGTTAAGTGTGCTATTGTTTTGGAAATTGTTTGCAAAGTGATTTGGAATCAGTGATTTGGGCGTAACTATCAGCGTTAAGAATGAAACTATACTTCAACTTCCAATAAAAAAAAATATAACTCAGACATGTTATAGTTCGAATTTATACATTTTTGGTAAAAAATAATAATAAAAATCTGATACAAATATTCAAAATGAAATGGGGCGTGCGTTTAAGATAGAAATTGGAATTAATGTCGAGTGTCTGAAGTCAATCAGACAAAAAAGTATTATAACTATTTTTAAACTGTATGGTATACACAAGTATTGATATGCATATTTTATTATAAATAAATTAATAAGGAATTTTTGAGAGAGAGAATTCAGGAATACGTTAATACAGTATTGAATAGTCTGTCAAAATAAATTTATTTCACTTTAATTTGAGAGATCAAATGTGAATGTTCTATTGTACAATAATATTTTACAAAAAGAAAACAGTAAATCAAAATTGTTATACCTTGGAGACATTTTTTTACTGCTTTCAAAATTCAAAAAGTCATTTTCGCAAAGTTTTTTAGAAATACTATAATAAACACATTTTGTGTACAGTACAAAAGACTGTCAATAGTATTTTATAGTTGGAAGTTATTATGTTAAATACACAAATTATGTATTGCTATAAATAATTTTTTATGAAGCAAACACATTTACATGGAATACACTCAATGTGTTTCTATTGTGATTTTATGATTAAAAGTGAAAAACAACCTTGTGTAAAACAATATTCTTATTCAAATAACGCGAAAATTTTTTTAATGTTTATTTATATATATATATATATATATATATATATATATATAAAATTAAAAAAATAAAGAATTAAAAATAAATATAAAACAAAAAGTCTTTAAATATGATGGTATAAACTTTGAAATCAATGCAGGTAGTACCTTAAATTTATCTTCATATTTGTATTAGTCTGTTGACTTTTTTTGTTTTATGATAAAAGTGAGGGTACATGCAATGACCATTCATTCAATTTACCAAGCGAAAAATCGTATTAACAATAATGTCCTTTATAAATACATATGCAAATTTAATTTTCAACTGTTAAACCAATGGTTTATAATGATTTTAAGTTTTAGTACACAATTAGTTTTGTATCGAGTTAAGAAAATTTTGGAATGGACTCCAAGAATTCGATGATTACGTGATATAAGTAGCCTTTAATCTTCCAAAATGTAAACGCCACTGAATGCAGTTTTATCTGTTTTTGTACGGGGAAGGTCGAACGTGATCCTATAAACGAAAGTTACTTGTCTAAATTTTTAAACCTCTGAACGGCCAGTAAAATATAGAAATTTTAAAGTTGTTTTCATGGCAAGAAGGCTTAATTTATATTTCCAAGAAATGTCTTAAAAAAAATATTCCGTTATATTTAATTATTTCAATAGATAGAACTAAAAAAAAAAAACACCGCAACGCTTTAGATTTGAAAAATATTTAAATTTTCGAAATGGGACATTTTCTAAATTTAAAATATGCATTCTTATGAAATCGGGAGATTCACTAACGTCTATAAATATCCTGAACCTAGGGTTAAGCAGAGAAGAAGATCGAGAACACTCGAACAACTACGCTGCATAGCTATAAAAAATGAGTTATAAAGAGATGCGTTACACTGTTCAAATATTCGAATTTTAAAGAACAGGTCTATACTTTAACGTGCTAAACTTTAACAAGTGTAAAAGAATAAATTATTTTTTAAAGTGAGACTTATTTAAGGTTATGTAATTTAAAAGAATACCCACTCCTATTTTCCTTCTGGGTGTTCAAAGGTTGAATGCGTCGTACAAGGCGTGAAGCCGAAAGGGTCCACCAGAATGATGAAGCGAAGATCTGAACTTTGGGGTACCAAGGGTTATGAACCACTAATCGTCACTTCATTACTCAGTGTTCACCAGAAAGATGGATTAGACAGTGAAAGGGTCCGACGTACGTAAAGAATTCATCAAGTTTTTACGACGCAGGAAAAACTCCAAAAAGTTTTAAACACAATATGAGTGGGTGAAGTTAACACCATAAAAAGTTAAAGCTCATATTCCCGCACATTTTTTTCTGTATTTTAATTCTCAAAATATTTGCTGCTAAATTTGTCTGAAGACAAAAATAATAAAAATTATTTTAATATAGCATCAGATGTTACAAAAAGGATTTCTAATTGTTACTGTGTATCCTTTCAATTAATTGATTTTCAATAAGGTGATGAAACCTCTAAAAATATAATTGCTTTTAGAAATAAATAAATTTTATCAACATACATTTAAAATACATTGTTAAATAATTTAACTCCTGCAAAGAAGCATCGTTGAAATATTATAATGTTAAAAGATGTTTTTGCTACATAAATGCATTTGTCTTTATTTGAAATATATTTTGATTTTTAAGCACTATATTATGTAAGTGTAACATATATAGAACATAATGCAGAAAGAACCTACCTAGTGCTAGAGGAATACTAGAAGAATAACCAACGTAGTACTAGAAGACTTAACGAATTCTCAATTTAGGCTAAGTTTAATTTGTATTTGCAATTGTTCCGCCCATCCTTGAGAATTGTTACGCTCGGTGCAATGCACTTGTAATGTGTCCTATCATTACATGAAGCTGTTAAAATAATAGTTGTGTAAGTCAAAATCAGACTGTAACACTAACGTTTGATCAAAAAGAAAATTGCCGATTGCGCTTGCTAGCAATCTCTTGTATTAACTCGACCTTTCGGCACTTCGTTTGTTTGTATGTAAATTTTTTTATTACGCAGTCACAACCAAACACGTTGTTCTACTTTCTTTAAATTTTGCAGGAATATTCCTTTAAGTTATTAAAATCGACTTGGGTTTTTTTTTGGTCGCGAGGTCTACTGTTCCCAAAGCTGCTAGTTAGTTAATATGGAACACAAATGAAGAATAAAAATAACAAAATTAAATATTGAATAATACAAATAAAGTTAACAAAAACAATAATTGATTGAAAAATTAAAAATATTAAATATGTTAAAACTTTGAGGAATCATTAATACCTAAACAAATTACAAGGTTTTTAATCTTGAAACGAGCCAACAAACAATGAGCATGCTTGAATTTTAAGTGAGATACAATCTTTTTGAATTTGATGTTATCAGAAGATACAAATGACATTCAAATCATTAACTAAAATGAACAGTTACCATTGTTATATAAACTACCGATTTTCAAACTGCCGCTATTTCGAATTCGTTTATTTTCTTAGCATTTCTTAAAGACATCATGCGAAAGACGATTATTTCCCCACAGGTTAAAATTGAATTGTTTCCATTTTTTACTATTTCCTTTTACACGTTATATAATCAACATATAAGAAATATTTCAATGTATAAAGTACAACAGACGATAATTCCAATGACACTTAGCACCCATTATCATGTGAATGGTCTCCTGTGTATCTTTTTCTACTGGAGAAGTGATATTCAGTATAACTAGACCTAATCCCATACAAAATAAACTGGAATTGATGCACCGGCACGCGCGAAGTTAATCAGTTGCTGTCAGCCGTTTTGATGGTTGACAGTTGCTTTCTCGCTCAGGTTTCATCCAAGACTTTATACGTAGCGATGGGGGTGAATTCCTTTTGTTGGAATATATAACCACGTTTCAAAATAAGATCACACACTTTGATTTGTAGTAACTAAATTTATTTTTAAGTATTCACAAAGTACTATTATAAAAATGAATATTGAAAGTAAACAATTTCTTTTTTCATGTGGAACACAGCATTTTTTAATTTGCTAGTATATGACACTTAAAAATATTTAGCTTATTACAAAAAAAAAATTAATAGTCCCATTTTGTTCTTTACTTTGCAGTTCAACAATTGTCCATCCTAAGCGGCAAATAATTCACAAATCTGCCACTGTTTCCTTGTGTGAAATGTTTCAAGTTACTTATGCGCATGCAAATTTTTTCCTGAGAATAGGTTTGAACTTCTTGTAGAAAACTATTTTTATGAAATGCCATTTGAATCGCATTTAGTCCACAATACAATTGTGTAAAAAAATTAAACCTATTATTTCTGATACAGTAAAATATATTTATCTTTCGGGAATATTTACTTTTCAAAAGTAAAGTTTATTTTACAAAAGACTCGAATTGTGTAGTTTTAAACTGATATAAGTAGTTACCCTCTTTGGGAGAAGTGAATTACAAACATCAAGGAAGAGTATTATAAGAAATAATGCATGCTTTCCGAATTTGGTAAACCATTTTACTATGCTACGGGAGGTCTCAGGCTGCTAATTTAGCGTTCAATTTTAACAAGTTTACGAAACGCCTCATTTGCTTGAAGCCGAAAGGGTGGACGAAGTGTCGTGGTTGACAGATTGATTAATGGGGTTTTAAGTGGGGTTGTCGTTTTTGAAGACGACAAATAAACATACGCGAATTCTTTGAGTACCCCTGGGTAGTATTGCCTGTTTCTTATAGAAAATCAAATATACAGATAAAGTATTAGGGATTAGGTATGTGTATATAACGTCGTGGTGTTATTTTAAATAAAAGTATGTAATACAATTGTTTATTGCCATGTCTTTGCAAATAAAATAAACTTAAAAAATGCAACGAAAAGTAATTATGATTTTATTTTTAAGGTTTTCAAAATTTAAATGTATGATGTTCGTTTTATGCCAATCACTATTTTTGTATGGGCTTCAAAATTAGTTTACATATATATTTTTTATTTTTCATGAAGTTTTTTTTTTAATTATTTTTTATTTTGATGATTTTTTTCATTTAAGAGAAGGTATCGAACCCTGCTTTCACATACTAAGAACACTTCCAAAAATCAACTCAGATGTTAAAATTCATAGAAGCATCTAAGAAGGTAGTGGCAATTTTGAAGAAAGAAGATTGTGAGGTTTTGAGCAGTTTCTAGCTAATAACCCAAATCGAAAAATCGTAAATCTGTATTTTGGGTCACTTCCGTTTACACATATCGAATTTAGTTCTCGGGGTATTATCCTTTCTTGATAATTGTATTCATAGATTAAAATTCTTTTCGTTAAACCTTGTAATAACATTAACAATTCGACATCGTATATTCTAAACTAACACATTTCTTTCAAAAAATCTTTTTCATATAGGGTATACAAAGCAAAAAATTTAATGTGACAACGGAAGATAAGATGCTTTATACGTAAAAAAGCGATTATTTTTTGTTGTTTCTGCAAAATAAATTAACAATATATATATAAATAAAATATTATCTAAATTTAGGTAAATATATAAAGAGTGCGATGATAATTTGTATTAATAAAAGTAAAAAAATATATCTTTCTTATTTTATTTCAATTAGAAAAGAAATAATAGTAGAAAATTAACTATCGCCGTTGTAAGCAATGATAACAAACGTCTCAATCGTATATAGAATAAAATGGGAGATAGTAAAAAGTCAGAACTAGACGTCTATTACAAGGAGGACGTTGCTATTTTGAATAGGACCCTGTTATGTGGATAATAGGCAGACTTTCTCGAAATTTATCGCTTGTAATCATATAGCACACGCGTCAAAACAGCTGAAATGAACACCCCATCTTCCACCAGTGAACTTGATCGAAACAAAAACATTAAAATGCATTCCAATTCCCCGAACCGGCGAGCCTTTGACCTGCAGCCACACTCCCCCAATTTGCGTTTTGAAGTGTCCGACATGCGCCTAACCAGGCCGTATATCTCGCCAATTAACATCTCAAAAAAGCCGAAAATAGATCCAATTATCAGCATTTAGTCTTACCAACTGTGATTTCTCGTGTTTCCAGAGGAGTCGCCAATGTCAATCAAAACGGATTCCCTTCCCCTCTTTCCCCACCCCTGTATGCCACCCACGTGAATGTTTCGAAACAATTTTTTAACGCCACTTTGTGAAACTTTTCTCTCCCCCTTTTTATACAGGGTCGGTAAACATTTGGTTTTAATGTTTTTTTTGGATTACCGCCCTGAACACTAAATGACTTGTTTTGGGGGGTTCAGCTTGCCAATTTCAAAGAAAAGCTTCACCAGAATTTGTGGTTCAGATCGAGATGATAACAATCTGTGGGTTGAAGGCCTATAGCTAGAAAATTATTTCCAGGAGGGTCCATAAAAGTTTCGGGGGGGGGGGGGGTGTAAAACGACAAAAATACTTTTTTTCATAGCTTCTTATGAAACAACGTATAAAATCATATACTCTACAATCAGCTCAAAAACTTTCATTTCTCATATAATTTCAATTCTCTATTCTAATTAGTGCAATACATCCTATCTTTATTTTAAATTGGTTTTATATAATTTAATATGTTTTATAGGCTTTTGTTCTAACGTGAAAATATGTCTAAAGCGTCGATACAAAATAAAAACTCATAAATAATAAAACTCAACGTGTATAAGATTGTTGGCTAACTTTTTTCAGCTGTATATATGTATGCTTTTGAAAGTCGGCGCATATGTCTCTTTTCTGAGACAGTATGGTTTGAGAAATGTATCTGCAACTCCACCAAAAGACACGTGTATAACGAAAAAAGGGGCAATTCCTTTTGGCGGCGACTCTTTGTAGGAACTCCTTATCTGTATGACTGATTTTTTAAACTTATTTGAAAAAAAAAATAATAATAAAAGCGTCACACACAAATATATTTTTAAAAAAAATTAAATATATTTAAGCTTTTTTTTTGTAAAAATAAAATTTTATATTTATAAGAATGTTTTCATCAATGATGCTAGGAGGTGCCAATTTTTTTTCCATGGAGGGCAATGCCTTACCTGGCCAGGTGGGTTATCGAAGATGTTTGTTGCGAATTGAAAACTTATTTTTCTAATAAAGATTTTTTTGTGAAAAAATTTGCCTTGACACGTCAGTTGAATGTGCTATTACGGCAAGGTGTGGTGAACATTGGCAAAAGGATAATTATCGTTCAAAATTATATGTTATACATTTAATGTTTTAACTGTAAAATTGCTGTCCCGTCTTTTATGTATGACAAGTTTGTTGAATTCTGAATTTGATTCTCAACATATAATTCATTAATGATATATTTTATTGACAAAAACACAGATAAATGTTTTTTTTTTTAAATTTAACTCGATGTGTGGCAATACGTTATAAGGAATAGTAAACCATTGTATAAAGATTTTAACCCTATTTGTTTTTCTATATTTTACATAGGGTAATACTAGTAATTCTGGGAACAGTAAACCTCGCAAACAAAATGAAAATAATATAATAATAAATAAAAATATTTAAAAAAAACATATTCGTCGATTTAATTGGCTTCAAGGAACATTCATGTCAAATTTTAAGAAAATCGAACAACGCGTGTGGTCGTAACTGTATAAGAAACATATTCCGAAAGGTCGAGTTAAAACAGAGATCTCGCTGTCGCTCGGCTAATAAAGTAAACACTAATACTCGGCTAATAAAAGCCTGAATGATGTAAATTAGAACTTCTAATAGAAAACAACTTTTTAAAGTTGGTGCCAATTTTAAAAAAACAAAAACATACCTAAATTTTGGCACCGATTTAAAAAAAGTTGTAATAAAAAAAAGTTAATATAAAATATTTAAATTTTTTTCAACTTCCTAAAATGGAAAAAAAAATTACTTTTTAGTGGTTTTTTCCTTAAAGTCAGTTTTTTTTAAAAAAAGAATATTTTATATTATTAAAAAAAAAGTGAAGGTTTCTATGGGATTTAGTGTTTTGAATTTATTCCTGTTTGTTTCCTACGAACAGAAAAAAAATGGTATAGCACCTCTAAATCCACTTAACGATAAGGTCACTATAAAAATAAAATTGTCCGTATTGGTGAGGCAATTTAGTTTCGACACAGGATAACAAACGCGCTTAAACAAAGTTTGACACAGGATAACAAACGCGCTTAAACAAAGTTTGACACATAAAATAAATTCAGATAATCTATAACAAACATATATCAAAAATGGAAAACTATCATACTACCACATAATAAGAAAAATATCATCAGCAAACAGTATTCAATAACAAAAACACCATTGATTTAAACCCAGTAATCAAAACCAGGAAATTTAATTTGCTATTAAAAAATTTATTTACAACGAAGCGAAGAGCCTCTAAAATATTTACAAACACAAACATTTTGCATATGCATTCTAAAAATAAATCAATATTATTAAATTATGTATTTGTAACGAGACGACACACTTTTTCAAATCCATTTGATTTGACAGGTTAGACATTTTTTTTTCTAATCCTTTCACACTCTCCATTGCGTGCTCTGGTTTTCTTTACACATGATGGCTTGACAACCATGGTGGTCCCCTTGGTTAGAATCATGTGTGTGTGTCGTCTGTGAATAATTGTGATTAACCCCAATTAAAACTTATTGGGCGGTCTTTTTGCACACTTCTTACCCGTGTTGTCACTCAATCAAATCGGTCCTCTGACACGCGATTGAAGATAGACGATATCGTTTTACGCTTATATTTCGTCTCTTTCAGCGTCAAGCGTACATATCGATTATTTGACTCTAATATCATTTAGTATGAGAATGTGTTTACTATTCTAGTTTCGGAGTGTTTATAATAGTATTTCTTATACTTTCACGTCGTACAACCGTACAGTGAGGGGAAAAAAACGAACCATCCCACAGTGGGGTATTTGACCTCAAAAGCTGGCCAAAAGTCCATTTTTTTAAATTAAGAATTTTGGATTAAACCATATGATAAAAAACTATCTAAAGTACAATTCTGCAGCACTGTTTTTTTATTTTAACTGTATTTTCTGTGGCAACACTGCCGTTAAACTTAGAAAACTTGTAAACGGTGCATATTTGTACCAATAAAAACTAACTTTTTTCAGAACTATTTTATTTAAATTCTGCTAATATTTTTAGTTGACTGCGATAAAAAATGTATATAATATTATGTTTGATAACTTTTTTGTAAACTTTTACAATAAAAATTTTTTATAGTGCATTTTGAATGTAAATTTTTGAATATTTTATAAACACGAAAACATTTGTTAACTTTCTTCACTTCTCTTCACTATATGGAATAGTACAGAGTGATAAAGTAACTATTCTTCTACACGGGAGTACAAAAATTTCCACCACCTTTTTCCCCCTTTAGATTTTATGAGGCTTTTTCTGCAGCGTTCACCAAAATTATTAGAACGTCTTTTTGGAGTGCACCTGGATATTCACTGTATGACAAAGCGAACATACATTGAATGCTTATCTAAATACTTCACAAGACGTGTTTTACAACAGTACAGTGTAGGGAAACTGTAAGTATACAATTGCGCAAGTGTCATAGTCTGAAAACCCCAACCCCAGAATCTCTCTTCTTTAAATTATCGGTTGTGCGGCTGCGGCGGTAATAAATTACAAGCTCTAGTTGGGGAACTTTTTCCGACCCCTTCCTTCATGTGTTGATACTTGGAAATTCTCTTCAATCGAACACCAAAAGCAGAATCTGACCTTAAACCCGACACTCCAAGTGTTTATATTTGCTGCCCAAGTTTCATCCGCCCATGAGGAACGAGTAAATTCGCAGTACTAGGATTGACTTCATTCTGCTCTGTATCTCTGAGAAAAATAGTACATTCTGCTCTGTATCTCCGAGAAAAAATAGTACATTCTGCTCTTATCTTCAAGGAAAACTAATATCAAAAAGCTTTTTGTTTATGGATCCAACATCTGCAGGTTCGAATTTTGATATCTTATAGAAAATATTCCTTTTATTTGATTGCATGTGAAAATATTAATTAAAGCAAGTTTAAAAATAATAAGGATGTAACATAATTGAATAATATTAATACATCATTATGCAAAAAAAAAAAAAAAATACTGTCTTTAATTTTTTGGCTGTAAGAAAAAATACCTTTAATAATGGGAATGCACATAATATCGTTTTTTAATGGCTTACTGGCAAAAAAGTATGACATTGTACAAAATATTGCTTTTATTCGAAAAATATTTTTAATAAAGGAACAACTTTGATTAAAGTAAGAAAAGTACCACGAAGACATACTGATAGGTCTACCATAACTTTTTTTTTTAATTTTAGGACCATCGGGAATTACATTTTTAACTAGAAAATGTCTTTTTGATATTATGAGAAACTGCCCTGAATAAGGTATCATAAAAAAAGTTCAACTACATGGAAAGTTATATAATATCAAAGCCCTCCTTTTCTGATGAAGAAAAAGAGCAATTTAAACATAAAATCTCGGTCTTGAAATCCAGATTTAAAAGTAAATGGCTTGTAGTTAATATGTCAGAAGAAAAAATTCTAAAGAAACACCAAAAATGGTTGGAACATTCAATCGAAATTCCCACACAAAAAAAATCGCTTGTCGACCTTCGAAATCATTTGATGGGTTAAGTGATCGCAGTAAAATACGCAAAACCAAAGAGCTAAGAGAAAAAGCCAAATTCGAAGAATTAATCTATGCCACTCAAATGAAACTACGTGCAACTGGAAATATCGAGGGTTCAAAAGTAGTAAAGGATATCACAAAGTCTCCCTTAAGAGCAGCCAAATACAGAAAAGCATTTGTTAGCCACACTGCTGAACAAAAAAAGTCACAGCTAACACCAATTCGTGCTTTGACAATTTTCGTTGAAGCTGGGTTATCACGTAAACGATATGAAGTAGTAAGAACTAGTGACAAAAACCTATTTCTTTAGGTTAAGAAATAATGATATCCTGCTCCAAACACGTATCAAATAATTTCTACTGGTACCGAAATACAACTTCAAGCTTCATACGAGTGAGCGATTAATCACATATTTGTGAGAGGCTTTAAATACGTTTATATTGATGAAATAAAATCGCTAGAACTTTTTTACAAATAGGGATGTGATGGTTCCGAGCAATCACAATACAAACAAAGATTTGAGAATAGTTGCGATTCCGATGCGAATATCTTCCAATCTGCATTAGAGCCTCTTTAATTAACAGGTTTAAAAAACAAAAATGCATTGCTATGGAAAAATCCTACACTATCGTCACTGCGATATTCAGGCCCATCACGATAAGATTTATACATGAAAGAGCAGATATCACAAATGAAGAAATACAATACATAAAAAATCAAATAAAAAATTTATAAGAAACCCAATGTTTTTTTAAATTTCTTGCAAAAAATATAACTTTGTATACATAATTAGAAATATATAGGTTGTTTATTATTTTTTTGTAAATATGCCTGACATATAGTTGCAAAAATAGACAACTCCACTTTTAAAAAAAAATTATATTTTTTATTATAATTATTTTCATCTAAAACTAATAATTATTAGTGAGTATCTAAAGGGTGGATAAAATATATATAAAACAAACTATTTAAATTTAGAAAGTTTGAAAGTAACGCAATATAAGTACTACTAAAAATTAAGCATTCTTGGTTTGTTTGGATATGTCTTGTTTTGCAGCTGTAGAGGTAACTCGTTTGAATTTTCAACTTATTTAAATTTTTTTTATTTTAATATGTAATTTTAAAATAGAAAATGCAATAAATCAATAAATGCATCCCTTGTTTTCCGACCACTGTTTATCATAGGGCTAAACTTGATCATTTTGTAAGGAATAAAAATTGCTACACATTGATATACAACAAATTTACATAGAGGACTGTTTTCATATTAAAATCAGCAATAACTTTAAAATTTCCAATAAAGACACCCAATAATGTTTTTAGCACCACCCGATTCTGACTCAATATTTAGAATCTACAACAAAATGTATCGTTGAATGTCAATTTGCAAGTCATTTGGTCAAGTAGATTTTTAGCTATGAGTACGGACAGTTTAGAACTCGTAATGTTAAATGAATTTCACAAACTTTTAATCATATATTTTGAAATAACAATCCTTTTGAGCTGATAGTTTTATCTGTTTAATTTACTAGGCACTATTTCCCGGTTTTTTCACCAGGGAAGATCCCAAACCGTCCGCAATTGTTAATTCTGCAGCTCTAATTCAAAGATTTTCCAACCAACTATCAGGGTAATCAGGGCCCGATTAAGACATTGAAGCAAGTGAAGCCAGCCTTTAAATAGGGGCCCCATTGCTCTCAAATAGACACTGGAACACCAAATAAAGTTTTTACATGCATTTAAATTCTTGTCAGTGAATGGCATTAAAATTAAACCCATTATAAATAATATAATAAAATATATTAATAAATAATTAGTGTTCCTACTATTTTGTATGCTTTGATTTTTTTTCCAATATTCGAACAAATGTAATGCAAGTAGCAAGTTTTTTACTAAAGATTGTAATGCAATTTTTTAAAGGTAAATTCAGTAACAAACTATGGCAAGGGTGTTAAATATTTATAGAAAATAAGATATTTGGGGGCCCTCCTAAAAATGTAAAGTGTAAGCTTGGGCGTCGCGGGCCTATTTGGTAATCAGGCCCTGCCAACTATTCTTAAACATTCGGAAATTTTTTAGTTTTAAGTTCATTTTCAAGTACTACAATTTGTGATGTGGATGAATTAATTGATGACGTGTATTAATTGTTATTATTTTGACTGTGAATGTTGCAAACAAACGAAAAGAGTGTTAATATAACCTTCTTCCTTTAGAAAGTCTTCTGGCTTTAGACAGTAATAAACACCCACAAAATGTAGAATAATAATACAAATAAAAAAAAAGAGAAAATCCAATATCAAGATGAAGAAATCTATCTAAAAGAAGAAAGCGCACAGTTGTAGGCCCCAGACAAAAACGATAAAAATAGAACAAGACATATATTAATTTATATGGTATCCATTTAATCTGTTTTTTTACATCTTCTATAAAAAAAATATTTTTTAAGCAACGACTGCCATTTTGTTCGAAACTGGGATGACCTGGGGGTCACATGACACGTGGGACGACACGTGACTGACGTGTCGGTCCACACTCGTATTACCCGATGCCACACACTTATTTGATTCTTATAATTCGCCAAAACTCATTTTTTCTCTGTACTTTTTTTATAATGAAGGAAAGAATATCGCATGTTTGACACTTCCAGGGATTACTGGCGGTCCAGACAGAAAATCGCCACGCACTGGTGAACATTGTCGCCAAAATGTGGCGATGACTTGTCACATCGAAAGAAAAGTGATCGAAATGTTTTTTGTTAGTATTATGATTATTCCTATCAAACATCTTATTTTACACAACGAAAGGCGTTAATTATTTTTACACGAGTAGGGGATCTTTTTTTTTCATTGGCGAGATATCTTACTTTACACAAGGAACGCGCCAATATTTTTTAGATGTTGAACAATCTCTGGTTTCATGATCGCATTTACACAAGATAAAATCTTTCGTGGAAGTGTTATATATAGGAGACCATTTCAGTGAGTGCTTATTTGTAAAGTTTTTTGCATGATATTGAAGGTATTAGGTAACGCATAAAATATAAAGGTTACCAATCTGTAATATTCTTGTAGTTGATGAAATAAAAAAATTTAGAAAATATTAGTCGAAAAAATTTATGATCCGCTATCATCACATTTGAAGTATGAAACATAAAACTTAATTAGTTTTGATGTTCTGATTAGACAGCTCTTATCAATGAAACTTTTTTCTGATGCGACAATATTCGTAACGAGAATAGAGAAAGCCGAAGAACACTTAACTATCAATATCAAGTATTCAAAATAGAACTTGATGAAAGTATCCATCAAAAATACGAGATCATTTTTTTTATATACACAATTTGAATATTTTACTGTTTAAATTTATATTAAGACATTTTAACTTAATATTATTTGCGAGTGATATTTTGCACAGCAGAGACGTGAGACGTATTTCAGATTTATTTAAAAATATGAGTGTTATTTTTAAAAGTGGCAAATCGCTAATCGTTCGAAAGAAATAGGGGTAACCCAACAGTTATTATTTCAATTCCTTTTGAAAAGTTGCTTTTGGCGAAGAATGTAATAGTTGAAACATTCGGCATATTTTTAAATCGCAATCTAAAAATAAAAATATATATATATATTCTATCTTTACAATTCAAGACATTTTTAAGACGTTTCAAATATTTTTTTTATAATATTAATATTTAGCACTGCTGTAAGTTTTACATCCCTACAAATTTTAACTTTAAATCTAAACATTCTGAATTAGGTGTATTAAATAATTGACTTTAGAACATTATTCATCGAACAATAGCCATATTCTTTAGATTCTATCAGACTTCAATGTAAGCGCTGTATTTTTTAGATACTTGTTCTGTCATGAACATATAGGATCAAATAGAATATTTATTTTCCATTAGGTTTCTCCATTGATTTAAGTAACATTTAAAACAAATTTAAAAAAGATGACTGGTGATTCCGTATTGAAGTACATGTGTTTAGTTTAATATGCGAAAAGAACGTTTATTTTAAGTGTTTCTTTTAAAACGCTTCTGTTTCAGTAAGGTAATATATATTTATGCTTAAACATAAAAACAAAAGAATATAAATACCAAAAGAGTACAAAATTGGGTTTAAAATAATATACAAATTATAACAATTTGCTTACCTACCCGTTATAAGAAACAGAGTCAACAAAATAGCAAGTTGAACACATAAGAAAGTATCGATATTTCATACTTAATGTATTCGGTTTACTTTCGAAAGAAAACAATATTTTAATCTTAGTCAAATACGAAATTTTAATATTTTGAGAAATCTGTTTGATGCCTTTTTGGAATTTGTTATTAGTTCTTGGTAAAAACAAAGAGCATCAACAAGTGACAAGCATTTTTATTTTATATAAAATATTTTACAAAATAGAATTTTAGATAAAACTATTTATTTTTCCAATCAGACGATTTTTAAAATTAGATTTTGGAAAAAAAAAATGTCAGAATATTTATTTTTTCTATCCAATAAGTATTTTAAGATATTGCAAGGTTTTTCGATGGAATGAAATATATAAATTGCAAGACAATTGGAAACAAGATAAATTTGAAAAGTAAAATACCTTTTTATTTTTTACATTTTGAATCAGAATTTTATTGTTAAATTATATAAATTTATATAAAAGATTCACAATAAAATTCCATAATTGTTTGTATTTTTTTAAAAAAATAAGCTTTTTAATTTTTTAGTTATTTTTTAAATGCAACGACCGTTTAAAATATTTATATTTTTTAGCCAAAATTTTTTTCTCATATCCTTTGAACTATAACACATAAGAATTGGTTGTAAAATTTTGTATGCTACATGTAAATGATTTTTATATAAATGGTTGTGTCCTTAAATTTTATTTTCTTTTACTTTAGCCTTTAAAAAGCGACTAATTATAGAGCAAATTGGAATGCCAATTTATAATATACACATAATTTACAATATGCTTATAAAATAATAAATTTTTAATAAGAAAAAAAAACTTTATCGTTTCGAAAAATTTAATATCAAAGAAACCCAAGCATGAACAAAAACGATTTAAAGTTTTAATTCCTTGAAAAAGGTATCTGGCATCTAGCATAAAATCTCAAGTAACTCATTAAATATATATATATACAGTTCTAGAATTTTGCAAGCAAATTTAGAATATTCCAAACTATAATTTTAACAAATAAAAAAAAGCGTGAATTCTACAATTATTGGAGTATTGTGTCCCCTAAAAATAATATTTATCGAATAAAATGACTTTTAGATTTTATAACAAAAAAAAATATTAAATACTAAATTTTATTTCTATAATGTAGGAACTTCAAAATACGTCAATCATTTTATTTTGAAAGTGATAAAACCTTTCATTTATAACATTTCCCATTTAAAAGTTGTAAAAATTGAGTGATGTGAACAACTAATTTTATACGCATGCCCGTCTGAGATAATTATATATGGGTTCATAAACTGTCCGCTATGTACATGCAAGTACAACACTAACGTTTATAAAGTATGTAAAAGTTCTATAAATCCAATCGATGGCAATCCTATGAGTATAAAAGATGTATTTTATGTAGATGTAGATTATATTCAAACACATATCACGTTTTTCAAGGACACTGGAGTCTGATATGAAAAATACACAGTGGTCAGTTTTAACTCGAATGCTCAGAATGTATCCTAGTTCTACAAAAAACTATTGTAGAATAGGAAATAAACAACTTTCTTCAGTAACATTAGTTACGAACTGAACTTTAGATGAAATAGCAAAATATCCGTTGCTGTTATCCAACAATTTTCCAAGAAATATGCTGTATGTGGTCAATCAGAAAACAACTAGAAAATATTCAATTTTCGTATTCAAACACCATTTACAATAGAATACGGTTTAGTTTATCATAAAAATTACTGTTAATTGCATATTGGCACAAACGATGCAAGTAATTTTTTTTTCATCGCTGAAATATAATCCCAAACGAATGTCGATCAGTTAAGAAAGGTCTAGATAGAAACGAAATATTTTCCCAAGTCTAATTTGCTAAAACAGCAATTTTCTAATCAATGCTTATCAGCTGGTTAAAAAAGTGCAACTCAAAACTTTATCTAATTGATTTTTTTTAAATAAGTCTATTGAAATGATCAATGAAAAATAGTGTAGGTCTCAAAACAATGTATTTTTTTAAATGTTACACTTTCTTCTCTTAACATTAAACATTATTTTTAGCATAGAAACAGTTAGTTAACATTAGAAACTGTTAAATTGATCAACATAATTGATGAGAAAATAAAAGCTAATACTAAATTTTTAAAAATTAATTTTAAAAAAATTTATTGAATTTTATTCTCTACTAGCTGTTGTCCTCGGTTTCACATTCGTTAAAAAAAATTATGCTATTAGTTCGTTCTTTCCATTTATTCTTTCTCTTTTATTTTCTCAAAGGCAAAATAACAAAATAACTGCTCTATTGTTCAGACATCTTTGAGTTCATTTCCTAACGTTAACTATTTAGTTAGTATTTCCTTTAAAGCATAATTGTCAAAAAGAGCTATACTAAATACTACTACTAAAATATTAAGAAAACTCGAATTTTGAGTTTTATGCAACGTTATGAGTTTTGTGGCAACGTTATGAGTTTTGTGGCAACGTTTCACCACTAAATGGTATCCGTGGTAGCACGCTAAAAGGGTGAAACTAAACACCAAATGTTGTTTGCAGCTAAATGGGTACCAAATTTTGGTGCAAGGTAGTAATAATTTTTAACAGTGTATCGAAATTTTTAAATTGGTTTAACGTTGAAAAAATCTGAACAATTTTTAAATTTATAATCGAAACTTGGCGAACAAAATAATTTTAAAATACTCCCTTCTAGTGAATAGATTAAAAAAAAATGACTGCCAAAAAAAACCCCACAGAAGTGAAGATGTAGCAAAAATTACACTATTGTTTTGGATCTAAAGAAAAAAATTAAATATAAAAAGATAAAATAAAGGATTACGTATTAATTTGTAATGCATCACTTATTCCAAACCCATGCATAATTTTTTATCAAATATCTGATACAATGCGATCAAGTGACGATATTCTACTATTTTAATCGCTAACCACAGCAAAAAACAATATCTAAGATACCGAGTGATGCGATGTTTGAAATGGACATATATTTACTTTTTATCACATATGAAATCTAGAGAAAAAAAGGAATGTTTTCTATGTCCAAGTTTCGAAGTCGAGATTTCCAATTTTCTACGAGGTTTATGTTACTATAAGACAATTTTTTTAATGAATACCTGGTAACACAATATCTTATGAACTATTAATGCACCTTGAACCAAATTTGGTTCACAAGTTACTGGTACATATGGGATGAAATAAAAACTATTTTGCCTTCGAAAGGTCGAAAATTACAGTTATATAATTTTTTTTAAACATTGCTCAAAATCAACATTTTCAATAAAAACTTGGTATCCGTGACAAAGTCTTTTTCTTGATCAGTTTGATATAAGTGAAAATTTTTATAGAAATTATTCAAAATAGTTAAAAGGAAACGATTACTTTTTCGTACTTTCTCAAAAATGAGCAGTTTTATATATTATTGCTAATCTTAGCTCCTGTTCAAGCCATCTTATCAAAGCAATCTGACAAACTTAAAATAGTAGTTGTTCAGAAGAATTATGGATTTAGTCATTATTTGATGTCGATTGCTTAAATGGAAACTGAGTTATTACAACTCAATTATCTTACTTCCCATTCTTCTGGCACACCTTTTTAACATTTATTTTGTTTATAACTTCTTCAAGTCACCCCGATAACGTAACGGATAAATCTCTGGACAGCGGTGCCTACAGATGTGGGTTCGATTCCCGAAGTCTGAAATGAAGTCTGGTTGTAATTGTCGATATTTATTGAAAGTGATTTATGAAGGCAGTCTATGTAGGTCATCTTCTGCTCTTTTTATTCATTTTTAGCCATTGTACACATTTTAAGTACGTCTTTTTCAAAATTGAAACTTATGTATTCGGAGCCATGATCAGCATCGAATATATTCAAAGAGGTGTACATTTCACTTATTTTTGAATATCTATTTTTAACAGTGTCTGTTTCCTGATTTTAATATATAATTGGAAAACACAGGCTCGTAACTTGTCTTTGAAAATGAGTTTTAGCTTGATGCCATTTGAAATAATAACATAAACAAATTAATAATAGAATGAAAATAATGAATATATGTGGCATATCATTGATACGTTGTAACAACATGCGGTTAATTGACTCTCCATGAGACTTTGCGTTATGTAAAATGTCTAGCTTTTTCATTTTATATTGGAAAAAAATCTTAATTACAGTCTTTATGTAATGCTCAGGCAGTACTTGAAGTTTCGAATCACAGCATATGGCTATCGTCGACCTTTATTTGACCCTTTATAAAAGTTTGATGACAAATCAAACATTTCCTATAATATATGAATTTTGCTTTTGATGTTAAAGGAAAAGAAAAGTTAGAAATTTCTAAAATAGGAGACAAAAATATGGGCATTTTATGTAATGACAGAAATTCAAGAAATGTCACTGTCCACAAATGCATAAAAAATGTATTTTTTTTTGCAAATGAATATTTATATATAAATAAATATTATTATCATTTTATTTTAATTGTATGATGCTTTTGAATTATTTTTTCGTGATTTCATTGTCAACACAAATATTAAAATATATATACATATATGTAAATAAATATATACATTATGTAAATTTACACGTAAATTAAACTTAATTTTTGTACCTATAATATGTCAATTATTCATACTTTCAAATACTAACAAAAGAATTAAGAGTCTTTTCAATGGTTTCCGGTATGTATAGAAAAAAATACTACTAGAAATTATTCGATTGAAAGACATTAAAGGAAAATAAAAATTTTCTTGTTAAAAGTCGTCGCTAAATGTAGAATAGAAGAAATTGTAAAAATGTATCCGTTTAAGACAACTAAACATACTATTAAAAAAATTATCATTGTAATTGAAAAGTATATTTTAAAAACTATTTTCTTTGTATTAATAATTTGTTAAAAAAAATATCCTAACATTCTTCAAAACTTTTTACACTTTAATAAATAATTTATATTTTCTAAGAAACCCATGGTTTTTCATAGATGTACTTTTACAGAATATAACAGCTTACAGTTACACGAAGCAGTATCAGATCGTATGATGCTGCTTATGCAAGTTACAGATTGTATCAAACGCATCCATAAACAGCACTTTTAATATATGCAAAGTAATCGCCGGTTTCTTATCGCTTTAAATATAATCCCTTCTATGAAAAATCCAGCTGATTTAGAGTATGTCTGGAGATGCGAAATCGGCATACTCGGCGAATTTCATGTTCGCCGAGTATATAAGCCGATGTTTTCCATTAGTTCGACTCAAGTGACCTTGGTTTCATCCACATCGCTTCAAGATGAAGTCCCTTGTAGCAGCCCTGGCGTTACTTGTATTGGTGGTGGCAGGTATGGAAATGATTATTGCATCCTATTTCGAAGTACCGAGAGTTCGAGTACCCCTTCAGAGTTTAAAAGTGCTCGTTTGAATTGGGAATCAATGTTAACGATTCTGGTCTTTTGGCAGAGTTTTGGTCAGGAAATGGAAATGGAAGTATTTATAAAATCGATTAACAGGTGTGCTAAGCCATTTCTTGTCAGTCGTCTTTTAGAAAATCGGTGGTTTTGTAGTGTTATTACGTAAATTTATAATTAGAATAATAGTATTAATTGATCACCACTAAAGTAGGCTCATGCGTGGTTGAAATCTGAAAAAAAAAGTATCAAATTATAATTGCTATTTTAACGATGCCATATTTTTTAGATTTTGTTTATCGAAGCTTGAAGGCTTTGCTTCAGTCATTTAAGTATATCTTGGCCGATACAAACATAAAAAGTTAACTTTAAAATATAATATATCTCTAATGTCCTGGTTTAATGTTAACTATATTGCGATCAAACTGAATTTTATTGTTGCCAGTGATATCATATAATGAAAGTGACCTGTTGTTTATTTAGCCTTTAATAATAACCTCTTGGTTAGCCATGGACGTGATATTACGTGCATGGACGTAATATTACGTGCAGGGCTCTTTTCTCGCTATGCACCCAATTTTTTAATTCATAAAAATATTCAATTTTATAACATTTTTCGAATCTAATGGTTTGACTTATAATTTAAAAGTATACGCTTTAAAATATATTTTTAATTTATTGGAAAACATGCACAAGAAAAACATTTATTTAAAATAATAAAATTTGTATTATTATATCCTCTATTGTTAAAATACACTGAATTCAGCTCATGTAAGACTCATAAGTTTCTACTAGAATATGGTTTGTCAATAAGATAGCTTGGTTTAAAAATATATGAATTTATTCATTTATTGTTGGTATTTTCTCTACATAAAAATTCAACAAATTTTTAATGTCGCAGTAATGAGATATCTTTAAAAAGTATTTGTTAATTTATACTAATAAAAAAGTGAATAATGCTTTATTTTCCTAAATATCAATTAGAAACAAAATTTGTAAAATTTCAAAAAATATTTTCATCACAATATTTTAATGAACATTTCAATACAAAATACACTTGTTGGAGAACATTTAAGCTCATATAAAATAAGTTCGCAAATTGTACGTTTTAAAATTACTTTTTGCAGTTTTTTCCCAAGCTTCCACTTTCCACATTGTAAGGAGTTCGATTTTATTTATTATTTTAATCATACTTGCACGAATGATTTTCATTCAAAAGCAGGTCATTTGGATATTTTAAATCGCGAATCTTCTTTTCAAAAATTATTTGTAAAACCTAAGTATACTAAGCAATTTTTATTTTTTATAATAATAAAAAAAAATTCAATAGTTTTAAATGAACGTTTAACTGACGTTTCTGGACTCTAATGAAATTTAAAAAAGAACTGCACGTGGTCCTCTTTAGAAAAATCTATTTAATTGCATACTTCTAGTATAACTATTAGTATATTAACTATATTTTATATTTATATAATGATTTTCAACATATTATAAATATCCCTATTTTAAAGAATATGTAGATCTTCGTCTAACACTTCTAACTGTTATTTATGTTTTAATCTTTAAAATATACGCAATAAATGCACACAAATCTATAAGTATAAAACCTTGAACAAGTAACATTATTTTAAACTATTTTTTTTTCATTTCAGAGGCCCACCATACACCTGCTCACCAACTTGGTTATCCCAGTAAGTATAGTTAAAAAATAATTAATCTAACTAATCTATAAATACCAATTTCACATAAAGATAGTTTACTTAAGATTTTTATTATGCTTCACAGTAGATATAAAAACTTGCTTAAATTCTGAAACCATAAATTCTTATTCAAATAAATAATTAAAAATAATTTACAAATATAAAGTGTAGTTAAATTGAAATGAATATAAATCAGTAACTATTGCAACTGATTTTATAAATTTAAAATGTTGCCTATTGTATTTTATAATACTTTAAAATGACTTTAAGAACGTTACATTACGATCAACATTTCAAAAATTATTTTTAAGATAACAAGTTAAATAAAATTTACAATTGGAATTCTTACACGATCGAACAATTGGAAAATTATTCTAATAAACATTGTAGTTTAATAAACTGCAATTATTTTACAAAATCAAAACATATTTTAGATATATTTGAAGATATTAATTTTACTTTCTTCATAAATACCTAAAAATAATTTCAGTGAAATTTTTTAGAAATAATTTTTATGTTAAAATAATTTTTTTTTTAAAGAATCGATGTTTCGAAAAAATTGTCAGAAACGTGGAAAATCGAGTGATTATAAATTTTAAACGAGAATTTTTATGTTTCTGCAGAGTTCGTGCAAAAGAAGACCCACCTGTATGATGTGTCAATCAACATGACGTCGGGAATTCCCGGCATGCACTCACAAGTCGCCAAATCTGTACTGAGCATGGAACTGCAAATCTATGCCAAATCTCAGTCAGAAGTCATCATTTCGGTGAGAGACTCCAATCATTCAATTTGAGAAAATATTAGTTGAAACCCATATTAATTCTTAAAATATCCCATATTAATTCTTAAAATATCCCATATTAATTCTTAAAATATCGCATATTAATTCTTAAAATATCGCATATTAATTCTTAAAATATCCCATATTAATTATTAAAATATCCCATATTAATTCTTAAAATATCCCAAATTAATTCTTAAAATATCCCATATTAATTCTTAAAATATCCCATATTAATTCTTAAAATATCCCATATTAATTCTTAAAATATCCCATATTAATTCTTAAAATATCCCATATTAATTCTTAAAATATTCCATATTAATTCTTAAAATATTCCATATTAATTCTCAAAATATCCCATATTAATTCTTAAAATATCCCATATTAATTCTTAAAATATCCCATATTAATTCTTAAAATATCCCATATTAATTCTTAAAATATCCCATATTAATTCTTAAAATATCCCATATTAATTCTTAAAATATCCCATATTAATTCTTAAAATATCCCATATTAATTCTTGTATGCTCATAATTAAAAACGAAAATGTTTTTCTTTCTCGTCTTCAGATGCGCAAGGTTCGTGTCAGTGACTCTCTGTCAGGTGTGGAGAGCACCACTGATGCCATCCCATTGAAGCCCTACCCAGAACTGGAAGAAAAGCTGCAGATTCCCATCAAGGCCATCTTCGAACAAGGAATGGTAAGTTAGAAATTTGCATATTTAACGTTTACAAAAGAAGAACAATAGATCCTATTAGATCCATATCTAAGATTAATACAAATACAAATAGTGATAACCAAATATAGACAAGGTTGACGAAACCCAGCAAGTTGGTTCCGTTTAACGCATCTTAACAATATTCCAATGCCTTTTAAATTGTCTTTTAAAACTATGTACTCCTGACGATTGAATTAACCACCTCTTCAGGCAAACTATTCCATTTATATATTACTCTACCATAAAAATAATTATTTTTACCATCCCGATTAAATTATTATTTATATAACTTGTACCCATAACTTCTAGTCCCATTGGCTGTATTACATATTGTGCCTTCAGTATCACCCAATTGGATAAATTTAAATAACCGAATTAAGTTTCTTCTATTACTCCTCTTCTCGATTATATATACATTTAAAAATGCTCAGATAAGAAAGCTATCAGTTTTTTTAAATGAGATAAGCATAATAAATGCTCAGACTGCTATATAAAATGAAGTATAGACTGTTTTTTAATTAAATCCTACAAAAGTAGCGATAATCATTTAAAATTCATTTCCATAAACTCAAATATATAAAACAAAATTTAAAATACCCTTTTTTAAAATCTATGTATTTGAAAGGAATTCAAGGAATGTTTGTGATTATATCCTATTTTAAAATCAAAAGTCATTTGAAATTTAAGACTACTCATTTCAAATTCTCATATAAGCAAACACGAACCTTCATGCATATGTGATAAATCAGAATTATTATAAAATTACTTTATTCTAAAACTCTTGATGTTCATACAAAAACAGATTAATTAAACAAAGAGATTTGATAGAGAAAAGAGGAATATAATTATTAATTAAGACATAATTTAAATTAAATATTTACGATAATACTTTAAATATAACTGTTTATAAGCACCCATTTTAACATAATGTTTTTCCGATACTAGGTCAAGAGCTACACTCTGGATAGCAGTGAGACTCTGGAATCCCAGAAGATCAAGAGGACCATTCTGCGAAATTTCGAAGTTTACCTTGACAGGAAATACTTGAAAGGAGGAGTCAACGGAGTTTGGCCACTTACTTACAACGTCACCAGGGTGAGTACTCTTATGAAATGAACCCTAAATATAACTTTAAAAAAATATATTTAATTTTTTTAACTCCTTTTTAGCTGCAATATTTTTACTTAATTCTCAAACCAATAAATATAATTCTGTAAAATTCTTCAAATACGAGTAAAAAATATAGATGAATGGGAAACATTTTTTTTTATGTGTTTCACGTTAATTTATGATCGATGCCCATCATAGTTACTTCTAAATAATGAAAAAGGATCAGTAAAAATACCACGATCTCTTTTTCAAAGGACAGGAGTATATATACTCATTAAAAAAATAGCATAACCAAGTTGATCCGGAATAAAGAGACAACGATGAACTTTCATGATAGGTTATGGATTCCGAAATAATATTACTGATTATTATATCATAAACTTCTAAAAAATAACTTCTTCAATCCACATTTGAATATGATGTGCTTTTTCAAAAATAAGCTCAACGTACATTTGTCAACCAATTAACAGAATTGGGGCATTTAAACGTTATTTTAAGTGAATCTTAATGTACCAAAGTAGCAAAACAGACTTGGCAATTAAGCAAACTTGGAATTTGTGTTTCAGGAATTGCCTCCAGGTAACTAACTACCAATCCCACTACGTGGTGACCAGACATTTAAATAAGATTAAGTGCTTTTTCAAAGAATAATCTAAACGTACATTTGGCACTGATGTCAATTAATTAATAAAATTGTGACTTTTTAACGTTATTATAAGTGAATCTTAATGTACCAAAGTAGCAAAACAGACTTGGAAATTAAACAAACTTGGAATTCGTGTGTTGTAGGAATCACCCCTGGGTAACTACCAATCCCACTACGTGGTGACCAGACATTGGAATAAGATTAAGTGCTTTTTCAAAAAATAAGTTCAACTTACATTTCGCATTTATGTCAACCAATTAACAAAATTGTGGCTTTTAAATGTTATTATAAGTGAATCTTAATGCACAAAAGTAGCAAAACAGACTTGGAAATTAAACAAACCTTAGAATTCGTGTGTTGTAGGAATCACCCCTGGGTAACTACCAATCCCACTACGTGGTGACCAGACATTGGAATAAGATTAAGTGCTTTTTCAAAAAATAAGTTCAACTTACATTTCGCACTGATGTCAACCAATTAACAAAATTGTGGCTTTTAAATGTTATTATAAGTGAATCTTAATGCACAAAAGTAGCAAAACAGACTTGGAAATTAAACAAACCTTGGAAATCGTGTGTTGTAGGAATCACCCCTGGGTAACTACCAATCCCACTACGTGGTGACCAGACATTGGAATAAGATTAAGTGCTTTTTCAAAAAATAAGTTCAACTTACATTTCGCATTTATGTCAACCAATTAACAAAATTGTGGCTTTTAAATGTTATTATAAGTGAATCTTAATGCACAAAAGTAGCAAAACATACTTGGAAATTAAACAAACCTTGGAATTCGTGTGTTGTAGGAATCACCCCTGGGTAACTACCAATCCCACTACGTGGTGACCAGACATTGGAATAAGATTAAGTGCTTTTTCAAAAAATAAGTTCAACTTATATTTGGCACTGATGTCAACCAATTAACAAAATTGTGGCTTTTAAATGTTATTATAAGTGAATCTTAATGCACAAAAGTAGCAAAACAGACTTGGAAATTAAACAAACCTTGGAATTCGTGTGTTGTAGGAATCACCCCTGGGTAACTACCAATCCCACTACGTGGTGACCAGACATTGGAATAAGATTAAGTGCTTTTTCAAAAAATAAGTTCAACTTACATTTGGCACTGATGTCAACCAATTAACAAAATTGTGGCTTTTAAATGTTATTATAAGTGAATCTTAATGCACAAAAGTAGCAAAACAGACTTGGAAATTAAACAAACCTTGGAATTCGTGTGTTGTAGGAATCCCCTCTGGGTAACTACCAATCCCACTACGTGGTGACCTCCAGCCCCAACGCTGCCTTCCCCAAGGAGAGGAACGTCTTCAACATCAGCAGGAGCGACAACTTCGAGGTCATCCCCTACCTGGCGTACCAGACCCACCACAACTTCCAGGAGCAGGGATGCCCGGAAGTCTGCAAGAAGGACCACGTCGAGAACAGATTTGGTGCAGGATGCCCATCTGGATTCGAGCCAGTAAGCACACCCGATTTCCAGCACTATCCTCTTCAATATCAAACATGAGCTTAATAGTGTAAATAACTTGATCGTGGCCATTATGAAGAATACTAACTCAAATACATATTCGATCTGGTTTCTTGAAACCAATTATTAATACAAAAACCAATTATAAATATTTTTTTAAATCACATATAGTTAGGCGATATAACATTGTAAATATAAGCTATTCTTTAGTTTCTTTTAATATGTATAGTAATTGAATCTGCCAATTTTTGGTATTCAACTTTTCGAGTGGCCAGCAAATTACCGAAATTATCAATTTCTTTTCGCAGCAAGAGAGCTTAAATAATTTGTTTTAAAAATAGTATTTATATTTACTTAAAATAATAGCTTTTAATCTATACAAAATAAGAACGATTTGAAAAAATATTTAAAAATAAAGTATTTATATTAATTTAATAATGATGTATATTGCTGGAAAAATCGGATCCCATGGCAGAAAATTACGGAACAGCCAATCGGAGAGTCAATTAATTGGAAAGTAGGAAGTTTTTCCAAGTTCAGAATTCGATGAAATAGCAATGAAGAGTGACTCTTCAACTAAAACTTAAGTCTAATACAGCTAATATTTTTATAGTACCAGACCCCAATGAAGAAGTCTTTTGTCCAACACCACGACCTGAAGACCGTCTCAACCGGAGACATCATCATCGAGATGATCAGGACCAAGGAAACCCACGTCGCCGATGTCTACGACCAGAACATGCAAGTCACCATCAGGTACAGTAAACAGGAATTTTAATTAACAATCGTTTTGATTATCAATTATTTTGATTATAAATCATTTGATCATTCCTCAATCATTTCAGCAAAGAATTGAATTCTCATACGCTTATTTAGAATTATATTAACTTTAATGGAGTTCGGTATTGAATAATTTAGCTATGTATAAAAAAAATTCATCCATCAATAAGCAGAATTAGATCTTTAACGTTACTTAACAGAGTAAGTCATAGAAACCAAGAGCATTTACTAAAATGCTAGTTACAAACAACAACTAAGTTAAGTCAATAATTTTTGTGGAATTTTAATTTCTATTTGATACTTTTTGAGATAAAAACTTTTTACCTAGGAATCACTTATACCTTGATGAATTTACATGCGAAATTTTTAAATTTCATTGCATTTCAAGTACAGTTTGTAATTAGCCAATAAAATAGTAATTTAATTAATTTTTTTTTAAAATTTCCTTTTTAAATATATATTGAACGGTCATTAAGAAGAACGTTTTTGTTCCAGATCTATCATCAAATTCAAGAGGACTACATCTGACTCTATTCCAGAAAAATCTGGACAGATTACCAAAACCGATTTGCATGATATGAGCATCGAAATCAACGAAAATGGTATGCTCAATTTAGTTACAATTATTGAATATAAAATAGAAGAAATTGTATTGCTTAATTTCAAGATTAATTTGTAAATTGCTGTTTTTGAACGCTCTTTGAAATGTAGTATATTAAGAGTAAAACTTTGTTGAAAAAAAATAAAATCATTTTGTTTCAAATCAAATATCAGCTACATTAAGAAAAAAAAATCATAAAAAGATATGTAAATAGGTAAAAAGAATATGTAATTAAAACACGAAACATTCCTTCGTTTTTTCATTTTAATAAATTATTCTTATTATATTAGTATTTTAAACGACTATGAATTTAAATATATTAAATTTGTATCCTCGTATGTTTACTAAATAAGGGGGTAATTTTTTACTAATAAAAACATTAAATTTTCAAAAAATTATATAAATTGCAAATGTTTCAGAAATTTAATGCTTTAGGAAAATTATATAAACGATTAACCTGAAAATACCCAAACTTTTTAGCGCTTTGAATTTGCTTTTAAAGTTACAATTTTGATATTAAAAGTAACTTGTATTTATACAACTGCATCTCGGAAGCAATAACCACTTATCTCATATAAAAAATAACTATTTTTAAAGCTGGAATAAATTAAAATTCAGGAGAAACAATAAATCAGTCACAAAAAAAAACTCGTTAAAAATCAGAATGCTATGTATAGTACAGGAAAAGGAGAAGCTCTGTTAGTAGAACAGAATGAAGTATTGCCGACCGGTTCTGCGCAGCATTCTGTATCCCGAAATGCATTGCGCCGGTGAGCTTTTTCATGCTCTGACATTTCTGCGCATAACGAAACTGTTAACAGTATCCCCAAGATGCATTCCGCTAAGGGCTTTTTTTGTGCGCTACTGCACATGTACTAGGACCTATCTTTTTCTCCTCCATTTTCTTTGATAACTGTAAGGCATTAATATTTTGTTTTCTGCATAATGGACTGTCAACACTCTTCCACTGAACTTTTCACATGAAATTTCTCAAACAACCTTTCCTATTTCCTTCTCCAGAAATCAACCAGAAGTGCAAGCACACCGATCCCCGAGAGGCTATCGAACAGGTCAAGTCCATCCTGGACAAGATCACCTTCGTCGTGCTCGAGGGCGATGTCGAGAACGAGAAGTCGAAGTTGGTGGGCGAGCAGCTCATCCTGCTCCAGAAGGCCCTCACTATCCTCAAGCAGGGAGACCTCAGGATGATCCAGAAGACAATCGTCAGCTTCGATGAACTCCCCACTGCTTCCCAGAACGACAAGGTCAAGAGGTTGGTATAGATACTAATGTTATAGACCTCATGATCCATCAATAAATGTCGTCGTTGAGCTTTTCCAGTCGATAAGCTATGTTTTCTTCATAAATTCGAATATTTTTTATTCGTAATTCATTCTATACCTTAGACGAGTCCAAATTTGGCGATTTTTGTTTTGTTGCAGATTGTGTCTTAATAGTTCTTTTTCTATCGAACCATACCAGGAAAATTCACTCACATTTTTATAAGCAGTTAGCAAGATCTGTAAAAGCCCAAAGCTTTAGTAGAGAGTAGGATTCATTTCCCCCCCCCTCTTCTGTAAAGTTACCCAAATGTGACTGTTAGGATCGTCTATCTCAGGCAGAATTTTTGGCGCATCTAGTTTCATTTTTAATATTAGACCTTTGTTTTACTGGAAATTTAAAAAAAAACTTTCTTGGGTATGTGAAATCATATTCAATAAAACAGTTTATATTGTACATATATATTTGTACACTTTTATCTAACTTTTTTTAGATCATATTTGTATTATTTTAGTGTCTATTTTTAGTAAATTAATTTTAATATATCCTTCCAAAGATTTATTTTGACATCCTAAAACCATCAATAAAGCATAAAAAGGAGCATTTCGTTCAAGTAAAATAAAATAGGGTTTTACTCAACATTGATACATCATTGATTTGTAGAGATTATTTAACATGAAAAATAAGTAGACGCAAAAGCACATGCTATGTCCATTTTTCCTACTAAAAATGGCTGATATAAGTAACATGTTATTAATCTAGAATTTGCACAAAATCTATCTTACAAATGCGCAACATTAAAGAGTTAATTGTTTTCCGAAGACTTTAAAATTAAGTTCTAGAATGTATAAAAAAGGATAAAACTAAATACTTTCTTCCCTATATAGACAAATCTGGTTGGACAATTTGCCAGTGATCGGAACTTCCGAATCCATTTCCTTCATCGTTCAACTGATCAAGGAGAACATAAACAAGCCCAACAAGATCATCTCCCTCTGGGAAGCCAAATCCATTCTGGAAGCCCTCCCCAACAATATCCTCTACCCATCGGGCAAGACCATCGTCGAACTGAGCGTAAGTAACAAATATTCCACTACCAGAAATGCGAAGTCTAGTATTTGAGGGCTTTCAATAAAGCCGGATTTACACTATGTAGTAAAACAGCTATATAGCAGTGCTACAAGTATTTGAGAACATCACCCGAAAACGGTTACATAGCCCAGCTGCATAGTCTGAATCAAGAGCTAAGTAGCTGGAAAAGAGCTACCCATTGACTATCTATATATATAGCTATATATATATCGGAACTATATGGCTGAGATATATATCCGGGATGGAAGCACGTTTTTTGTTGTAGCACAGCTATATAGATGTCGCCGACAGAGGTATGCATGCGCTCCCAAGAAGTAAAGCATCTAAAAGCCGACTGGTTAACTTTATCGAGTACATGCCAGCTGCTCCAGCTTCAAAACCTTTTGTTTTTAGACTTAACTACATAGCTAGGCTATAAATACCCAGCTACATAGCTCGGATATATAGCTGTTTTTCTATATAGTATAATCCCAGCTTACGAAATAAACTTACCCGGATTATAATATAAAACTGTCTATCACTTCAGTAACCATGTGATCTTGCATAGTTTTGCCTTCAAGTCATTTAGCATAAACGGCTTGCGTGGAAATAGTCTTATGTTACAGCTCGAGTACATGCCAGCTGCTCCAGCTTCAAAACTTTTTGCTCGGGCTATAGACATTTTTAGACTTAATTACATAGCTCGGCTACAAATACCCAGCAACATAGCTAAGGTTATATAGCTGTTTTTCAATATAGTATAATACCGGCTTAAGAAGAAATCTTACCCAGTTTTTAATATAAAACTTCTTATCACTCCAGTAACCATGTGATCTTGCATAGTTTTGCCTTCAAGTCATTTAGAATAAACGACTTGCGAGGAAATAGTCTCGTGTTCAATGAATTTCCTGTACATACGCCGGTTTAACCTCAGACTAGGCAATTGTAATTTATTTTAAGATTTAAATACACATTTTAGCACACTAAAAGTGGACTTAAGCATTTCTTATGCTAATCACTTCTGATACCTTCGTTTAGCAGATATGCATTTTGATGAATATTCTAACACTTATTTGTTGTTTTTTCTTCTTAGACTCTCCTGGAGGTGATCAATGATCCCGCCACCGTCGGCTACAAGATGTTCTACTCTGCCGCCCACCTCGCCGTCAGCCGAGTCGTCCGCAACCTGTGCACAGTCAGCAGCGGCATTCCCACCGATGAGCTGCCCAGACAGAGCGAAGATGAGGTCCACGAAGATGAACAGAACGAGGAGTACATGCAAAGACGATGCCCAAGGGTGATCGCCAAGAAGTTCGTTCAGGTAAATTTCTTCACTTATATGATAGATTATTTGACCAATAATTTGCTATTGTATTTCGAAATGACGTTTTTCACTTGATTCCTATCGTAGCAAGTGAATTAAAACTAAAATGAGAACTACACTAGACAGTCTGTAATAGTTAAAATCTTTAAGAAGATTTATATATATTGTTAGTTTTATAGAGCTTACATAATTTTCGCTTCGAAGGTTTATCATAATAACAACCCTTTTAAACCAGCTAATTTTCTTTACAACATAAAGCATTTACAAATTTTGTCTTGTCTACATTTGAAATTAGTAATAAAACATCCAATCCCCAATAAAGAAGGATTACTTTTACAAAACCCAATTTCAACTCATAAGTAAATGAAAATTATGATTCCATAGCAAATGATAAAAACTCTACTCAACTATAAATTTCTTGACAACTAAAAACTATAATTCATCCGTTTCTCTTATATTTGCAGGACATCGCCAAGAAACTGAAGACCACAGACGACAAGACCAAGAGAGTGATCTACATCGAGACTTTGGCTCGATCTGGTCTTCACCAAGTTTTGAGCATCCTCAGACCCTACGTCTATGGACACATCACCGGTCTTACCCCGAGTTACATCGACTACGTCAGGGTACTGACCATCAACACCCTCCACAACCTGGTTGGAAAGCACTCCAGAGACGTAAGCGAAACTTTTAATAAAAAAATAACTCTTAAAACATATCAGTTTAACCACTACGAGTTTTTCCCACTAGCAACTAATTGGTATTTATAATAGGTTACGCGCTTTACAGAGTAGAAATTTTTTACACACATATTAACGACTTTTAAATAATAATAAAACTATAAAGAAATATAAATAACACATAAACCTAATTACATTTTACTAAGTTTTTTATTTCCTTATGACAAAACTCTATTTTCTAAAAGCCCTTTTACAAACTTGCTTACACTTTTAAAAATATGTACTTGAAAATAAGTAAAATTTACTCATTTTTTTTTATTATATTCGATGCTTATCATGGCTCCGAATACATAAGTTTCATTTTTGAAAAAGACATGTACTCAAAAATGAGTACAAAGAGTAAAAATGAGTAAATGCTTGGCATAGGTTGCTTTACCTCATTTTACGAACTTGTAATACAACATAAATAATTTTCAATCAATAGGCATACAGAATTATCAAATACATGCATGATTACAAACAAGTCTTATCAGGAAACGAACTCAGTACCGCAGTCCAGTGCCTTATTCGTTCCACTAACATGGCTTATAATTAGAAGCATTTTTTTTTCAAAGTACGCTAAAAGAATGAGAAGAAGATAATTGAGTTGTAATAACTCAGTTTCTACTGAACCAATCGACATCAAATTTCTGAACTACTATTTTGATTTGAAAGTTTCATTAATATCGCTTGAGCAGAAACTGATATTAGCGATATTTAATGATATTAATTTTTAAGAAAATACTGTTACTCGCATTTGAGTATGACATACGCTCGTTTACGAAGCCATTTATACTTTAAGAAAAACGAGTAGGTTCAGCTACTCATTTTCAAGTATCTTTTCTTATTATAGTGTAGCATTTTAAAGACAATTAATATACACAAACGAAATACATTATCGAATATACATACATTAAAATATGACATAGTCCGTTCCTGACCTACTCAACTTTTCGAAACCAGGTCCAGGACATCGTCCTCACCGTCTTCTTCAACACCACCGAATCCCCGAAAGTGAGGAACGCTGCCTTCGCCCTCTATGCCCGATCTCACCCAACCCTGGGATCCCTGCAGCACGTTGCTGAACAGACCTGGAAAGAGCCCAGCGTGGAAGTTGGAAGCTACGTCACCTCGACCCTGGAGACTCTTGGAAACTCCACCACCCCATGCCACCAACTGACGTGAGTACCACCTGGTTCTCTTCTGTTAATCAGTTTTCAGTTAATCAGTTTTAACTTCTGTTAATTCCTCCATTGTTTATATACCCTTTTCCCCATGTCACGCACTTGTAGGCAAGGTCTCATCCTTTGTACACTCCTTTCCTCCCATGTCACAGTACGATAATTTTTAGCGTTAAAAAACAGCCATTAGAACTTCCATTATGCGTATTTTATCAAACATCTTATTAGAAAGATAGTGATTTCTATAAAAAGTGACTTATATCAAAGTTTATAAAAGAAATGTAAGCATTTTTCAACAAGGTTTTGATGGACCGATCACGCAATCGCTCAGACCCCCCCCCCCCCCCCCCTACCCTATCGCGCAACCACTGTGATTCTCCTCCCCCATGTCTTACCACAGTAAAGCATGTTAGACTTCAATCCCCAAAGGAGAGTACGTCAAAAAAGTAAACTAGCCGTTAACTAAAATATTATAACCTCCTTATACACTATTTCAATCTACATGTGATTGACAGCTTAGGAATGAGCTTAGAATGAGTGCTTAGAAATTGACAGCATAGGAATGAGCTTGGAAAGAGGGCTTAGGAATGAGTTTTATTATGTACGCAAGTGTATATGTGCAATGCATGTGTGCAATGCATTCTCAAAATACAAATCCCAAAATAAATCAGTGGTTTTACGAAAATTACTCTTTTACAAAATATAGTAAATATTTCATAGTAAAAATTCACATACTTTAAAAGTCTTTAAATGGTGAAATAATTTATAATGAGTTACAGCAATAATTTAAGTTATTGATCAATTTTCCCATTAATGTTTTGTGTATTTATTTTAGCCTTTTAATGCAATACATAAGTAAAATTGCATAACTGTACATTTTAGAGCTCAACGTATCAAGAAGGTTCTTCCCCAAATCAAGCGTATTGTAGTAGGTAACCAACATGCCAAGAACATGTATTGGAGCCTTTTCGACAGTAAGTGAAATATTCTGATTTTCTTACAAATTTAGCTAAAACTATAACGCTCTATCAGAAATAAGCTGAATAGATCTTTTATTTAAAACGATTTCAGGAATTGTCTGTTTATAAACTGAGTACCTTAATTTACATAACATATTCTGCCTTAATTCAATACAAGCCTTATACATTCGAAACGTTGAGAAAAAGGACAGAATAATTTGAAAAATTTACACAGGAAAGTAATAAGGAATTATTTTTCATTAATACATTCATTTTCATAAATATCTTCATTATGTATTGTATTAATTATTAAACTATATTCTGGTATTTTAAAGCATAACAGAGGTACCCTCATGTTGGTTCACATAGGGGTACACACATGTTGGTACTTCTATGTGAATATGTTGGTACAGGGGTCCAAATTTACCTATGTGACACCAACGTGTCAAAAATATGTTTGGGAACAACTTATATCATACCATACTATAATTCAATTTATTACATGTGTCTAAAAATAACCCATCGACTGTGTCCTTTATAATTAAAAATTTGCTATGTTGATAATATTTGAAAAGGCATTCTTTCAATAGCGACAGAAACTAACCTCTGCGTTAAACCACAAGTTACATTAAATTATCATTTTTTTTAAGAATTATAATATTTTTTTAAAAATAAATTGCAATCGAGGGAATGTACATAAAAAGTAAACATAAACAAATGTGATAAAATATTAAAAAGTTAACTCTTCGAAATAATAATTTTCAGAGATCCGTGGATTTGGATTAGAGACTCGCTTCGAGCAGACCCCAAGCAACGAATCCTTCTTCCCAAGCACACTCTATGGAGCCCTCGGATACAACGCCGACAGCTTGAGAGACATCTTCTTCCAAGTAAACACCCTGTTCAAGTTGAAAATCTTTGAACCTTTTCTTATTGTCGAAAAGAATCTTCTATAACGAATGTTTCATTCATTTCAGTACGCCCTGATTTCCCAAGGACTGACTTCCCGAAACGTCTGGGATCCTCTTCTGAGATCTTTCGGAATCAAGCCTGCTGAAGATATCCCAAGGGAAAAGGAAAACGAGATCTTCCCCGATGTAAGTTTTAAACAATTTTTAAATATTATTATGTAATAATAAAATTGTGGAAAGATTACAAATATTTTTTTTTTGCCAGATGGACGTCATTGCTCGTGACCCAGAGTTCTGGAGATTCACCGTTTATGAGAAAGTGTTCTATTCTACATCCTACAACTACTTCGATGCTGAAGAGACAAACCGAGAAGATGTTATGTCTATTAGTAAGTGTCGGATAGTCAGATAATCCTAAACCAATTAACTTGGAACTACAAGGATTTTTATTTAATATTTATTAGTAGAACATTGATAAGTATCAACACATTTACGAAATAATAATAATTTTAGTTATCATGTATTGCTCAATGTACATAATAAATTAATATCCCTTTCAGTAATACTAATATACTAAAAATACAACTTATTATAGAATAAAGTTTCAATGTTAATTAACTTCTTATGTAAAGTTTCCAGTATATCCTAGGTGTGTAAAATTGATAGATCACAATCACTATCTGGAATAATACAAGACAAAAAAGCCTGAAATTTCATATGATTAAAAATAATTATTAACAACAACTTGAATTGAAAACCACCCAAAATAAGATAGACATAAAGAAAAGTACTATTGTCTAATACAGTAGCATTCAACCAAAGTTTAACCTTTATGACAAATTGTCCCAAAAGTATATATACTTTTTGTTTGTGTATTAAAGCCATCTTTTTTTTTCCAGTCAAGGAACAAATGTCCCACTACTTCAGCCGAAACGCCCAGGGCATCTTTGAAGGTCACCTTGTGAAGGTATACATTCCATCGTCCTACCGATCAAAGGCCATCGGCCATGCCATGCCCTACCCTGTGGAATTCGAAATGAGGAACCCATTGGTCATCTCCCTTAAGCTGAAGATCAACCAGACCCCCACTCCAGGTTTCGGAATCGGTTACACTGCTGACATTACCCCAAGGTAATCACCATTTATGAAAATTATAGAATGATCATAGTTACCATAAACCAATTTTCAGTAATAAACCATAAAGAAAGCGCTTCCCGTATAAATTATTCTGAAAAACAATATGAAATGTTGCTATCTTTGCTTTCAAGTAACTATTATCTGAAATTCAATATAAAAGTCCCGATTCAAGAAGGGACAAAAAAAAAAAAAAAAAAAAATATATATTTACATGATATTTAATTTTGTTATAAAATATTTAAAAGTAAAATCATTTCTTAAATCACCGTCAAACACAACGTCCATAAGAAACTTGATAAGGCTGTTTTAGCTGTAAAAATATACCCTCAACCATAGGCCATAAACATTATGAGGATTATGTAGCGTATGTGTCGTTTTAAGACTGAATAGTAAAATGTTTATGAACTGGCCAGATGATTTTTACTAAAATTTTTTGGTGTAATAAATTAATTTTAAACTTGATACTCTGAAATATATCTTGAAAGTAAAACATAAAACAGATATCGTACTCGTTAACAACTCGTACATTTTATCGCAGTGTCTATTACTCCACCCTGTACACCAACCAGATGCTCAACCTGGGAGACTGCAAACAGGTCGGTGTCTACCACGAGAAGAGAGTCGCAGCCACCTATCCCATCAGGATCAGGGTCGCTGTCGAGAGGAACGGCAAATTCCGAATGTCTTACAGCTTCCCACAATTGCCCAAGAAGATCTTCTCTTACAACTCCGAGGCTGGAACCTACGCAGGAAAGACATCCATGGTAACTCTGTCATCAGTCGAAGACAGGAAACTCATCAAGACTCTGCCATCCCAGTTTGTGGTAAGGGAGTTATTATAACCTAATATTACTTTTAATCAGAGACTATAAAGTATAAGAAAAAAATAATTTATAAAAATTTCTTGTACCACAAAAACCTATCATGCATTTTGTGTTTATTTTAGAAAAGGGACAGTTACGGTATGATTGGTCTGCCAAAATTCGAAAGAATCATCTTGTCTGAGGACATTCAACAAGGCCGAGAGGAAACCCCAAGAACTCCCATTGAAGCCATCCAACAGTTCATCAAGCACTTCTTGAACGCAGGATGGAGAAGGAAGTCCATCGACATCGTACGACAGCCCGATACTCTGATCTGGCCCACTCCCAAAACACAGGTTAGAAATAATTTTATTAAATCTTAAAACAATAATTTCAATAAGGCATTTTTATATTAAGGTAGAACTACTTTAGGATAATAGACAATAGATAGCATCAGGCAAGCTATATAGCTTGCCTGATTATGTTAATTCTTCTAAAGTGGGTAGTTTTAAAAAGCAATTGGATCGGTATCGGGAATTAAGATGAATTAATTAAGATGAGTTACGACAGGACCAATCTTGTTGGCCCTAGAACCTGTAGTTGGTCGTTAGTATTTGTATTTAGCATTCAAATGAGATATTTATCTAAAAGAACTCTTCAAATTGCTATCTATATCCAAACAACAAAATGTTATTCGAGAAATAGTAATCCGTCTTCAAACCGTCAGAAAATTTTGCAAACTTACAAAAGAAATAAATTAAAAAATTCCCACTTTGAAAAAAAATCTACTTCACTTATTGCTGCATATATAATGTTAATACTTTTTAGCATAAAAATGCTGCTTTAATACACATAAGTCAATAAAAAGCCTCAAGCGTTAATTAAACTATGCTTATGATTACTATTTACAATGAATTGTCTTATTAACTTTTGGATTCTGTACTCACTTGAGTTTGGATTTTCACAACAGGTCCAAGTCAACTTCGACATCAGCAAAGAATACGTATCTACTACTGAAGATGCATCTAGCGACTGGACCAAGGATCTGAAGTTGGATGACAACCTGGATGAGCAGACCACTAGAACTTACGCAAAGGAGAGTGAAGCAGTCCACAAGGCACTGATCAGACAACTGGACCACGTTAAGCATCAAATGAACGTGAAAGTGGAACAAATCACCGAAGAAGGAACACCCACCAAGACCGCCTCCTTCCGAGTCGACTACTTGCACACACTCGAAGGAATCCTTCACTTTGTTTACTTCAACGCTTCGGCTAACATCAACAAAATTATGAAGCCCATCGCAGTAAGTATTCAAGACGTTTCACAACATTTGCTTGGCTCTAATACCCATTTATAATACAAGATGATCAATTGTTGAGCGCTGATCCTTGTTTGGCTGTTAAACTATACATAATAATGTATTATTTTTTCTATACTTGAACTACTTTGTTTGTTGCTACTAATGCTAAGCGACTTGTTTAAAATATAAACGAAATGCTTAATTATGCCATACCTAAATGGAATACAGCTAAACAATGACATCGCCTAACAATTTTTGACCAACCCATATTTTACCGATGACTAATAGTTTACAGCACTGTTGTTCTATTCAATTTATAATCTCAAAATAATTTTTTACATAAGGAAAATATTTGCTTAAAAATATTTTTGGGTTTATAAATGCAGTAGACCTAAGTTACTTAAGACCTAAAGTCTCATTACTTTCATACTAAGCATCTCAAGGATATTGTTTTTCACAACATGGTATTGTTCGTCATACAATTGTCTTGTCCTACAATCTATGTAAATAAAAATATTGATAAAAATACAGTGACTTTATAAAGTAAACATAGTTTATATTTTGAAATTTGCATTACTTCACCTGAAGGATTGAAAATCATTTTGAATGTTACTTTTTATCAGATTTCTGGATACCACATGGTTGCCTTCGTTAACCGACCCAATGAATTCAAATACGACTCAAAGAATTATGGACAGCAGGTGGGATTGGCACTCAGTGGTCTCGCTTTTAACAAGGATGTTATTGACGATGAAGTTGATGTTGTTTCTAAGGTGAGTACTTCTAATGTTTCTCATATACATTGCCGCAATTTTTTAGATAATTATTCATTTTTATATGACTTATTCAAAACTTCCGAATATGAATGAATGTTTCGTTTTAATATCTCAAATTTTTGGAAGCAAAAATCATCGTTCTTTTAAGCTTTCCCTTCTTTGATATATTTCAAGTAACTATTATATTCCTTTTTCAATTCAAAGATCCTTAAATGTAAGATACCTTATTAAATGCAATAGAATTAATATATTAGTAAGTTTTCCAAATCCAAGAGTTATAGTCAAAAACGAGCTGTATGCCCAGTAAGTCAAGGTTTAGTTTCGATAGGTATAAGTTGTAATGATTCTTGAGCGGTTAACTAAATTCTGACATTTTTCAGACCATCTTCAAGTATGAGCCTCTGGAGCAGCTGCTGAACAGGCAAATGCAACCATCGGTACCTTCTGAGTACTTCTTACCCGAAACCTACGCTGAATGCACTCGAGATGTCTCTGAAGGCAAGGCTCAGTCTGTGGCTTGCATCAAGGCCATGCGAGAACACGCCATCTACAACAAATTGAGATTCCACGCAATTTGGGATGATAAGGTCAGTGCTCTTGAACAGAACACTAATAATAGATTAATCTCAATTTAAACAAATCTACTGATCCTAGACAGACAGTCAATGCGATTAAACTAAACTTATTTTTTCGACTTCTAGGCTATCCCATCCATTGCTCTGGAATTCGGCCACAAGCTGGACCTCGCTCTGAAGCACGCCTACTACCCCCACATCTCGGAGATTCAAAAGAGGAACTACAAGTTCGGACTCAAGTTTGAGGCTACTTACATCGACAAGATGACCGACAAACCAGTCGTCGATATCGAAATCGTTGGACCTAACGAAACCATCAAGTTCCAAAGAATCAGCTCTGGATGGGTGCTGCCTCTTTCCAGCATCGACAATGTTGTCAACACCTACGTTCACAAATACACCAACAACACATATCCCGGTAAGGATACGTACCATATCTCACTTCATCAAAAGCATCAGTGCATTTTTAAACTTTCTGCGCAAAGGGTTCATTTTTAATACACACTAAGTCAAGTAAAAATATAATACATTCCTTAAAATAAACTGCCATCAAAAAATTTGGGGCCTTCTTATTAGAATCACATATACTTATGTTGCTTTTAAATTTATCAATACTCGCAAATGATACTAACACATGTGTAAACTTCATAATTTTTTTAAACTTTTCAAAATTGTATAATCTTTTTCATTTGTTCCAAACATTCAATCAACCATGGAAAAGTTAAAATTCTAAATTGAGGTTAATCTTTACTAAAAATTATGCTTAGTGCAGTAACAGACTTTCTGACCAGTATCAACCTCCAATAAGTCGTTCATTCAGTGCATGTAAATATTAGCATTTAGTATGAAGTTTAAGTATTCTTATATATAATTTTCCATTCCTGATGTTATCATTGTGGTGGTTATATTTTCTTCCCCTAACTAATCCACAGCTATGTAAATATTACAAAAGTATACTGACCATTAATTAAAATACTATATGCATTTCAGCTACTTGTGCATTCATGGACAAGTACGTGAGGACATATGACATGAAGACATTCCGCATGCCAAGAGGACTGCCAGAGCACACATACATTATGTCAACACACTGCACAAACTACAAGAAGTTCGCAGTCCTTGTCGACTATGAATCTCAGCAAGAAGGAACTAAGGTATTAAGAAATTGATGCACAAACAATTTTTGGTGTTAAAAAAACTTTAAAATAAATTTTTAAATAAGTATGAAAAATTATATACTTTTTGTTTAAAATATAATTTATTTTGAAGAGTAGCTACCGGAAATATAGGTAGCTTATGACTTAATTGTTTCAATTACAAAATACAAAATCAAAATAAAAAAATATCAAAATGTTAAAATAAAAAAATATCCCCTTTTCCCGAAAAAAAATATAAGAAATTTGTATAAAAATTAAATTACCTTATAAAACAATAAAAAAAGAGAAATTACAAAAGATTTTTTTTTTGTTTTAAAATATAAAAAATGTGTATTTTGATAAACGTCGAGTTAAAAATGTTAAAATTCCAACTGTTCCCTTGTGTATTTCATTTTGGCCATTTTACAGCGCAAGTTTATTTAAAAGTACTTTTCTCATTATTTAAGCGAGTGCAAATTCACCTTGGATCCCACACCATCATCCTGATTCCAGGATCTCAATTCCAATACCAATTGAACTTCGATGGTAAGAACCAGGAAGTTAGCACTCGTCGCCCACTCAGCCAAATGCTGAACGAAGAGGAGATAATCTACGCCGTGTCCACCACAGCCAATGATCAATCGTCTGCCATCGAGATTCACGCCAAGAAAGCCGGTATCAAGGTTGTCTATGACGGAAAGAACGTTAAAATGCAGGTAAATAAATTCATGTCGTATAATAATATTTTAGTGCTCATTAAATACCCTTTCTAAAAATATAAAAAAAAATCATTTAATTTGTTATGTTTTATAGTAAATTGACCCGTGAAAATTTAGGCAAATAGTACGGACTATTTTATAAAAAAAATCTATAGTAAAAATTTAAATATGGAACACTCTGAATAACATATTACGAAATAATAACCGAAATTTTCTATAAAAAAAATCATTGCGCAATGAGTTCGTTTACGAGAACGATGGAAGATTAATTTAAGTTCATCATCTTGATGAAAAATATAAATGAGAAACAAACAACATTTACATCTATAACCTTTCAGAAACATAGGCAAAAAAAAAATATTCTGACTCGGTAATCCGTCCCAAATTTGATATTTGGTTTTATTGTCGTTGTACTATGTCGTTGTACACAATCGGCCCAATGCCGCCCATTTCCCAAAGAATGATCAAGAACACAAAGTTGAAATTCTGAAGCATTTTATACTTCAATTTTCACGTTTACGCTATTTACATTTTCCAACTCCCACACCCGGAAAGTTCCAATTGCGGCCCATGGCAACCTTTTGTCTGGGCGATAAACAAATGTTTTCTTCTTTGAGAATATGGTAAACCCGACTCCCTTCAGCCGAAATTGGGCTATTGCCCCCACACCAATGTAAAGACACATTTAAGTAGCCACCAACTCGACATTCTTGGTTGAAAGGTTAATTTCTGATGGAAAAAAGTTCGACCTAGACTATGGCACAATTTCGATGAAGAAGTATGGGGCCATCGGTCCGTCACTTCCCATATTACAGTCTTAGTCCAAAACGAAAAGGGCTCGAACTCATGACTGTGCTATGTCTTTAGGGACAAAAGGACCTGAAACAATCCAGTGAGTCAATGCTTTTTCCAACGATACACCTGTCTGTCGTTAAGTATGCAGAGGGCTATTACCATCATTCCATAAAACAGTACATGTGGCAATACCATTGAAAGAACTAATCACATACTTATACTATTATACTAATCAACATTTTAACACTATACCCCCTAAAGCGAAACTGGTAAACCAAGTTCCATTTGAAAATCCACAGGTCGACACCAGGTACAAGGGTGAGCTGTGCGGTCTGTGCAGCGAGTTCAACGGCGAGATTGTCCACGAGCTGAGGGGCGTCGACAGGTGCCTGTACTCCCACGCGTCCGACTTCGCCAAGTCCAGCATCATCGGATCCAGCGAAGACAAGAACCCCCAGCACGAGACCGACTGCAGGTTCAACGAGATCACCTTCACATCGCACGAGGACCAAAGCGAAGAAGGACAAGGTGAGGAATTTTCCTTTGGTTTTAGAGATGATATCAAGGGACAGGCGAGCCCCAGTTGCTCAGTTGGTAAGGCGTTCAGCTACTAATCAGAGGATTGGTGGTTCGAATCCGGGAAATGGACTTGACATAGAAAAGTAAAAAAGTAGTGATCTTGCGATCGGAGGGTTGCCAGCTTCACTACAAAAATACTAGAAAGTCGTCCAGAATATCCAACAAATTATACTGGCGTGTATACGGGACTGGTGCACGATAAATCTGATCAGGGTCCAAAGTCCCTTAGTCTATTGAAGGCGTTGGGTGCCAGTTCAGGTGTTTCCTCGTCATCTGACCATGGTTCTAAAATAACGAGGAGCATGTATGAATGTGTTCCCGGGTCTTTCCTTCGAGATTGACCCCGAACCGTCGCCAATAGCCCACTGTGCAGCTCTAGTGCGACGTTAATTAACAAAACCAACCAACGAGGGACAGGCTTGTTTCACACGGAAGATCGTGAGTCGGTGAGCTGAAGGGCTTTGCTTTACTGTGGGTGAACTGGTTGCGTTCAGACGGCTGTGTTATTCAATGGGAGTCGGCTCTCTGTAGCTACTCACAATCTCCCGAGTGAAATCGGCTTTAAAGCACACATGTGTAAAAATTGTGTTAGAATAACAATGCATTTAAGCACATCTGTTAGCCATTATAAAAACATCCTACTGTCCTATGCACTCGTAAGAAGCATAGTATACATTGGTTGTTAGAGATCAATGAATTCCTTGTTTGTTGTGCAAACGCGATTGTGTATAGATTTAGTAGGTCCTAACCATAAACAAAAGTCTTAATTCAAATTGCATGATATATTTTTATTATTTGCTTTATCAAGGCGCAGAAAAATTAATAAAAAAATACGTATGATTTTTTTCTATGTACGAAAAGATTATTTCTGACACATCAAATCGAGAATTTACAACACTGTTGTAGTAATCCCTTTCCCATATTGCTATAATATTGAACTGCATTTTACCAAAATACCAAGACATAAAAAGCGAATAATTCAAATCCTCTGCATTTATTGTTTTAATTATTTTTAACTACGTTCAGAATACTTTTGAGCAGGTTCCAAATATTTTTATTATGCAGATAGTATTCTTTGAAATACAAATACTTTTACTTAGGAAATTTCACCTTTAAAATGTAGATCATAAGCCCGGGTCTATTACTATTTGACAATCAGCCCTTGGTCCTACCACAATTCATTTTAGCTTGTTACAGGGATGGGAAGTGCCAAAGACCAGTTTGGAGCAATTTTTGGAGCAGCAAAATTTAAGTTTTGGAGCAGAAAAACGACAAATTGTAGCAGCAAAACTGAATATTTGTAGCAGGAATGCAATAAATTGTAGTGTTTTGGAGCAGCAAAATTTAAGTTTAGGAGCAGAAACGCGACAAATTGTAGCAGAAAACTGTAGATTTGTAGCAAGAATGCAATACAACGTAGCAGTGAATTTTAGCATATTAAACAATAAAACGTAGCAGTGAATTTTAGCATATTAAACAATAAAACGTAGCAGTGAATTTTAGCATATTAAACAATAATTGTAGCAATTAAAATGTGTAACATACGATTTTAAATCAGATGTGGTACACTACCCAAGGTGTAAAAACCCTAAAGGTCTCTATTGCTTATTTATGCCATTTTTTTATGCAATAAATCAAAACCGGTAGAGGCTATAAATGAGACATTTAAAAGACAGTTCAAAATATTCAACAAAAATTAGTTTTTAATTAAGAATTATTGAATTTTCAATTTTTTTTTACAATATATACTAAATTTTCATATGTTGATTTTTTCCCCCACTGAATTGTGGTTTATAAAAACCAAAACAGTGTTGCAATCTTGCATATATTGTGCATGAAATCTATGAAGAAGGTTGTTACTGTCTAAGGGAAATAAAATTATATAATTTTTTCGCACAAACTTTAGAATTAAAGAGTAATAATTTGATGGAAAACCTACGTTACTACTTATTTTAAGCATGTTAAGCGTAGGGGTGTGGTTTAAACACAAAAATATTTATTAAATAGTATATAAACATTTAAATCAAATATTAATGCCAAAACGAATTGCAAATCCCACAAAAAAAAGCTTTTTTCAAATTGTCCATTGTTATTACATAAAATATAACAAACCTCAATTTCGTAAATAAATAATATTTTCAACTAAGAAATAAAAACCCTAAAACTGTATTTTGCTATTTACATCTTTTTTATACTGTTAAGCTTTATGAGACCATTTAAAGGCAATTAAAAATATTTAACCAAAAGAGTTTTTAATTAAGAATTAACCAATTTATACAATATATACTTAAATTTCAATTTTGAATTTTTTAGTAAAATGCAGTTTATACAATAAACCAAAACACTAACAAACTACAATATTGCATACCTTGTGCATGAAAAAGACAATTTAGAATGTCACCACTGTCTAAAGGATATAAAATTCCTTAACTTTTCCACACAAACTAGATTTATTAAATTTATAGAAAACATACCTTGCTATATTTTAAGCATGTTAATCTAAATCATTAAAAATTACACTTAAGTTATTATCTTAAAAATTAGTTTAATATGAAATTTAAAAACTTTTAAAAAGCTAAATAAAAGCAATTTTTTTTTTTTAAGTTGGAGGGTTGTTAGAAAGAAAAGTTTCCAATAAAAATAATTAATTTAATAAAATATATGAACATTTAAACAAAAAAGGATTAAATTGGAATTTTAATTCCATCCAAACAAGAAGAAACAAGATTTTTTTTTTTTAAATCCATTTTTATTACTGAAAATTACAAGTCCTAAATTTCAATTTCGTGAATTAAATTATATTTTCAGAAATTGAGCGTAATTTTGTTAAGTATTGCAAAACAAATCGTGATAAAACAGGAAGCAGTGAAATATAATGAACTTGTATATCGGATGCAAAAGGATTGAAAGTCTTCCAACGGAGATCGCAGCAGATCGCGTTTAGCGAATTTATACAAGTTCAAGGTTTCCATGAATGAAAATATAAAACAAAAGAGTGCCAAATAAAAGTTGCATTCGGCAGATGCGACGTAATTATATTTATAATCATTCATCTCAACTTCAGAGTGATATCATCCCCGTTTGACGAAGATCGCAAATATTTCTACATATTCAAGATGCTAAATTTTTGTGAAATTATCTGGTTTTTTTAGATTGAGCATCGATTCTTCATAAAACAACAAACGAACTGAAATTTTCCAATGATCAAGTGTCTTTTAATCAAATACCCTTGACTAAAAATTCGGACAAATCTCAAAAAGTTATTACCTTAAATTTTACAATTCACAATTATTCCTACATGTTAAAAGATGCTCTATTCTTTTAAAATTCTCAGTTTTTCAAGATTGAGCATCGACTGTGCACAAAAAAACAAACAATCCGATATTCCAATGATGAAATGTGTTATGACAATTAAATACCCTTGTCTAAAAAGTTGAACATCAGGAATAAAGTCCTTTTTAATGACGCGAAATTATTCCATTTAAGCATTTCTCTGCTTGACGTATAGCATGCTTATACTCCATTCGTACCTTACATTTCTACAAATACTATTTAACTTGAGAAAATGTGCTTAAATTTTCTTCCATTTCCTCTTTCTAAGGTTGCCTTAACTTCGTTTATGGGCAGACAAACGGGCACCAAGACTTGGCGCAATTGGCGCACGTGTTTAACAAGGATTTAAAACAAAATTGGCGCAGAATCGCACATAAATGTGGTTTTGTAGCAAGTTGGCGCAAGATACCACTTATTTTGGCGCTCTCTGGCGCAGAATTCCCATCCCTGTTGTTAGCATCATAACCAAACAGTTTTTTTTAATGGAATTTATAACACCTGTATTTTTTCCACCTCACTTCAGGTCCCTCTCCCTCTCTGAAGCGCAACAAGGTCATCACCCACGGAGACCAGCTGTGCTTCTCCGTGAAGCCCGTACCCGTGTGCAAGAACAACGCCGTCCCAGTCGAGAGCGAGACCGAGGAAGTGGACTTCCACTGCCTGCCGAAGGTGGACACCAACGCCCGGAAGATGGTAGCCGAGGCTAGCCGAAGAATCCTCGGGGAAGTCGAAACCAAGTCCGTCGACCACACCAGGCAGATCCAGATCGCCAAGATGTGTTAAGAGTGAATTGGACTCTTTGAGTGACATTTATTATAAACTATAAGTTAGGAATTTTAATTTTTGTAATTGGGGATTAGTTGTGATTGGGTGATTTGCTTTGTTAAAAAATATGGATGAAATTTAATAAAAGTGTTCAATTTTATAAGTGGTGTTTTCAATGACTTTCACACATACAAATGGATCCGTAGTTTTAACTGAATTGCACTTATTGATCAAGTCAAAAATAGAAATGTATAGCTTTATGTATATGGGTAATAAATACTAATGTGTACTGTAATAATGTGACTAAATAATAGTAATTAAAATTGTCAGCAATTATATAAGTCAATGCTAAACTTAATACTTACAAGTACAAAAAAATATTTACAGAATACCATGATAAATGTTTATTACGAAAAATATATAAAACTGTTTCACTTGATGTAGACACTGTTTTACCATAAAAAAAAACTAAAAACCAATCTAATTTCAATATATATTTTATAAAGTCTTTAATTAACATCTAAATAACATACCCAATAAAAGACTTGAATATTAGACTTTTAATTACTCTTTATAATAATTTCACAAATCCCTCAGTTGTTTTTCTAAACTATTCATCCCTAACTATATAACCTAACAAACTACCTCATCAGTTAATTGTAAAATCAGTAGTTTCTCAATCCTTTTAAATTTAAACTGTGATTTATATAATATCGATGGCTAAAATCAGATTTTCATTTTTGGCAAAAATGAGATATTGGTTTCTTTGTAAAGGTAACTCTAGTCTAGCTTTTTCTTCCTGTACAAAGATTGTATGCTAATTTCAAATAATAAATTTGTGGTGCAGGTGCTTTTCGAAAGTTTACAAAAGTGGACATACAATGATTGTACTTTTAGCCATCGAAATTTAACCATAAATCCCAGTTCTATCTCTTCCGCCAGAGTTTTTATTTTATACGTTGAGGTAACCGAATTAGCAGCACTTTTATTATTCTGACCTAAACAGTACCATCTAAAATTTTTACAGTAACCCTCTGACACAGCTGAACGACTTAAGTCGTCCAGTATTTTCAAGTAATACAGGTACTTAAAACTAAAAATGTTCGATGCTGAAATATTTTTAAAATTTAAAGTGTTGGGGAGTTTCTTAGAAACTATATCTATTAAAATAATAAAAATTAATATATATATATATATACACACAATATAGATGCAGTGGAAATATAAAGTAAACTATTTTGTAGTGAAAACGTTATAATTTTGCCTTTTTTCTAACCGCTCAGACGGTTAATCAGCAAAATTTACATTTTAATTTAAGAACAAATGCATTTGCTGTATTACACTATTTCTAACAAGTGAATAACTTTTCGACAAGACAGAAATAAATTCTGTTATCTAGATAAGAGTTAATTATATAAATGGGAAAAGTACATACCTAGAATTTAGATGAAATAGCTCATTTGATCAATCCTAATATATTAGCTTTTTAAATTGTTCACATCTTAAACGTCTCATTATTCAGCATACCTACATAACTAAACAACTTTGTTATTGTCAATTTCAATCAATATAAAGGAAAAAAAAGCTAGGTATTTATTTTAAATGAGCATATTAAAAAACAACTTTGTTATTGTCAATTTCAATCAATATAAAGGAGAAAAAAAAGCTAGGTATTTATTTTAAATCCACATGACATTAATCATTATTAAGTAATGCATCCTAATTTTACAAATGTTCCAATACCAGTATCCAGATTAAATAAACTTCCTTACTTTTAAAAAGTTAAAACAATTTCCAAAACTAATTAGTGTTCATGTAAAGTTCCAAAATAATATAATCAATAAATATATCTCTACAAATCTCTCTAACTATAGGCACCTTATGTTTAATTTTGTTAAAAGAATATTTTGAATCCAAATCCTTATTAATATAAATGTATATATCTGTAAGAAAAATATCTTATTCCCAAATAATTCAAGTATTCTGTAACATAGGACAATATAATTTAATGCAATGTTTTAGAATTTAATAAGTTAAGTTTAATTCAAACATTTTTCATGCATTGTACTTAAATTTACTTATTTCTTTACAAAACCAATTTCTAACATTAAATATGGATTATACAATTAAACCATAATCAGTTCTTGCATTGTTTATATACCTGTTTGATAAAGCCAAATGAGCTCTGCAACAGAATTGTTTTTCTTTATAGTTTAGATGTATAAGTAATGCAATAACAATGTGTACGAGTTATTTGTTAATTTTTTTTTAATTTAAAGTAAATACAAAACTAAATATACCAAAGTAAAAGATTGAACAATAGATTTTTGCAAACTTTCTTGTTGTGTTTAATGTGAAACAAGCTTATCTTATTACAAAAGAATCAACAATTTTAAAAATTAATAATCTACAAAACAACATTTTTTTACAAAATATAAAATTTTCGATTTCATTTATGTAATAAAAGAAAAGCAGAAACCTTTCTGTAAAAAAAAATCCAGCCAATCTATTTTTCCTCCAATACAATCTTCATAAATGTGAAATTCTGAAAAGAAAAGAACATTTAAAAAAAATTATTATAAAAATAATTTTGTTAATATTGTATTACAAATCCAAATGACTGAAAACTTTAAAAATATTGAAATTAAATTAAATTTTATAATGTATATTAACTTCCCGTAGATATATGACTTAAAGTGTAGAACATATTCAGGTTGATTGGGAATAGACGATCAGTCACAACAGAAGTTTAAGAAAGCTGCTATAGTCCGAAAATTGAATGTAATTAAAAAAAAATATCAGGTGAAAACTAAAACTGATTATGAGTAAAATAAAATATGAAAAAATTTAAGGATTGGTATAAGATCAATATTTTTGCAGTTCTGCTATTGCGAAGGCAACTTGTTCAATATATAAAATATATCACGCTTTTCTTTTGCAAACCCCAATTTAGAGTACATATTTGATGCAATAAGACAGGATTGATTCATTCACTCTTTTCCAACAACAAATTTACTTGTACATTCTCAAAAAATATTTGAAGTATGTATAGGAGCTTAGAATAGATTATTTTATATCAGTTCCCAAAAATATTTTAAATTTAAAAAATATATATACTACAGAAGGTACACTAAAAACGTACTTTTAAACGTACCTTAATAAAAAAAATAAAAAATTTAAATCTCAAGGTAACCCAAACTATAAATTTTTCTATTATTTCGAATTAACTAAAGAAGAAGAGATGAAAGTGATATACATAGTAAATTTTTTCATCAACTCAGTCATTAAAAAATACAACATTTTTATGGACATTAGTGTTTGGAAATAAAATATAATGGATATATCGAGCATTAAATCATTGATACTTTTAATAGACTGAGCTGCCTGAATAACATACAATAGATTTAGTTTTCCCATATAGGTACAGCTGCTGTTTACATATAGATATTCAAAATGAATTAAGTTACAGTTAATTTTATACTAAATTAGAATATAATGTATGTGTAACAACAATGAAAATTTTCTAAAAAGTATAAATTTAGGGTACAATCCTGTGGAAGGAGGATGCAATATACAACTAATACTATTACTAGAGGATTTACAAAATAAGAAATTTTATTTTAACAATAAACATTATTAAAAATTAAGAAACGTTTAGATTAGAATTTGTTGTTTGATACACTACAAAGGTATTCTTTCTTACATTAAAGATGATTTCTTTGAACATTGTAAAATTAGTCAACGACAAGATATTTATTTTGCATAAATATAAAGTTTCAAAACTTACAAATAATTTGCGACCTATTTAACATGTTATTTCTTTCGATTGAAAATTGATCTGAGATTGGAAAGAAGACTACATGGAAAAATTCATCTCTACATATTTCTAAAACATTTTCAGACATTTGGAAATTTTAACAGCCAAATACATCCGTATTTAAAAAGTTACCAAATTTTGTCATGTAATATAAAATATTCAAAATTACATTTTAAAAAAAATCAATCATATAAATTCACTTGCAAGTTCAACAAAAATTTCTGAGTTACTTTAAATAAAAATTTTTGAAAATTTACTCTTAAATTGTTACTGTATTATAGTAGTAGAGAGAATTAATGGCTTTGCTCGATAGAGTGGACTTTCCTGATTTGCCATTGATTGTTTTAACTCTTTTAGTGTACAGTTTGTTGAGAATTCTACTCTACCAATTCTACTAGTTGCCAGTAGAATTGGATTGCCAACAAACTTTGGTGAATAGAAAAAGAGTGAATTTTGAAATCATTCATTTTACTTACACATGGTGTTTTACTTGGAAAGTGTTGTTTTATGCTATAAGGATTTATTTTGAATTTAAATTTAGGTAAATTAAGTGACAATGATCTCCAACATATCATAAAAGATGATTATTTTATTTAAAAGCATCATCTTCTAAATTTTGCATAAATTATTAAATTCAAATTCTGTAACAGTTTTTATTGCTGATTTCAATATACAAGTGGTATGAATCGAAAATAGTATAGAAGTGCTTATATTTGGACGTAATATGGCAAAAAAAACTGTTAAGTGGTTAAAAAAATGGTAAATAATAATCTACAATATCCTAAATTTTCTTAAGAAAATACAATACAAATAATAATATGTCAAAATAAAAAATATTACCAGCCTAAATTTACCCAAGAGGTTGTGGCAGAAGAGAAAGCAGGCCGCTATCAGGTGCAGGTTCCCGAATTATTTTCTGCACTTCCTTGAAGTCTGGGTGATGTGAGCCACCCAGAAGTCCCAAAATGACACTCTCGCTGGTAGTAAGCCAAGCACCCATGGCCTTCATTCGCTGAAAGGAGTACATTCTGAAAATGAAATGTTTTTTAGTTATAACCCATATAAGAAAATTAAAGATCCTCAATAAATAGACATTTTGTGTATTTTTTTTTTATTTTCAAGAAGTTAACTTTTAAGACCCACAATTTTATTTACAAGTAGAAAAATTTTATTTTCTGAAAATATGCCTATTTTTTTTTTGTCTAGATTAACATAAATATTCATTAAAAAATTATATCTTATTTTTAAAATAAATTATTTTATGGTGCCGTTTGGAATCATTGGGGAATAATGGGACCTAATTATGTACATAAAACTTTCATGGTGCTATTTAACATCACTGAAACTTAAAGCCCTGGAAAGAAAGAGGCTATTAAATAAAATAAAAAAACAGACCCTTGGTAATAGAAAAAGTAGTAGTAATAATTATTTTTTGCAACTATATTTTTACTTTTTGCTTCAGAGTGTATTCTCACTAAAAATTAATTTCCTTAAATATAGTGGAGTCATTTACTATTAAATATAAAAAATACTTGTGTATTGTCATTATTACATACATTGGCACCTTTTAAATGTTTTTAAACGGAATCTACAGAAATTTATGTTTCAATGTAAAAAAAAATGTTAAATGCAGTTGTGCCATTTGGCATTACTAGGCCCCTAAAGGGTTTTAATTGTTATTTTTTGTAATTTCCTATAAATAGGAGTGATGAAGAAATTAGTGGACTATGCACATGGCACATGAAAGACAGAAAAAGAAATATGAAGTCCAAAGATCGGACTGTCCCCATGTCATGCCCATTGTCAAAAATAATTGTTTAGTGTTAATATTTTAGGAATGAAAATTTTAAGATCCGGAAGACTCAGAACAGTGCATAATAATTTTAACCAAATCAGACAAGGTCAATTATTCATAAACTTGTGCTAGAACCTCAGTCTTTGAACTTCAATATGAAGACATTTGGATTATGTCACAACTAGTGTTCTACATAGAGATCTCTGATAAAAAAGGCATTGCCAACAGAAATCTTATTTATTAAAGTTTTTCTTTCTTTCTACATTTAACTGTGTTATTACTTCAGACATAATTTAAAAGAACAAAGCAGCTCTGGTTTTTAAAAACCTTCATGATGGACGAAAAACAATGAAAGTTTCTTGCATTTTATAATACAAAAGTACAGCTATTTTTCCTTTATATCTCTATAGACATTGCTTAGAGTTGCTTGGCCCTTGCACAAATCAATAGTGGATTTTTTTCTTAATGGGAATAAGTGAAAAAAATTTAAAATCAGAAAAAAGTGGAGCTGCCTTATTCTTGCACTCATATCTTCAATTTTAATCTTGCATAATACTTTGAAACACACCTTCACATTCTAATGTTTTCTCTCGTAACAGTGGTAATAGTTAAAGCACAAACATTTATGCTATTAATCTACAACAATGTATAACTGCAGTTTTCAAACAATCCATTTAATTTTGTACATATCTTCAATGCACAAACAAAAATTTTACAAAAATATTTATCACTGTGCAAAATTAGGTCATAAATTGTATGTTTAAAGCATGCATTGTGTGATAAATATATATGGTCCTTGTGTAATGCCAAGAAAAGTGATTATAAAGTCACAATCATTAAAATTTTTTAAAAATGTGATAGGCCCTTTAATTATAGACAGAATCATTAAAAATATCCCTTCTGACATGATTGTAATACATAACCGGCAGGGACAGCAGGAAATCTGATTTTTTTATTTTTTTTGTAAATGCCATAATTCTTAATAGACAAATTGAATTACAGCATGCTATCAATAAGGACAGATTTCCTATAAAACTCAGGAATTTAAATGTGAAGTATATGTGCCTATATATACTGATGAAGTAGAAAATTTTAAATTAAAAATTTATAAAAATAAGTATCTTTAAAAGGAAACCGTTCATTGTAAAAAAAAAAAACCAATAACAGAAAGTCAAGACTACCTAAAATATAAAACCAGGTACCTTTGACAAAATAGAATTGAATGTTACACTTCAGCTAAAGCAGATACCATTAGTACATTGCATTTGAGTTATTGAGTGTAATAACAAATGAATTACCTGGGAATGATTTATGAATGTGTGTGTTTTTCTTCTCACTAATTTAATTTAAATAAGAACAAGCTGACCATTTTACAGTAGATTAACATATTAATATTCAAAAACTTATTTACATTTTTATATAAATCAAGCAAGAAAAATATAATATTTATTTTTAATAAAATGTAGGTTAGGGGGAGAAACTCACCAAGTCCAGTTTTCAATAATTTTTTCAATGTGCATGTATAGTGCAAAAGTAAACTGTTATCAGGAAAAATCTCTTAGTGTGTTCAATAAATAAAACAATGTAACACATTGAAATTAATAGTCTTCTATGATTCCATCAAAATATAAAACATAAATATCTGAAGAAAAAATATTTTGTTTCTTAGTTTCTCCACCAAGCCATATTACAGTAACAAAGATAAATATCCTAGTTACATCAACTGAAAGTATGTTTGAATTTAAGTGTTAATTATACCTATCCACCATGGTTCGTGATGAACACCCGTCTGCCACAACATGCACGTCGTAACCATGGTTAATTAGAGACAGGACTGTGCACTGGACGCACACGTGCGACTCTATACCACATATAACAACATTTTGTACATCTGGATGCTCCGTTTTTAAGTACTTTTCAACTTCAGGTATCATCATGGAATAGTGGGTCTTTTCATATGGTTTTAATTCCGGATAGTTATCAAGTCCAATATCTTTCACAGTATGGCCCAACCCTATAAAAGGCATAAATTTCTTTAAACAAATAGAATAGATATTTTTAATATTATTATTACAAGGCAAAATTAATGCTAAAAATATAAACTGTGTTAACATTTCTATATTTAAGAAGCAATTAATGTGTATTTACCAATCATGGCAGAAAACATAAATGTATTTGATGGAATCTAATAATATATGTAATATATTTTCCTTAAATTAGCATATTTTAATTTTTCTTAATTTACCATCCTTTTTAATCATTATAACTTAATTGTCACATAACAATATTCCCTAGTGTCTATAAAACTCTTTACCAACCCACATAAATAATCTATCGGATTCAGTTTCTTTCTTTAGTAAATTAGAGTTATCTTTCCTTTTCGCTGACAACTATAATTCCAGTGACTATTTTAACATAACAAACTCGCCTACATGAATATTTAGCATAACTTTCACACAAGGTTTGAATGCTTCCACAGGAAAATTCCCTGAACCAGTTTGGACCAATTAGCTGAGTCAAGGGACTCAATCTATCTAAAGGCAATCCCTAAAAATCCCTGCTATTATAAACGAAAAGTCCCTACGAGAGGACACACTCGCTTCCTCTTACTGTAAACTTGATGATGTTTAACATAACTTGGTAAATTCCTAGTGTACGGTGCCCCGTTGTTGCCAAGTCCAAAAATTGGCGCCAAGGCAAAAATGATGGGTTTTTTTGTCTCCAAATCAAACTGGCGGTTTGATTTGGTTAATTAACACGTTGCACTAGAGCCGCACAGTGGGCTATTGGCGACGGTTCGGGGCCTATCTCGAAGGAAAGACCCGGGAACGATGCCTCGTATTTTTGAACCATGGTCAGATGACGCAAAATGGCGGACATTGTGTTGGTTCGGACAGTCGATCATGGTATTTACAGGCGATCCTTCGGGCAGTTGTTTGGGGCATTTCGATGGCACTCTTAAGTGCACACGCGTTCCGCACGTTTAAAGTCACAGACTCTTGCCGTTGATTTTGTGGTTACTGGCCTTTGGCCTTCGACTACTCATTATTACATCCATGATCCCCTCCGGGCTGTCGATCATGGTGCTTACAGGCAATCCTTCGGGCAGTCATTGATCGTTAAATCAACATTTTATATAAAAATCGGAAACAATATCGGATCCAGGAAAAACGAACTGCTGCAAAACGTTGAGTAAAGTTTCAGATTTCCGGTCGTCCACGGCAACCATAAAGCACTTGTTGGTACCGGATTCAATCCCTCCAAACACCCACTGGCCTTCCACACGCTTGCTCCGGTTGTACTTACGTTTGATGAACTTCGACTCGTCAATCTCAACGACAACATGCTCTTCACCGATAGGAACAGGATTATGAATGAACCACTCCGTACATACCTCCCGGCAGAATATCATCCAGTCAGTGACAGTCTGTTTCGCTAGGCGCGTTTGCTGCATAACAATCCGGCATCCATTCACCACTCAATCACGGCACGTTTGCCTTTCAATTTCCAAAAATACTTGCTATTCAAATAAACATCTTCAACAATGCGTATACATCGTTAGCTCAGAAAAATCAAAATCAGGTAGGCGCCGAACATCCATTCAAAAATGGCAGAAATGCGTGAAACCAAGGCTAAACTAGATGCGCTCGCGCATCTAGTTTAGCGTCATGTAACTAGATGCATCTTTGCATCATCAAGCGCAGCATATCGCAGCTATGTGGGTAAAAATTTAGGGTTGCCATAGAACATGATATTTTCACACGCGTCAAGTAGGGTTGCCAAAATATAAACTTTATCGCCCAATCATTTGTTGCCAAATCCCATTTGGCGAGGGCACCGGACACTAGGAATTAACCCAAAACTTCTCTTAGTCTTTTGCTGATTCGCTAAAACCAGTATTGATTGGCAATACCCAATCGTTAATTAACCAGAGTCAGAAATTATTGTTTTGTGTTTGATAGTCAAAAAGTCTATTTGTATTTTGATAAGTATTATATTCATAGTTATTAATTTGTCAAACCAGAAAAAAATTACCTTAGCGTTTTTATAATCTTAGTCCTCAATTTGTAATATAAATATAACAATTGAAAATAGTCTTAACATTTATGGTGCTATTTTTATTAAGTCATATGGTTAAAAATAAAGTATTATATGATACAATCATTTCACAACGTGTATTTTTTTTTTATTAGCAATAGAAGTCTTGATACTGTAATAAATTATTGTAACCTCTTAAATTAAGAAATATTTATATTTTCTAGACAATACATATTTAATATATTTGCCTAAGATATTAAAAAAAGTCATTTCTACATTGAATTTTTTAGTTTATTTTACATTTAGTTTACCTAATACTTAGAAAACATAGACTATGCTAGTTATGTAATACTAAGATGATAGATCCCTTTATTCTTAGCAACATATTTTCACAGACAAATCTGAATATATATATTTAATATCGACAGTACAACTTTCCCAACAACTGTGCTAAAAATAAAAGATCAAATATTAACTTTTATGTTTGTGAAATAAAAGAAATGTTATAAATAAACCTTAGTTTCAACTAATAAAGTACAATACTACTATGGTAAGAAATGATACGAATTTTTTTGTACTAGGTAGATGTAAATGTGAAGTATTTTCAAACCTTTAGGATACTGTTCGGTGACAACCACTGGCATTTTTAAAATTTTCGCTGCTTTCAAAATACGTGATGATACATTTACTATAGCTGGGAAATACTGTATTAAAGGAGCAAACTTTTCTTGCATGTCACATAAAAATAACACCGTGTTATTGGGTACAAGCTGCCTTAGTTTATACAAAGACGACATTTTTAAAAAATATTCGTTTACTTCAAACGAGGAGAAACTCAAATATTGCTATCGCGATAATTTTCCTCAATTAGCACCTCAGACACCGAAACAACAATGCAACAATGTACACAAATCAAAAGTAGAAGTGTTTTCCTTTTCCGTTTATCAGTAAAATGAGATAACATGGTTGGCAGAACTGGTTTGGTTTGGTCGCACAAGAGCTGCACAGTGGGCTATTGGCGATGGTTCGGGGTCTATTTCGAAGGAAAGACCCGGGAACACATACACATTCAAACACACATTCATACCTGCACCTAGTTATTTTAGAACCATTGTCAGATGACGAGTTGAAAGAACTGGTTGGTTAAAAACATGAGTGTTACATGACGTAGAATAAGGGAATTGTTAAGGGTAGTTTCGAATTCTTCTCTATAGTAAACAGCACTTCTCCTTTTCGTTATTATGGGAGAGTTTGTTTACAATATTCATTTCTGACGAATAAGTATGATATTTTTCTTCAACATACGAATAAATTTAAATATATGCAGAGTTCTTATATTTTTTCTGTTTAAGTTGGCTATATTCAGAATAACAACCAAATACAAAAAAATACTTTTATTTCAATACAAAAAATCTTTCATATACTATGTGTACAATATATCTCATTGTATGAAGTTGATGTTTATATGTTTCGATATTTTTTAATGAAAAAATCTAAAATATTACAATACAGGAGCTGAAGTTCCATGTTAATCCAATGGAATTCTATCAGAGTTTATGATTTTTCTCTCCATTTGGTGTCAAAGCAGTCTTTTTCTTCTTGACGTAAAACTTTTGTCCTCTACACTACATAATGGAATGTCATTTCCTCATAAGCTACAGCCAAAGACAACATCTTATACCCCCCCCCCCCCCACGCATACTCCCGCAGTTGTTAAAAAGGTCAGGCGGTGTATGATTTAACAAACAACCTGGTCGACGTGTTTTACTTTCCTGTACACGAAGATACGTCATTTATTCACAGGTTGATTCCACTTTGAGTTATGCGAGCGAAAACTACTGTCTTACCACCACGAGTTGAGCTCCGAGTTCGGTTGCCAGCGCGGAACGTTCCAAATAAAGTAGGGGATTCCTGTAAACGATGGTGGAATGGGTGCTATTTTGGCGAGTTTATCTTTACTTTAATCGACTTACAAATAAACTCACTTCATTTGAGGTTTAATATTTTTAATAACGTAACATTGTTTTTAAACCCACTGTTTTACTCTGTTTATATTTTATTCTAATAAACTGAAAACGCATTAATTTTAATATGAAATAATATCGTTCTTGCTGAAAAAATTATAAGATATACAAAGTGTATATACGAAAATGTATATTAAATAAATTAAAGCTAATTCTTGTTGTCTTAGAAGATTAGACAAGTTAACAAAGATCAGAGCTGTTTAAGAAACTTTTTAGACAGAAGCAAGCGCTTGATTAGTGCGCCCTTCACAAATTTTGTTATACTCTCTGCCCCCCCCCCCCCCCCAAGCAAAAAATAATAACATATTTTAACTAAAATCAAAACAGGCTAAACATCTAAAGGGGGGGGGGGGATTTACTTTTTCTTTTTTTATCTTTATTTGCATAATTACTCAAAATTTAATAATTTTTGACAATTAATATTCCCAGTATCTAGCACCCTCAGCATCTAGCAGTATTAAAGGAAAGCTATTTATGAGAGTCTGAACAACAAGTTTTATAGATCGAGTTACTTAAAACTTTTGCAACAATTAAAACAAATTTCAACAAGCCTCAACCTTTAAAGGAAATTATATAGTTGAAAATAGATTACACAAGCATTCGCCATTTCAATATTCATTTCTTGTAACTATAACTATGTGCTTTTTTAATGACAAAAAAAAAAAATGATTTTTAATAACATAAAAACAACATAATCAAATATAATTAAAAAATGCCAACACAAAAATAAGATTTATAGACAGCAAAAATATTGAATAAAAGAATCGTCTTTCACTTCTCCGGAAAAAAAATAAGTAAACCATAGAATAGCGTTATGCAATCTGATTCATTCATCGCGAAGTGTAACATTAATATTGGAAGTTTGATTTTATTGGGGACAATGGGCAACCATTTTATTCGCATATCTTATTAAAATATTAATTATAATTTTTTTTGTAAAGTCGTCGTAATATATTCAGAGATTTTGAGGATGCTTCATCGGTACAAAAGCAGACAACATTGTAAATTATTTCTCTAGATTCAGAAAGGAGTAGGGTCTTTCCTTTGCTAAAAGTATATTCCATTTTAGAAAAATCTTCACAAGAAATTGCAATAATTATTTGTTGCAAAATCACACAAACGAAATACCGAAATCAAAAACGTATTAAAATGACAATTATATAAGGAGCATTAAAGAAAGCGCAGTTTAGCATAACCACAGAAACGGGCGAAACTTTGAAGAAAGATTTCTTTAATCCGCCAAATGGAATTATTTCTTTTAGATTACACCCCCCCCCCCCCCCCCCCCAGAATCGAATAAATTCACCGGTTGCCATAGCTACACCGACAACATAACTCTGGCGGGAGCTCATCTCGTAACGGGTGGACATAAAGGTCAAAGGCGGAATGGATAAATATTTGTCCTGATCGACCCGGCTCACTTTTCCCTACACGATGGTATGTCATTTATCTCCATATGATGATTCACGTGGAGTTCTGGGGCAGAATCGTATACCTGACATTTCAACTCGTAAGTGATATAATATCTAAATTTTGATTTCTAATGGTTATCAATAATCGGTAAGTCGAAAGATATGATCATTCATTAGATATTCAAAATTGATAAGTCATAATTACATCTATTCATAGACGTCTAATATATGTTCCAAAAATAGATATTAAGGATAGGATTTACATTGGATGTTTAATAGATCTCCAGAACCGTCTAATGGATAACAAAGACGATAAATGGATATCCAGAAGATAATACTAGCTGTGTGAGTGCAAAGGTCAGAGGGTGGAATGGTTTAATAACTGGTGTTCGAAATGTCTTACACTTCTTTACAAGACGATATGTCATTTATCTCCACATGCTTCTTCAACGTGAAGTTATAATGATTTTACAAAAAAAAAAATCACTATTGCTACTCTGCACAACAGCATGTACCCGTACCGAAATGAATGACGTATTCAAGCCCAAAAAATAGAGTAGGTCTAGGGTAACTGTACCGTAATATCGGGTGAATATAAAAGCAATTTTGAACTGCACATTCATATTAAGCCTTTTTCTTGTATACCTAAAATTATGAGTATTACATTAAAAGTTTGGTGTCGGCCTATACTATAATCTCTCATGGTCTAAAATTTTTAATTTTTTAATTTGAGGACCAAAATAATAAAGTGTATGAACTGCTGCTATTCACCCGAAAGTCCCGTTAAAAGAAGAAATCATTTGATTTTTTTTCTGTTTTGATTATGATATCTTGCTAGGTGATATCGAAGGTGATTATTTACATTTGAAACAACTTTTAAGATTTCCCCAAAATAAAAAATAAAAAGCGGTAACTACACATTATTATAAAGTTGGTAACAATAAAAATACCTAAGTCATGATTCACAATTTTTCATCTGAAAGAATATATTAACTGATGGTTTTATTCCTTTATTGAGGTATTTTCTTCTTAAAAATATTTAACAAGACAAAAAAAAATAATACGTTAAAGTAAGAAAGCATGGCGCAGATTGAAAATTTGTATAATGTGTTTTCAACTCCTTAAAATAGGTAGATTAGGTAAATAGAAACAATGCTTTTTATTCACCCGGATAGATAAACCTTAAAATATCAAATCGAATTTTTACATACACTAAACTTAGTACGCCTTATTATTGTCATTAAAATACAACACCTTCGTAAAACTGCTTTAAAACGCATTAACTTCCGGTGCCATTGCCGGCACAAGCACCGGTTTTGCCAGTGTATGAAAAAACGGTCTTACAACCAATTCGGTAAAAATGCGCTGTTTCTAGATAATTCAATGCTGGATAATTCGATTTCAAAGTTAGAACATTGCTTATCAAACTATTGAGGTTGCATTTACGCGATTGATGTTGAGTCATGTGCCAGCTCAGGTGTTGACTTCATCATCTAGTCCCCGAACAGTCGCCAATGTGCAGCTTTACCCTGTTAAAAATTTAAGTTCTACATTGCACCATATCTTAGTGCTCTGCAGCAACTTACACCACATTATGGTGCAATCTAGGTTGAACCAAAAATCCTTGATCGAGAATAGCGCAGCTTTTACCAAAAAATGATGCAATCTCCTAAATTGCAACCGAAACATTCGCTGAATCTACAAACTGGGAAATCCCCTCAATCCTCATGCGTTAGGGGTCCGGTTGCCCAGTGAATAAAGGCGTTCAGCTGGTAATCAGATGATTGTTAGTTCGAGCGAGGTGCAACCTTTCACACTTAAATGCTATTCGTGGAAGCACCATAAAATGGTGAAACTAAGCACTAAATAATGGTTGCAGCTAAATGGGTACCAAATTTTGGTGCAAGATCGTACTAAATTTTTAACAGTGTAATACGACGCTAATTCAACCAACCACCTTCATTGATCTTATCAAACTACAACTAAAATTTTAGAATTCGAACATAAAAAAATTTATAGGTGGAATTTGTGAGCCCCCTTTTTTTGACGCTGAGTATTCTCAAGTTGAAGGGTGTAGAAGATATAAAGAAACCGTAATTCCATTCGATTACATTTCATAGTACAATTGTGACCTGAATAATTTTTTAACATTTAACGTCAAAATCAGTAGTTTTAAGACTGTATAAGTTATTAAAAGTTATTTCTTCTTCTTTAAATTGGAAGGCTGTTACGTTAAGCTTTAACGTGCAATGCAATTTAGATCAGATGACAATTCTAAATTTACATTTCTTTAGAAAAGAAAAATTCTATAAAAATGTTTAATTTAACAGTGCTATAACTTATTAAGACAATTTATGTGTAATGGTTTAACGCTATTGCTCAAACATTTTTCTTGTAGTTGTTGAAGTACAACATAAGTAATTGTGCTAAATTTATAATTAAAACTATTATACACGAAATTAACCATCACCATATTTTTAATTTTTTAGTGCAAACATATTAACTTATGTATGTTTGTCCAACTGCCATATTTTAGTCTCCTCTCGGGAACCTGCTTCCGACCTGCATTTTTGCACTTTAACTAGACTTTATGTTAACTTTACTTGTTTTAGTTAACACGTTCGCTGCCACTGACGCGCTGGCGCGTGATACATTCTTTAAAATAACACGTAAAAGGTAATAGTCAACTTGCATCCTTTTAGACATCGGCAGTGAAAGTGTTAATATCCGACTTTTTTGCTATTTAGGCCATGCGTTGTTGCTTTCATTTCTGTCCCCCTTTTTTTTTTTTTTTTTTCTTTTTTTTTTTGGGAGTGATTGGGTTTTCTGGTTGCAAGGCTGCGTGATTGGGAGGGTTGGGTGAGCGGTGGCTTTGAATGAATGGGTGAATGGATTGTGAACGTACGCATTTATTACTCAATTTTAGTTCGATTTCCATATTTAGATTTTCTCTCAGATTAGTGGGTTATAGTCCGTAACTGGACCCAGGTACCCAGTGACAAAACATTTCGTCGATCCAACTGCGATACAGGGTTTAAAAATGATATGAGCATTATATAAAATTTGGACCATTAAATGAAAACGTTACCAGTTTTCTGAAAATATTGCATAATTCTCCGTTTATCTGCTAATTTTATAGGACAACAGTATAAGGTAGTTAATTATATGTACTCCATTGAGTTATTTTTAACCGACATTCAGCTTACACCAGCCTCAGCCTCAGTGGAGTGCGAAAGGATGCTTATCGACCGCTATTTCAAAGATAAAACGTATCGCTCCAAGTTCATAACTTACACTCGGGCTGTTGCAACTTACTAATGACCAGATCTAGCGTGCCTGTTGACCAGGGTTGTTACTCTCAGAGTTCTGAAAAGGCAATTTGTTTAAAAAAATGTTACTTTCTGAGCTATTTATGGATGCACTCAACTTTCTTTACGCTTTATTATATTTCAAAGTATAAGAATTTCCTTTGTGTCAACGTAAGGGAACATGTATCTTAATAAGACATATCGATTTCTCACAGAATTCAAAGTTACACGTTGTAGATTTAATTTGAGGATTTTCATAAATTGTCCTATAAAAACAAAAAATACAATTAAAATAATTTTATTTTAAAAAATTGTTTATAATTCTTCTTTTACAAGTATTATGAGCAAAATATAGATAAATTTTGATTAATTGTTTGTTTGATTCATATAGTTTGAATTTTAAAAAATGCCACCATTATAATATAGTAGCTTATAATCGAAAAAGCAATTTTTGCCAATATATAGCTTTATCATACATACATATAGGAGGGGATCTGACTATAGAGGAAATGAAATCGTTATTAAATGAAAATGTTACAACTATCTCGTTTTGATTGCACAAATAAAAGTATAACGACATATTTTAAAAATTTAAAAGACATGTCGAATGGGAAAAGCTGGAAGAATTTTAAAGTACTTCCACCCTCGAATAAAAACAAAGAAAAGTAAATTATATCTTAAAGTTACAAATGAATCTAAACTGTGCATGTCTATAATTATTTAAGATGTTAATTTTCATATTTATATTAAATTTTGAATAACACAAAATAAAAACGTAACAGTTTAGAAATTTGTGGATATACACATTGTTAAGGTTTTCCTTTTTAAAAAAAATCTGTAGTACAGAATTTAGTAGAAAATATATTTTTATTTTTAATATGTGCATATTTTACAAAAAGTTTTGTTATATTTTATGTAAGTTTTTCCTTAGTTTTTTTTTCTGTTATTTTAAATTACTTTTATTTCTTTATCTTAAAACCTTCCTTAAAAAACATACTATCGCCTGTCTCTACCAAAACCAAAACTTTTTTTAAATTCTTATATCAAAACATTTATTTTCAGACTTACAATATAAACTAAGAATAAAATTATTTTTAATAGTTACTATCTTGTCAAATTCTTATAAAATTTATTTTTCTTTATAAAAATATTAATTTTTAAAAATTTGATCGAAGTTTACTATTTTTTTTTTACTTTATTTCAATCATTTACACAAAAATATCTGTTAGGTAAAGTATCTCAAATTAAACTTTTTTTTGCCGTTTACACATTACTTGAACTTTTATGCTATATATTTCTCTATAAATAGTAAAAAAATGCAATAAAATCCAGTGGATTTTAATTAAAAATTAACCTCAATTTTTAATTTCCCTCGAACTTTAGTTCTTACGACACTTTGACATCACCTGTCTGTAACTCTTCCCCCAAACTCGTTACTACCTTATGTCAGTTTATTTGCGCCCTTATCTGTGTGTTTGTTTATTTTTTGCGTTCGTGCACAATATGTGTCTCAACTTGAGTGACAGTCAATAATTGAAACCCAATTTCTTGTTTAAACTGTTTCTAGGAGGGAAACGTTGTTTCTAAGTCTTCTTTCAGAGGAAATGTTTTTTTTTATTCTGAATAAGTTTAAAAAAATGTTGACACCCTGTAGTTTAATTTTAGTGAAATTTTGGAGGGTTAAATATGCACAAAAAGCTTTTAACACTGAAAGAAAATAAGTATTGTTATTATCAAAAATTGCAAAAGAAACTAATGTGGAAGATTGTATGGAAGTATTAAATGTGAATCAATAACATAATTACGGAATAATAAATTTAAAAGCGATTCCTAACAATTTTATTCAAATAATTCATATAAAATATGAAAATTCAATTAAACTTTTATTTTAGTTTTTAGAAAATGTAATACTTTTTTAAGTATTTTAAAGAGAAAAAAATGTAATGATAATTCAATGACAATTAAAAGGGCAAGTGGAAGAAGGGTTTAACTGACAAAAATCACTTTCCATGATAAACAGCTTTTTCACTGACAATTTTGAAGAAAAGAGTCGCTTTCCGTTAAGCACCCACTATTTGTCGCCAAGGGAAGACTTGGCACGATACTTTTCCTATTCATCGATCGTAAGCGTGATTAATGGGGGTAGAAACAAAAAAATTGACGCGTTTTCGACATTAGGTTTTTGACATTTAGGTTCGCTTAATGAAATCAAAGCATTACAAATGAAATATATACTTTTAACTACTCTGTATCTGCCTAAATAAATCAAGCAGAGCCATACAATTTTAAATGAAGACGCATGCATCCTTAAAGCTTTCATCTACATCAAAATTATATATTTTTCAAAAATGTTAGTAACCCCAAGGATAGTGGATACTATATATAGAAGGTGTGCTCGTTTTTCGCTTTTTGAAAGTGGGCAAGGAAAGCAACTATTTTACGTAATTTTTGCTCCGCCTTACTATCGGTTTTTGATCATTCTCATTGGCTGTGTGTTTCAAGCAGTGGCGGCGATTCGGGGGGGCAAGGGGGGGCGGTTGCCCCCGCACTTTTTTTGGATGTTGCCCCCGCACTTTTTTAATATTGCACTTTTTAAAACTAAGTTACAAGTCAATTGTTTTACTGCATTTCCGAACAAAGGAAACATTTTGAACCCCAACTTCGTCCTACTACCACATTCATGTAAGTAAGGGAGGGGGGGGGGGGAAACTCCTCCCATTGTAAGTAAAAAAAAAATTAAAAACCGAATTTTTGTGAAAATCATAAAAATATAGATTTTTTTTTTTTTTTTGGGGGGGGGGGGTATTTTGTCTTGATACCCCCTCTGTGAGCATGGGGTATTGGGACAAAAACCCATTGACGTCATGTTAGGTTTAATTTGAAATAAAAATAAAGATAACAAAGGGAAGAGATCGTCAAACGGTGTCGTATAAACAAGATGCTACAAAATATGCTATGGAAACCATATTGTGGTATGGCTGTTCGAGCAAAGACCACATAATTTCGTTAACCTTAAAATACTTCATTATAAGTTGCTAGTTTATTCTAAAGCAAAACCATCTCCCATGTTTTCTATAATAGTTTTAAATTTATTTGCCCGCGAAAACACCCAGCACCTGCTCTTTGATTATTATCTAACTTAGTAATTTTTTTTATTTTACTTTTTGTAATGTCCTCTTTGACTAAAATCCAGGACCATAGAATCAACCCAGACCAGTCGGCTAATATCGCCTTTTTTTATTTAGTTCTAAATATAGTTCAATATCAGACACCCTTTTTTTTATCAAGCGACTGTATGAAACTTCTTACATTAAAATGTAGTATTGCGCAATCTATAGGCGCCGAACGTCTGAGCATTTGACGTTATAAGGGAAATATATCTTGTGTTATTACTGTTTGTGCATGTGATTTGCGGCTTCGTTTCGATCGACTTATTCTCTTCCCCCCCCCCCCCCCCCTCCCTATCTGGAATCCTTAAAAGTTGGGAATTTCGTCATCCGTCATTTAAAAATCCCTGATTTATGAAAATATAAGCGCAAAGAAATAGCAAAAGAAAGCGAGGGAAGGTTAAATCGCCCAACTTGCCTTACACTTAAAATAGACCTCTGAACGGACCTCTCATTGGACGTCGCCGCACTACAGCATATTGGACTATTGGCGACGGTTCGGGGCCCAACTTGAAGGAAAGACCCGTGAACAATGCCTCATATATTTGAACCATGGTCAGATAACGAGGACAACACCTGGCGCCGTTAAGTTGGTAAATTTCTTGTTTCTTTTAGATCTTTGAATTAAAATTACCTTTATAATTTAAAGTTAATTAATGGAAGTTAATATTTATTGGTAATAAGTAAATAATTTCTTTTGAATTAAATTATGTATATTTAATGTTTAATTTAAAATCAGCAATGTCGATTGTGTTGCAGAATACCATGCAATATCGAGTCTTTCGACTCCCACATTTCTTTAGCTCATGTAGCCTTTATATTATTCTTTACATTTTTGGTTATCTAAAACGCTTATTGCATCTTTAAATTACCATAACTATAAATTATCTAACTAATCGTTCCCACACATATTATAAGGATTCTCAAACTTTAAATTTGTTCTCTAAATTTATTTCAGAATTAGGGGTGATTTACTAATTTTAAGACTACATAGTTATTGACAACTATTAAAAGTAGTTAATGACAGTGACAACTGTTGCTTCCTCGACATTCAAATGCCAACGTATTTCTTTTTACTAATAAAAATTAACAATTTTTTTGAGATTTTTTTTTTTTTTATAGATTTGGTGGGGGGTTGGGTGAAGATTTTGTGGGGTTAAGGATTCCACTGAACCCCTATAAAATCTATACCTACGTGCCTGCACTATTTTACAGTCTGAAACTGTAAGTATTTTTCTCAGGGTTCCAAAAGTCGCACCACAAATGCAGAATTGCAAATACTGCAAGAAATTTTCAGGGAATTGGAAGGGTGAGAAGATAAAATTTTTCTCATTTCTTTTTCAAAACTAACACAAATGGAAAGGATACCTATCCCTTTGGAGGTCGGTCAACAAGTATATTAATTAGATTCTTTGCAACAGTCCATATCCTTCCATAAAAAAATGGGGGGGGGGAATATGGGTTAATAATCGACCTGGGCGTCTCGTACCTATTTTAAGATAACAACCTTTCTTTAAATAACTCAAAACAAAGAGTAAATATAAATATGCAATATTCATTGTTTTGGTGGTCAATATTTTTATTACACCCCCCCCCCCCCCCGCTCTCCACACACACTTGTTTCACCTTGATCTTGCCCCCCACTTTTACCACCCAATCGCCGCCACTGGTTTCAAGCATTGCTACTTAGGTTCGATCCCCAGTTGGGTAACAACTGGTGATTTAATTTTTAATTAGCAAAATAATATAAATATCTGTAAATAATTGTGTTCAGGTAGCTTCGCTACTAATCCGTCCTTGTTTTGTTATGTCCCCGTATTTTACTTGATTGAAATTGTAACTCATTTAATATGTCCAATACAAATGCATTGACATGATGGTTTCGACCACCATTTTACTCTTTCGAAATTCATGGACATACTCTCGTGGCAGCTAATATTATTTTAATACGCTTAATTTATTAAGCAACTCTTTTGGAATTTTTACATACTATATACAATCCTTAAAATATAATTTAAACTCTTAAAATTTAGCAAATTCTAAATGAAATTGCGAATATCATTTTTAAATAGTAGTTCACAAAAAAACGAATAGATGGCAGCACGTCACGAACCATTGGTTCAAATTGGCTACAATTATTTTCGAGATATTTTATTAACTAAACTACTCTGCAAATCGATTCAAATTGTTTTTTGAAGCAAATTTTAACTGTTTTCTTTTAAATAAATTCATGATTAGTTACAAACAAGAATTCTTGGTAAATTAAGTTTGCTCTGTAGACTCTAAAACGACTGTACAAACGAGAGCATTAGACACGCCCACAGACGCGAAGGTAGGCGTCACTATGACGTCAAATAATTGCTTTCCCCGCCTTCCGTCAGACAGCGCGAGAATGAGCACACCTTATATATATATATATATATATATATATATATATATATATATATATATATATATATATATATATATATATAGTCTTCACTATCCTTGAGTTAACCCCTACTTTCACTTGTCCTTTCAATTATAAAGGAATTATATCAATCTTTTTTATTAAATGAATAATGTTGCTCACTCCCTTAAAAAATAAGTTGCATCTTAAAATCTCATCTGACCGAAATTATTTTTCTAACTTATATTGAAGTATATTCAAGAAGAAAGCAATATATTTTTATATCAAATATAAAATGTACTGAATCTAAAATCGTAGTTATAAGAAAAGGATATTGAAATCACAAAGTGTAGTAATAAGTATAGTTCCATTATGCACTTTAAATGAGTCATAGCATGGCCTAATTTCGCTTTACCTATTTGAATGGTATTCGATGTTTTATTAATAATTCGACATAAATATGTATTATAAACAGTTGCATATTTGTTTCATTTACGTCAGTGGGACCTATCACATTACACACTTAAAATCCTTCTACGTACTTAATTCTTTACTGCATAATTATTATTTTTTTCCTGAAAAGAATAGCGTTCAGTGCATGTAAAATACCTTCCAAAGACCCGAAAAATATTTTTCAAAATATTTGACTACCAAATCGATCCCTAAGAACCCAAAAGGGGGTTGGATCTCAAGGACGGCTATAAAATTACGCAACAAATGAAATATCTCATTTAAATATTTTTGTGAAACTATTTTTATATAATATCGCATAGGATAAAACATTTTATTAAGGATTTTGATCCTATGACTTCATTCGGCAATAACAGGAAATAAATATGTGTACCATAACCTGTTTCAATGTGATTTCACTAACCAAATGTTCTCTTTTTTGACTTGCTGTGATTTGGTGTCTGAAAATCACCCTAAATATAGTTACGAGTTTAGAAATCTGATTAAATGATTTCCATGTAAGTATGGTTTTGTTTTAACCAAAATGATGGCTGTAAAATTACGCAACAAATTAATTATCTCATTTAAACATTTTTGTGAAACTATTTTTATGTAATATCGCATTGGATAAAACATTTTATTAAGGAATTCGATCCAATGAATTCGACTATATTTAAAAGCGTTTTCTGTATTTCTCCAAATTTGTTAAATAAATAATACTTTATAACAAGCGAGATTTTTAAAAGTTAACAGATGTTAAATTAAATTCAAACCATGGCTAAAGAGGCCCCTAAATTTAATTATTTATCAACAACACAGTTTTGTAAAAAAAATTTGTGGCATACCTACTGAAAACAAGTAACTTTTGAGAAGAGTTTTTTTTACGAGGTTAAGGTTTGTTCTCCAGCTAACTTCATTAAAGTTGAAGGATCGTAATTTTCAGTTAATTTCTCAGTTAAAAGCTTTTTTTGAAGAAAATTCTATGGGCTCAAAACTTTTCACTCGACTATAGCTAAATGCTGTATCCTATAAATTTATATTTTAATTAAAACATAATTGGCTGGATAACAAAAGAGTTTAAACTTTTCTTAGGTCCGGAATATGCATGTTTATAATTGGTTCGTTAAAATCATTCAGGACAGAGCGGACGTTTACATATCTCCAGTTAACTCTATTATTCGCGTTAATTGTTGGATACCGTTATGCAGAAGGGGCGTGTATTTAATGGCGTTAATTTTGTCAACTTGACAGCCATTGTTGTCCATTCATTTCTAGAACCGTGAGTGGATGATGGGTTCCAGGCATGTTGGATTTAACCCTCTAAGCGGTTTGGACGTCTTTAAGCTCTCATGGATCTCCAAGCTTTCCGGCATTGCATATAAACGTTAAATTCATAAAAATATTCTCTGTTGAAATGTTTTTCGAATCTAAAGCACTGGGGTGTTTTGTGAAATCAACATCTATTAAACATAATTAAAATTTAATTAAATATATAAATTTTATGTCTTGACATTTAAAGTAAAATATTTTGCAGAGAAAACAACTTTAAAACATACAGTAGAACTTTAATCATCCTAATTCTAGTTATTCGGATTAAACAGAGCGGATCACCAATTATGCGATTTCAGGTCGCTTTAAGAAAAAAAATTATTCCCAAAAACTATAATTTAAAAGTTTCTTATCGGTGAAAGTTATTGTTTTTAATAGTTATTAAATTGTATTACATTCTCAAGCTAAATTCGTTTTTTACTTAGAAATAACCTTTATCTCGTGAAGTATCCAATCATCCAGATATCCGAATATCCGGAATGGGATCTTGTCCCAATTGATCCGGATAATTGGAGTTCTACTGTATACATATTCCTAGCCGTTCAAATGGTTAATTTCTTTATCGATTTTTAAATGCACTTTCGTCACTTTTGATCGTAAAAAATAATTCTAAATACAAATTTTAATAAATTTTGGACATGAGAATTTTTACTTTCGAATTAATTATGCACACAAATAAAATATTTTGAAATTGCCCGTTTAAAATATTTTACAATGAGTGGTCTACAACTTCAATATTATATAGGACATTTGCGTAGTACTTATAAAAGTACTCAGATGTCACCTATTCATTAGAATATTATGTATTATATAATTGAACCAGCTATATGTTGCAATCACAATTTTACTGCGTTTTCCCTTTTGTTGAAAAAAAAATTGTGAAATGTTCTTCTGTTATATTTATTATCAAAATTCTTTTTTATTCTTCAGTTTATTCACAAAAAAATTCTAACTAACAAAACATTTTGAAGTGGTTGATATATTTGACTATTTTTATTTAATTTAAATTACACCCTTTTCTCTATAGGGTAATTCCACGGTATTTGTCCCCTCTGCAACTTTTTGTTATTATTTTACAATATGTTAATATTAACGGAAAATAAACTTAATTTTTTTAAAAAACTAACTGAGCTGAAAGCTAACTAACCTTACTAAAAAAATTGGGTTTATTTTACGTTAATTAACATATTATTAAATAATAAAAAAAAATTGTGGAGGTTATATATTCCGTGGAATGGCCATATAAATATATTTTAAAAAAATATCTGCAAAAATAAATATAATTTCTAGAATAATACATATTTTGGCAAATAAAAACAACTCACTCGCGTTAATATGAAAGCTTTATCAGTAAAAGATATCATTCAAGAGGGAAAAAGATAAAGAACGGTGTACCTAAACTTCGCATTGCCAAAGATATACAAAATCGGACGAAGGAAAATGTTTATCTAATGCTCAACTACGGCAACCAAAGCACGCGCGTTTCTTCTAAAGCCACAACAATCATATTCCAGTGATGTTACAATTATTAAGATAACGAGTTTTTTTTTATCTGAGACTGGTTCCTCCCACAATATATTTTTCAATCTGTGATTATTTTTTGGCTTCTTTGACAATGGAAAAGTACATTTTAACGCATGGCAACCGAGTAAGGACGTACGTCTTTTGACGAAAGGTATCCGAGAAGAAAGGTCAACAGTTGGATTACTCGCTGTCTTGGATTCGATTGCATAGAAGGTAAACAAAAGGTGATTGCTTATCGAACGTTTTCGTATCAAAAAACACCTAGAGAAATCGTAAGAAGGTGTTTGTAAGAGAAGTTTCTCTAACTCAATGTTTAAATTCTTCACTGACCAATAACTCTTGGTTATAGACTTTCTTGGTAGACAGTAAAACCTCTAAACTTGGTTGATTACAACAGAGATTCCTCAAATTCTACAGTCAGTTGTTACAAACAAGAACTTCTGGACTTTCGCACCCATGGATCCCAACAAAAGCATCTTATTCTGGGAGGTATGCGAGGAATTGTCGAATAGGTCGTCCAAGTGGAAGATCGGCGAATACATCTCCAGTCCGGTCATCAGGAAAGACGAGGACACCAACTGGACACTGAGGTTCTATCCATCTGGCGTTGAGGAAACCGAAGAAGAAGGCCTGGTGTTTTCTCTGGAGAGGGACAGCTGCGACGTATCCGTCGTGGTCATGATGACCCTGCACCTGTGCCACTTCACCAATCCGGTGAAGTCTTACTCGATGGAGTGTCGCTTTGAGGAAGGCGACATATCGTATAAGTGCCAGTTGGCGGACGTCGAGAACATCGCCAAGCTAAGGATCTTCATTCCGCTTCAAACGTTTTGTGTTCGTGTGTTTCTCAATTTCGTCGACTCGTGAAAGGGATTTGCATCGAAGTATATGTTCTGATAAAATATTTCATCGAAGTACATATCCAGCTATGATATTGCATCGAAGTACATGTCCTGATATCATATCCCATTGAAGTATATGTCTCTGTATGATATTGGGCCAAAGTATATGTCCTGCTAAAATATTATATCGACATATATGCCCTGATATAAAATTGCATAGAAGTGTATGTCTTGATATAATATTGCGTGGAAGTATATGTTGTCCTGAATGATTAAATGTCTCCTAATACTTTACTGAGAAAACATTACGATATTGAGAGGATAACTAACTTTCGATGCAAATGGATATAGTGGTGCTCTATAGGAACTAAATGGTATATATATAATATTCATCTACTATTATATATTGATTATAAGAACTTCATTTGTTGTTTAAATTGGTTTCTAAAGAATATATGTAATATTTTCAGGTGCTTTGTTCATCAAAAGCATATATTATATGGTACAGTTTAACTTTGTGAAATATTCAAGCACTATTGTAAAAAGCATCAATATCGAATGGTACCCTCATAAAATTAATAAACTAATTGATTAAAGTATTTTATGAAGTATTTACTGTTATTTTTACGTAGTCTTTAGTCCCATTTTTTTATATAAACCCAGTAAATTAGTGTAACGATCTCGTGTAGAAGAAAATGCAGCAAGTTTTCTCAGCAATACACAAAAATTTAACTTTTACAGAAATATTCATTTTTAAAACCTAAAGCATTGGGGTAGCAGGGTATTTTTATAACGCTATCGCTATTAAATTAATAAAATGGATTTGAAAGTATAACTTCGGTTGCAAATATAAATTCAACTCTCTTATTAGAGACAAAATACTTTTCAATTTTGCCCTCGACCTCGGCGTTCAGAGGGTTAATGAGCTTTCGAAATTATGCTAATATTATTTCATTTAAATATGTTATTAATTTGATTATCTTGCTTAAATAATGTTAATTAGCGCCCAAAAACTATTAACCGTGAACTGCAAAGTCTTTACAATTATTTTAACTTTGAAGATAAGTTTATTTTAATTATAAATAAGTTTATTATAACTTAAACTTATTTAACTTTGTTATTATTCCTTAATCATTGGAAAACTCATGAAATTTTTAATATATTTTACTAAATTTTAATTTTTCATGACAATCGACTGTAAATTAGTGTTTTTATATCAAACTTACTTTTATTTCTATTACTTTTAAAAATTCTACTCGTTTTAATTTTACCTACGAATCTTTTTCTTGAAAATTTTTCTCTCTCAGAGATTCAATGAAACATCACAAATGAGAGTGGTCTATGATATATGATATTCCTTCATCTTTAAAATTTATTATTATTTACGAATCATCTTCAGTCAATATTTTAGTAAATATTTTATTTAACTCATAGACGAATCATATTTTATTTATGCAATACTTTTAAATATACAAGTAATTTGTGCGATAGAAATTTTATGCCTTTACTGAATAGCACGCACAAAAAAAGTTTAAAGAAAAATTTTACCGCCACTGACTTCCATAATTACTCCAACTTCAATCTAAATTCAAAACTCTTATTACACCCTCCCCCCTCCTTTCTGTTTTTAAAGAATAAATTTAGGTCTTAAAGCATTTTATTTTGTGTGATGATAAAAATTCATTCTTACCCCCGAGACCTTATCGAGGTTCGCCTTAACATTATGCTGTTGACCGTGCATTTAAAGGACGTAGGATCATGAATACGTCCACGCATGCTATTATTTATACTCCTCCTGTTCCAGCATGGTTTATTCTCATATCACCTTTTCAACTTGATTTACATATTCATAAAATGCCCTCAGAGTTAGGATAATGAGGAGTCAGTGTGTAGGATGAGTTTACCACTTTCTTATTATTTTCTTTCTAGGTGACAAATATTCAAGTTGGGTTCTGAGATTTTGAGGGGCTAATCTTATTTAAAGAAATTTCAATCGTTGTTCTGTTGATATTTGGCTCTGTTAACTAATTAGTTTGGCGACCACTGGTGTAAGGGAGTAATTTGCGTTTTTCAAAAGTAATTATTAAATTACAATTGTTAAACTTTTGTTTTGGTGTCGTTCTTTTTTTTTTTTTTAATTAATTCGGTTAATGTAGTACATTCTACTTTCCTGGGTGTTTTAATTCAAATACAACGAACGATTTGTTTGAGTATAAAAAAAACTCGCGATATGTTGATGCAGGAAAACTTAAATGTAAAAACTATAAAAGTAGAATTATTTAGCAATATTCATGGGTTTTGCATAAAAAAGAAGCCTTTTAATACATTCCAATGAAAAAAAAATTAGAAAAATTTCTAGTTTATTTAGTTATTATTATTTTTTTTTTCTTCAAAGTTTTGCATAACGGGTTTTCGAATTATTAATGCTGAAGAATAGGAAATTCATAAAAATGTAACCATTTTCGACAAAAGTGCAATTATTCTACAAAAACATGAATTTCGAAGCTTATAAATTACAAGAACTTCAATATATTTAACACTGTTTATATATTAATATAATGAAGTTACATACCTGTTTCGTTTTTCAAATAAACTGTCAACAAAAGAATATATTTTGATAAAAAAAATGGACGACTTTGTTTGTTTTATTACAAACGAAACAGAATGCTTTAAATTAAATAAAAAATCGTCTGCGGAACAAATTAAAAATAACATAAATAGTGCATAGATTTCTGAATTAAAATTAAAACAAATAATAATAGCAAATATTCGTTTTTAAATGTAATGAATAATAAAAAAAAGGGATTGTTTTAAAAATAGCTTATTACAACTTACTTTTAGAATAGATTGTTACTTACAAAAACACTCCGTTAATAATAAAATATACTGAGTTTTCAAAAGTTGAAGGTTGTTATTTATTTTACTTTAATCAAGTTACCAATTTGACCTAAAATTTTGTTCTAATAATGCGTTTCTATACGAAAAATTCCATAATTCCTACTGGGCACACAAATTTACCCCATCTATGAATAGTTGATCTTAGAAAAAACTAATACTAAAAATATTTATAAACCTCAGAATTAAATAAAAATATGCGATTATGCTTTCAATATAAATAAGTGAACGATTTTGCAAACCAATTGTAATTTTATAAAAAAAAAATCTGAAAGAAATTGGACTTTGTCGTCGAAAATTGAGTTTTAAGACCCGATTCCCTCACGTTATCCTACTTTATGCAGTTCTATCCTGATATAAACCTGATATTCGTTTTCCAATAATTATCTTTGGGAAAAGTTCATTTATTTTTCTTATCTCACCAAAGTAGTAATTTTTGAGCAGAAAAACAACAGGTGGCGCTCACAAATTGCCTTTTCATTTAATTTGATAGTGTATAAAAATAATTTTTTGAGTGGACGTGTTTGAATTTATCTACTAAAATCCTCATGTCAAAACAATTAATTACTGAATACGTGAAAATTATTTACATTTAAAAACTTTAACTAATCAATTTTTGTAATAATTACCACAGCAAAATACAGTTACAGAACGAAACTAAATTTGTATAAAAAAAACACACACATACACTCTTATTATTATATATGTAGCTTTACGCAGAGTGTTGGCCCATTTCTTCACCGTGGCCCCTGTATTTCTGCGATATGTAGTGGACTGTTGTTTTGTTTGTTGTTGATTGTTTGGAAGGAAGGATGCTAAATTTTGATTTTCATTTTATTAAGGACCGGGAACGTCTGCTTCGTTCCACGGCTATGATCCTTCTCCCTCGTTACACTCATTAGCCCACAGAGGGCGTTGGTTAACAATGACGTATTAGAGACACCGGCGTTTACATACTCCCGGCGTTGAAATTGATAAATTTCAAATTATTAAAATATATAAAAGAAAATTATTTCATATACAATTATTATGATTTAACTTGAAACAAAATTGATAATTTTTAAAATATACATATATATACATATCATAGCTTCACACATTTGGGGTAGTTGGTACAGGTAAAACAGCTAATTTAGTGATGGGACGTTTAAATTCACCATTCTTGGTTTTTACTAGACAAACTCTGACACAATTATCCTTTCCCTTAAATACATTTACAATTTTTCCCAAAACCCATGAATTTAAGGGCATATTATCTTCCTTTACTATTACCATTGTACCAACTGCAATGTTATCCTTTACAAAGCACCACTTTGATCTCTGTTGTAAATGGCACAGATAATCTCTAGACCACCTTTTCCAAATTGACTGAGTTATTTTGGTGGTGCGCTGCCATCTTTTTAATCTATTGTCTGAAATATCAAGTATTTCTGGCTCAATTATGCTTAACATTGTTCTTCCAATGAGGAAGTGTGCTGGTGTTAGGACATCTAACTCATCTGCATCACTGGAAAGTGGCGACAAAGGCCTGGAATTCAAAATACCTTCTATTTGATTTGTAATTGTTAAGAATTCTTCGTAAGTTAAAGTTAAATTCCCTATTGCTCGTTTTAAATGGAATTTGAATGATTTGACTCCACCTTCCCAAATACCACCAAAATGGGGAGACCTGGGTGGAATAAATTTCCAATGAATTCTCTCAGAACTAAGAAAATATGCCAAAGTTTCATCTGGACGACTTACTAAATTATGCAAACGTTTTAACTCGTTGTTCGCGCCTACATAATTTTTAGCGTTGTCGCTAAAGAGAGTAGAGCATTTACCTCTACGAGACATGAATCTTTTCAATGATGCAGTGAATGAGTCGGATGTCAAATCTGACACAATTTCAAAATGAACAGCACGTGTTGCTAGACATACAAATATTGCAATGAAGATCTTTTGTAATGACCCCTTTCGTTGGTTTTTATTTTTAATGTAAAATGGACCTGCGTAGTCCGTACCAGTATTAAGAAAGGGGAATGTTTGTCTACAACGTTCGATTGGTAGATCTCCCATTTTTTGCACTAAAAATCGAGGATTACATTTTGTGCAAATCACACATTCATGAACAGTACTTCTAGCAAGATCCCTGCCATGAATTATCCAAAATCTTTGTCTAGACAAATGTAACAGTGCTTGTGCACCGAGATGGCAATTACTTTTATGTAAATCTAATAAAATAAGCTTTGAAATTATATGATTTTTAGGAAGAGCAATTGGATGCTTTGCATCAAAGGGTAACTCAGAATTTGAAAGGCGACCTCCAACTCTAATGAGATTTGAATCTTTATCAAGAAAAGTTAATAAGAATTTTAATTTACTGGAAGTCGTTACTGGTTTTCCTGAGCTTAATAACTGGAAGTCTTCACTTAGACTTTCTTGTTGAATCATGGTCAATAATCGCAATTCGCTGACATTAATTTCATCTACTGAAAGAGATCCAACTTTGCTTTTCTTACTCTTACAATTATTTATGAACCTAAGAACATAACCAAAAACATTAATTAATTTTCGATAGCTATTACTTGAGTTAAGAAAATTTGACAAAAAATCATTTATATTTACAACTAAGGCTGTTTCAGGTGTTCCTTTTAGTTCACTGAAATAAAGATTATCATTAATAGCATTTAACTCAATATAAGAGTCATGCAGGTTGTTGTACTTCAACGGATCTGGGCCTTCCCACCACAACTCGTTGGTAATGAGAGCTTTGGCGTCAAGTCCACGAGAGATGATGTCCGCTGGGTTGTCCTTTGAAGACACATGTCTCCATTCATAGTTTTTGTCCAAGGATTGAATTTGTTTGACTCTGTTGGACACAAATGGCCTTAACTTCTCAGGAGGGGTTTTAATCCAAGCGAGAGTGATGGTTGAGTCGGTATTTAGACAGATGCGATCCAAGGGCAACTGTAGGATGGGCACAACTCTTGAGGTAAGTCGAGTCAAGAGGAGAGCGGCTGACAACTCCAAGAGAGGAATAGTCAGGGATTTAATGGGAGCCACCTTTGATTTACTGCAAAGAAGTCTAGTCTTTACTTGACCTTGATTATCTGTGGATTGCAGGTATATAGCTGCACCAAAAGCCCTCTGGGATGCATCGGCGTATCCGTGGAGTTGGATTGAAGTGGCATTTGGCAGGATAACACATCTGGGAATTTGCACTTGGTTCAAAACAGGTAGTTGAGTAATAAAGCTCGACCACTCCTTGAGCTCCTTTGGTGGAAGAAGATCTTCCCAGTTGAGTGAAAGCACCCAAAGTTTTTGAAGAAATATTTTTGCTTTGGAAATTATTGGTTGAATTAGACCCAGAGCATCAAATTGCCTTGCAATCGTTGATAACACTTCTCGTTTGGTGTAATTTTCTTGAAGATTTACAGTTACTTTAAAGGTGAAGTAGTCTTCATTTGAGCACCAATACATGCCCAAAGTTTTCACAGCAGCAACTTGCGACGCAAATGAGTATTCAGATTTTGCGTCACCTTGTAGTAATTCTGGATGATTGGACACCCACTTGTGAAGCTCCATGCCTCCCTTGTGCAGAAGTTGAACTAGATCAGACTGCTGGCTTTTAGCTTGTTCTATGGTTTCTGCACCTGAAAGAACGTCATCGACGTAGAAGTCATTGCGGACTACATCAGAAGCCAAGGGATGGTTTGCCCGTTCATCATCAGCGAGAGCCTTCAAAGTTCGCGTGGCAAGGAATGGCGCACACGATGTTCCGTAGGTAACTGTTCTTAACTGAAATGCTTCAACAGCCGCAGATGGACTCGATTTCCACAGGATTCGTTGTAACTTTCTGTCCTCTGGTGCAACCAGGATTTGCCGATACATTTTTTTTATATCAGCACTGAATGCCACCTGATGTTTTCTAAATCTAGTTGCAATGGAAAATAAGTCCTGTTGAACCGTGCCACCGTTAAGTAGGATCAAGTTGAGCGAAATACCCTTGTTGGTTTTTGATGAAGCATTGAAAACTACACGCAAGGGCGTTGACGAACTTTCCGGACGCAATATGGCATGATGTGGAATGTAGTAACTTTCAGGATCTTTCTGATTGTCCATCACTATCTCCATGTGATTGAGGAGGAGATATTCCTTGATAAAGTTCGTGTACTGTGTAGCCATATCTGCATCGTCGCCTAATTTTCTCCACAGTTGAGCTAAACGTCTTTCTGCGACATCTCTGGAATTTCCTAAATCGGCCTTACAGTTTTCCTTTATTGGAAGTTTAACTATATATCTACCAGTTTCATCGCGCCTAGTTGTTTGAATAAAATGTTTTTCGCAATACAATTCCTCAACGGAAATGTTTCCTTTACCATCCTGATTTTCATCGGGAAAAGATTCAATTTCAAAAAATCTCTGAAGTGATTGATTTAAATTTTCCCGTTCCGTAATTAAACCGGCAAAGAAATTTGATTGACCATTTTTCATAGATCCTGACACTAAATATCCAAATACCGTGTTTTGTAAGATTAGTGAATCATTAGTTATTTAAACTTTCCTGGCCTTAACAACTCAAAAAACAATTCGCATCCAATTAAAACATGAATTTTACTAGGAACGAAAAATTCAGGATCGGCCAATTTTATTCCACTGGGAAAATTTATTTGGGATATATCAAGTCTAGTTACCGGCGTTAAATTTGTGATTTTCGGTAAAATCAAAAAAGTGGTTTTTTGTGCATACTTTCCTTCTTCATTTGAAATGATAGCCGATGTAGTATTCTTAATATAAAGTTCCTTTGCATTAATACCAGATAAAGAGATATCGCACTTTTCTTTTTTCAATCCCAGAAACTCAGAAGCTTCTTTAGAAATGCAATTTTTACTTGACCCACTATCGAGGATAGCCTTCATTTTTATTTTTTCACCGCGCGAATTCTTTATGAAAATCAAAACAGTGCATAAAACGCCTGAGTTATGACTTCGATTTATGTTCGCACTGAGTGATGTCTGTTTAGGCGATGTAACTTCCTGGCATTCTGCCAACTCAAAAGAAGAACTATGGTTGGCAGCTGATGATGACTCATCAGTTCGATTTGATTTTTGGTTCTCAAAATGAAGTAATGTGTTATGTCTTTTTTTACAAATGGAACAGCAAAAGGTTGATTTGCAACTGTTTTTATGGCCTCTCAGGCAATTGCGACATAGATTGAGGGATTTTACAGTTTCCATTCGATTGCAAACGTTCATTTCATTGAATTGGGGGCATTTAAATAATGAATGTTCTTCATTACACAAAATGCAAGGTTTTACGATTGGTTTAGAATTAACAAATAGGTTTTTAGATTTTAAAGAAGGGTTTTGAAATTCCCTCACAAATTTGTTTGAAATGTTCTTGCCTATTTGATTTAGCACTAATGACCTGTTTCAACAAAGGTTAATAATTCGTCTAATGACGGAATTTCCTTTGAAGTTAATGACAATTCATAAGCCTTTCTAGTTTCTTTATCCAATTTTTGGAGAACAATATTTGCTATAAAAGCATCTGAAAGATCATTGCATTCTAATTTAAGTACCTTTAAACCCCTTAAATTCTTTCTGACTGTATCGGAAAGATTCCGAAGTAATTTTGCATTTTCGAAATGAATTTTTTCCATTTTTAATATTTCCTGAATATATATGTCGACAATAGCGCGTTTGTTTTCGTATCTGTCCTCTAATGCCTTGAACAATGATTCAAATGTATCTTCGCTAGTTTCTATTGTTTTTGCCTCACCTTGTAATGCGGCTTTCAAATAGAACAACTTCTGAGTTTCTGAAACATGCTCGTTAACAGAAATCATAGATTGAAATTGAGTTTTAAAATTAGCAAATTCTTCTATTTTTCCATTAAATTTAGGTAATGGTATATCAGGCAATTTAGAAGTCAAATCGAACTTTGCAGACTTATTTGCACTATTGGTTTTAATTTCCGACAAATTAGAATTATTATTACATTTTGTAAGGAAATATTTTAAATTTACCTCCAGAGTGTCGCAGAGTATCTCTAATTCTTCAACGGCAGCGTCACATTCCGAAGATAAACCTTCGTCTAAATCCAGTTCACCGTACAGTTCGAAAAGAGTTCTTAAATCACTTTTGAGTTGAAAGATATCTTCTAGCTTTTTCTCACATTCGATCTTATTTTTTCCGTCTTCTTCTTTGGCTTTTTCGTCGAACTTCGTAATGGCGGTGAGTTTCGATTTTACACGCCCACGCATACGATTGAGTTCTTTTATTGTTTTCATCTTGATGGCTTCTTTTTCTCCGTCTGCTACTGGACCATTAATGTATTTCTGCGATATGTAGTGGACTGTTGTTTTGTTTGTTGTTGATTGTTTGGAAGGAAGGATGCTAAATTTTGATTTTCATTTTATTAAGGACCGGGAACGTCTGCTTCGTTCCACGGCTATGGTCCTTCTCCCTCGTTACACTCATTAGCCCACATAGGGCGTTGGTTAACAATGACGTATTAGAGACACCGGCGTTTACAGCCCCATTTTATGGTTTTAGTAAGAAATAATTTCTGCAAATTAAGAGGCGGGATTGGGCGGTTTTTCAAAATTTCATGTAGACAGTGACCTTATGTTGTTTTGAAGGTCAAGTGTGCAAAATGATATTAATTTTATCATCTTGAATTTAATTTTACCATTTTGGTGTTATTTTTACATACTTGACCATATTTCAGTTAATTTGGCGACATTTATACTTATTTGGCAGCATTTTTTATTCATTTGGTTACATTTTAATAATTTTGAGGAATTTTTTATTAATTTGGCGACCTTTTTATCTATTTGGAGATATTTTGTTGACATATTGGCGATATTTCCTCATTAGCCAATCATAATGGATCGTTTATCCATCTTAGCGAACTATGTAAAATATGTTACATTATTACAATGTTGAAATATTCCAATTAGATTTTAGTAAGAAGTCAATGGGGTAAAGTGAGTTAAGGGGTGGGAAAAGAAGATGGGAGTGGTTGTTCGAAATTTCGTGCAGTGACGTTCTCCTTGCTTTGAATGTCAAGTGTAGAAAATTGCATCAAGTTTGGAATAAAACTGCAAATTTGTATAAGAAACAAACAAACCCAAGTACACTCTTCATTATATGTATAAATTGTAGAAACTTTAAAACTGACATTATTTGTTTAAATTAACAGTGCAGTGCTGCCAAGAAAACAACTCTCCCTCCGCTTCATTCTAGCGGTGATTTGTTTTAATTTAATGTAAATGATCTTTCTTTTTAAACTAAAATTATCTTTCTCTGAATTCTTAAGTTTGTTTCGAGTTTTAAAAAAATCGTAGAATAAAGCTTGCGGTTGAAATTGAAACAATGATATTTTCCAGGTGATTCAGCTAAAACAATTTTACAATCATATGATTGTCTTTCTCATACGATTTTATCATTAATTATACTATACTAACTATCAATAATAATAATAAAAGAAAAAGTGCGTGTTCGTTTGGTGAGTGTGGTATGCAAAACACAATCTTCCCCTACCCGGGCGTGTCTGAACATTTATACATAAATACTATTCAACCTCTGTTTGTGAACCTACGGCTTGAAATATTAAAATTCAGTTTAGTTTTCCATTTTAGAAGCCATTTTTTTAAATGCCCATTAAAAGAAATAGTTTCTACATTATTATAAAATCATCAGACCTTGAGAACAATGAATTTAATATAAATTAATATATATTTATTGTTTTATGTAATTGAAAGTTTACAATCGAAAATTGCTTTGGAAAAATAACTTTTTCTGACAATTATGCTCTAACGGGGAAAACTAACGGAAAAGCTGACATTCGGAGATATACCCGAAGATGAATGAACAAACGACCAGTAATTTTGCTTTCGAGAAAGAATAAACTGGGAGAATAAACCAATGAGATTAAAAAAATTAACGCGCGTGAAACCACGGGTAATAGCTATACTCGGGGACAACCTAAGTTGTGCCTAAAGCAATTGAATATTTATACATATTATAGCTTCCACTTCATCTTCAATTCAGGCTGTCCTAATTAATCCCGAGTATAGTTTATTATAGTGCATACAAGATTTAACGAATACTTCTTAATCGAATAATGTATATTTTACCAATAGCTCGACTAAAATATTTGAGTAAGTGATTTTAATAGTGTCAGCTATTTTTTAGCATTCCACAATTTATTATTATATATTAGAAACCGTTAGCAGTTGGAATAGTTACTGGTGTCATATTACTATCTCAAAATATGAAATGCTGTCCATTCACCAATTTAAGGATTAAATATTTTTTTTAAAAGAAAATGTTAATAAAATAATAATACAATTAATATCCCAGCAAAAAAAGTCAGCATAAAACCTCTATCAAAATTTTGAAATTGAAGGTTTTATGCCGGAAAACTGCAGTTTTTTTTAAAAATCTATAAAATGAAAGGTTTTTGTTTCAATATCCTTCATAAAAACCTGCAAAACACCTTCAATTTTTAATCATGAAGTGAAAATGCAGATATTTTAAAGGTTTTATGCAGGAAAATTAAAAACTTAAAAAAAACTGCAGTTTTTTGTTTCAATATCCTTTATAAAACCTTCGAAAAACCTTTAATTTGACAATTTTAATGAAGGTTTGATGCTGATTTGTTTTGCTGGGATGCAATTAATAATAAAGAAATCAAAGTTTCCATTTTAACAATCACTCAATGATTTATTTTAATACTGGTGCATCAAAACAGAGCGTTAACGTTTTAAAGTCATTGTTTTAATTGACTAATATGTTCGTTCATATGTTTAGATTAAAATATCTGAAAATTAAAAAGTTATTGCAAGCATATTTGCCTCGAATTTGAAAATGAAATAACAATTTATTTCTACTCATAAAATATGTCTTGTTCTTCTTTTTGTCGAATTTAATAAAATAATACACGTAAACTAGAATGCCAGTGCGATAATTATCGCATAAACCCCATCCCCATATAGCCAAAATATTAAAAAGTTTAACGGTTCTGCTCATAGATGGAAGCACTTCCAACGGCTCGTTTAAAAACTGCTTGGAAACTAAATATTTTTAACGCATTAAAAAAAACGTTAATTTTTATGAGACAAAAGTACAATTCCTCACTGCTCCGTAAAATTCCCCTCGCATGTTAAAATTCGTTGCGTGTGAGATTCGTAAATTGATCTTTACTACTAAAATAATATGATTCTAGAATTTGTCCAGTGTTTGACCGCAGGCTCAAAAGTATTATATAGAAAAATACACTTACTGTTAAAATAAACTATTTTAAAGAGTTTATTCAATCCTATATATTGAATACCAGTCATGATGTTTGTATTCAAGCCGGTTTCCATAAGACTTTTTTTTTACTGTGTAAAAATCAATACTTCAGCAAAAGCGCTCCTTTCCTGTTCGAAACTTATGACATCCCATCAAAAACTGGCATCGACTTACGGGGAGCAGATCAAAACGACATTTTAAAAGTAAACAAAGATGAAAGAAACTTTATAAACTTGTATTAGAATAAAAAATATTTGTTAGAATAAAATGAGTTTAGAATAGTAAAAAATGAATTAAATTTTAAGACATTTAAATTTTTTCTAGTAAATAATAATTTTTTAAAATTGATTAAAAAAGTTATGCAAATAAAATTGGCTTTCGTTGTTTAGATATTTGTGAAATCAATATGTCAACTGTATATTTCTATTTATCAATATACTTAAATCACTGATTGACTTACACACAATCCTTATCAAAGAATCATTGTTCAAATTATTTTCAATTTACTACTATTCATTTTATACAACTTGATTCAATTTATTACGAAAAGAAAGATTTGTTTACATATTTTGCTAAAATGACTACGTTTGATTACTAGGCTAAAATGACTATGACTATGATAATAACCAACATAACACCTTCATTAATGTGGAACACGCGTTTAATCTACGATTCCTAGAAAATTAATTGATGATTTGACTTAGAATAAATCAATAAAGAAGCCACTGTTATATCTCTCCTTATGCCACAATAAATTTATTTTTTACACAATAAAGATCACAATAAATGTAAAGAAAATATATTGTAAATCGTGCATCCAATATCGATGCATAGTCAATATAAATCTGAGATTCAATAAATAACACAGATAAAACAAAATTCTCCGGGAAATTCACACGGGTCACCAATGAGGTCAGTCAATTTTCAACTTCGCATTATTCTCAAATTTTTTCATTTGTCGTCAGTGTGCCCCGTGGGGTCAACTCCATTTTTTTTTTGTCGTCGTTAAAAATAAATTAAATATCAACAAATAATGATTCGAAATAAAACGAGAGAAAAAAAAATATGAAATGATAGAATAATTTAACGCAAGTGTAAGCTCTCCACTGTGAGTGTTGCCACGAATCGAGGTTCTCACTTCCGCTTGCCGTACAACTGTCGCACTGAGTTGTCTAGCTCCTCCTGTTCGCCTGTGAGAAGAAGAGCATCCACGCATTTAGAGAAGTAGCTGTTCTTGAAACAGTTGGACCTATTAAAAAAAGGAGAAAATGAGTAACTAAAACAATTACTTCATGTTTTACTATTGAGTTTTGTACTAGTGATAGAAAACTAATATTGCGTTGTGTTAGTACAGAAAGTTAAAGAAAATATTCAGACAAATATTCGATTCGATCGTCAAAATCATTTGCCGACACAATTTATAAAAATAAAATAAAATTAATTTAAAAACCAAAAGTAGAGTGTGTTTAGCTTTGAGTTCTATAGTAGTGGTGCCATCTAGTGTTGATAACAGAAATTATCTATTGTACCAGTTAAAATTAAAATAGCATTTGTTTATCTAATATATTTTGATAAATTTTCTTTAATATCTCATAATAATAATAATTTAAAATTTATCATTTACGTTATCATAACGTTTAACTGCAAAAACAGTTCACAGAACGAGAGAACGTCTAATTAATTCCAAGAAAGTAGAATATGTCTTTTTTTTTAATGATATATACTATTACATTACAATTTAGACTTGTGTCGGTTTATATTTAGCTGTCCGATCAGAATGAATATTGAAGACTATTAGAAGACAAAATAGAAGGATTTTGAATTTCAAAACTCTTAGGAAAACAGATCTACAAAATCGCAGGATAATTATATTTCAAAACCGATAATTAATTAATGTTTTGATCGTTGTAGAAGGGGCTTACCTGCACATAGCATGTATGTCTGGCTCCCTGTAAAGTTCGTAGCATTCTTCGCAAACTGCATCCAGTCTGGCGAATTTCGAGCGGTCGAACATGCCCATGCAGCCGAGTTGCACAAAACTCCTCTTCTGAAGCACATGAGCTGATTCATTAAGGGATATGGCAACGGCAAATAAACACACAAGTACTCGAAGTAGCGCCATCTACAAAGAGAATAGGATGTACCATTAATCATCAGCTCAACTCTGCAGTTATTTTCGAACAATAATTTACCAAATAGTATGAAAACATAGTGCTTAAAAAGGATTCCGAATTATTTTAATAAACATCAAGAAATGCCTGGAAATAAAATGGAAATGAAATTACCTAGAGACTTGCAATGCTTGATTACCGAATAGACCTATGAAATCCGCGTCTACACTATACATTTTTAAGGGCCATTTTTTTAAAAGCATTTTAACCCCATGAACATTTAAACCTCATATAATACAATATTTAACATCCTTGTCATAAGTTTGTCATAAAATTTATTTGAAAAGCAAATTTCTAGAAAAAATTTAAATGATCTTATTGATAGAAGGGAAAGCAACGTAGAAATTGATTAGGGGTTCAAAAGAATACGAATTTTATTTCAATAATAATGTAACTTTTCAAATTTTCTATCTGCGTCCTAATAAAAGTCACGCATAAATCTTTATACCGAAGTTGAGTGAAATACAACCAGTAGTTTCAGAGACACCCAGTTGATGTAAGAGATAGCTCTGATATCAGAATCGAGTAAAACTATTCCTGACATTGGACATAAAATATTATATCTTACTGCACAGCCGATTTAAATAAAATTAAAATTCATACAGTAAAACAATTCTCTTCAATTGAGTTTCTTATTATCTGTGATGCTTGATTACTTTACTTGAAACGCAAAATAGGTGTGTACCAATCAATTTCCGAATTAACTATTTAAGCCACAAAACCTCTTCATAAAAGGACACGCCTCCTAAAAGGATCCGCCCCTCTCCTTGAGAAAGCGGCTAGTGACTGAAAAATTCCTCATCAACACTTCTGACGAAATATCCAAAGCACAATTTCAAGAAAGAGAAATGAGGTGTGTGACATTTTGAGTAGAAGGAGGGGGAGGGGGATCACTTTAGAAGCATTCTCTTCACTTTATAGAAATCCAGGTGCCTTTCATTTTAATTTTACAAACTTTTTAACATGTATTTACAAAGAAAATTTCTTAAGAACACGACTGTTGCTCAAGCAACACAATAAAACTTATATTATCGTAGTTTCTTGTTTAACTGGACGGAACCTCCAAAAAAAAATTTACATCAATACATTAAACTGAATAATAAAAAAAATAAACATACATTGCATATTATTGATGTATATCAAGGTATTTTAATAAAATTAATGATTATTAAAATAGTTATATGATATCTTACATAATTTTTAACACTTCATAATTCACATCGTTTACGTATCTCCAAAAAATATGAAAAGAAAAAAAGCCGAACTGCTTTCACTACTAAAGAAAAATGAATTTACAGGACGAAAACTATTCCTGTCTTTTACTTAAATTCCATTTAATAGAGTAAAAGAAAACAACAGGTTTTTCCCCTCTCTTCTTAAAGAACCCATTCAATAATGTAACAGAAAACACCCCAGTTATGTTTGCTCAAGAGAAAGAGAGTCAAGTAAATTATTCTGACAAAGTATCACATCTCATAATACTATATTGACATTCATTGTGTATTTCAGAATGGGCAAGGCAAAACAAACAGATTAATAGCGAGCGCATAGTGGAAATTATGTCTTTAACGCAATAAAGCGAATCTATAGAGATACTTGACTTGTCCTTGATGTTCTGAAGGGAAAACAAGATACAATGGTTAAGAGGTTAAGTGTGTTTATTGGTCATGTTCTACTGAACAAAAATATACCACACAAGATACATTGAATTTAAGATAGTATATTTATAAGTCAGAAAGTATATAGTATGAGGTTCGCAGATCAAGTCTCATGAAACTCTGTTCCAAAGTCGTACAGCGTGGCAAGAATCTACGATAAAAATTGTCTTCTTCTTAACTACTTTTTACAATTATTAAAATTCGGTTTCTAAAAATAAATTATAATAAAATATAGATGATTAAATAATTTACTATCTCAATAAATAATAAATTAAAAATATACTACCTAAATTATTTATTTAGATTTAAATTCGTAAAAACTAAACTATTGAAAAAATATTTATATTTAAAAAAAAATCGTTTGATGAGAACTTTAAAAAAATTACAATGATTTTGATATAAATTTTAAGAGATGTCGCTTTCGAATATCGATGTGTTGTTATTTCGTCGTCGAATTTTCGCTCTGTATTTTAATTTAAATAGGTAATAATAGATTATAATTCACACATATTTAGTAATATTAATTATTATTATGATAATATATATTTTAATGTTTATTGACCAAATTGATTATTTCTAGAAAACTAAATTTTGATTCTGATTTGCTTGCAAAATGTACGACTTTTTATCGTATGCTCAAATCCAAACTATTAATATGTTATGACAATGTTCGATATTTAAATTGAAAATATTATGTTGTTAAAAGAGTCGTAAAGTCATTTTTAAGTGTAATTTCGAACATTTGCTATAAAATTCCAGTAGTTCTTTTTCCAAATTAAAAGAATTATATTTCATATTTTTCAATCGCAGAAAAATATACTTTATTGACAGTAAAACCTTAAAAATAATATATAAAGTTAGAAAGAAGAATAAATTAATTCACGCCAAACTTAAAGTTGTTAATCTGATAAAAACTATTCAGTGTAGAATTTAATACCTTTAACAATAAGATCGAATAATTTTTGAAAATTCAAACTTCTAAATGAAAAAGTTCATTAATCCAATATTCTATTCGATTATTTATTACCACTACAAACAAAAAACGTTACCAATATTTTCAAGGGAATATGAGTTCGTTGTTGATGATATATTATATAAACAATGGTCACAAATGGAATTCTTTTGATTCCAGTACTTTTTGCGATAATTGAATTCGGGGCTCATGGGGTTTGATCCACATTGCTGTGGCTCAGGGCGCCATTTTGTTAGAAAGGAAAAGATTAAATTGCCAGAAAAGAATGAGAGGGAAAGCAAATAATCTATTTAGTTACAATATGACAAGTGTATAACATTAACAAATTAAATTAGGAGATTTGTACTTAGGTTTTTTCATTAATGGATTTAAAGTTTAGTGCTTCCGAAGGCAAGTCGCTTAAAATGATATTTAAATTCCAATTGCAATACTCGGACACAAGGACTATAATTATAAACTTTAGATTAGAAATATATAATATAATTCAATGTGTTTTGTATTGAAATATGGTGGCATAATTATTGGAACACCAAAAGTTTATTTACAAAGTGGAAAAATCTGTTAAAAAATTAATCTTTAAATTAAATCAAATGTATATCTATTATTAAACAAAGCATTGTTAGCGCACAATTTTATTAAAAGAATATTTGTCACTTTTTTTAAAAGAACTTAATAACTAATGAAGGTCATTTTATTTTGAAGTACAATAAAACTTCACAAAAGTGATGTTAAACTGAATTGCATGTTGAAAATATGCAAAAAGAATATATTTTATATGAAAAAATATTAGTTGAAAGGAAATATTTATTTTTAAAGAAAATATTCGAAACATAACAGTTTAAATTTGTTTCCATCGTTTAAAATAGACATAAGCCTTACGAATAACGTAGAATCATTTAGTAAATGTTCTATAAAGAAATTGAGAAATTATTAATAATTTTTATCGAAATAAATAATCGAAAATTATTGGCAATAGACTGCTCTTTACAGCATTGTTAATTATAGTTAATTTCAATAACTTTTGCGTGGAACTTTCAAAATGTCTCATTACTTTAGAGTTAATACTCTGGTTTGGAACAAGAAGAATCAAAGTTTAACGTCTAATAACTAACAAACGTCTAATAACAAACTAACGTCTAATAACTGACTATCGTCTAATAACTAACTAATGCAACATTGCTCCTTTTTGTTTCAAGCCACATTTATATGCGTATAAGTATTCAAATATAGCAATTTAATCAAAAGTTTTATAGACAATTATAAAAGTTTTATATATATTATCATCTATACTACACCATCAAAAACATTTATTTTAGTAAGTGGGTTCTTTCAATAGTTTCGATTTTTCCCTTTTGAATGCCATTATAATATTTTAGAACATATTTTAAATATATATTGAATGAAATAACGTGTCATTTTTTAAAAAAATATTTAAAGCAACATAATTACTAAAATGTATTATAGATTGTAAGCTTCACATACATCCGCATGTATGTATTAAAATTCCTGTCAAATATAAAACAAAATTACTGAGGATGTAAATTCTGAATTTATATGCTTCTTTACTTTTTTAACGAATTCTTACAAGGCTTTTATAAGATTTTTATTTGGCGTTATTTTTAATGAAACTTAACCATTTCAGGCCCAGTGGTGCCAATTGGAACCATAATGAATTGAGTTATATTGGTGTAAGTCAAGGTCAGACTTGCACCACTGTCGTACCAGTTGCGTTCAGTAAACAAGGAAAAGATTGTTAACACAACCAGCGGAAAAACAGTGTAAGTCAGACTTTGACTATTTCTTTCATAATCTTAAATAAAAAATAAAAGTGGGCTTCAAAGGGGTAAAAACTTAATTACAATTTTACTTTTAAAAATAACAACAATACCACATCAAGCAAAATAAGACAACTTTAAGCATTCTCTTTTTTCTACAATCCAATCCATCCAGAAATCCTAACTCATAGAGAAACAAACTAATTTCTTTTCTATCAGTAGCGATAAAAAAAGTCCAATTTTGAGCGAGAAGCGTTTATTAAAAACCAATTCCCTGGCGATGCTTAGCACTGATGAATTCGGGTTTTGTCAATACAAACGACAGCCCAAATGATCCAGAGAAACAATTTTATTTACAGCGGAATGTATTCTTGGTACCAATTTGTAAAGAATCACTACAAATAGTTCTTTGTGTCAGTAAGAGTTGCTAACTTATCCTAATTGTATGTGTTAATTAGATTATTGATTTATGTATTGGAGTTAATGCTGATCTGTGTTAAAGTTTTGTAACAATTTAGCTTTTCTTCGGCCCTTTTAATCATTGTTTTTAAGTTTCTACCATTGTCTTCTGTAAGTTTCATCGGAAAAAGTTCTTAACTCAGTTAATTATTTAAATAGCCTAACATATTTTATTAGCATATTTTATCAACATTAGCTATGGATATTTCTTGTGGCTATGATAATACTTTCGAGTACTTTAATTTGAAAATGAGTATCCAAAAAAGCTCCATAATTTGGTAAGATTTTTAAAAAAAATATTTTGTAAGTTTTTTCTTGAGTATTACTAAATATTTTATGAAATGTCCCATCTCTATGATGTATTTCATAATTATAAAATTTTATATTGTGTATTGTATAAATGTTTTTCATACATATTTTTATTTAAATTTTTTAAAAAAAAATATCTTCATATCTTAGTAAAGCACGTATAATCCTTTGTTAACCGTAACGAACATACAGGGTAGTTGAAATAAATTATAGCCAAAATATAAAAAAATTTAACGATTCTACTCACAGCATTTCCAATGGTTCGTTTAAAAAGTGCTTTGCAAATAATTATTTTTAAACGCATTTAAAAAGAAAACGTTAATATTCACGAGAGTACGATTCGTGAAACTTCGGGAAATTCCCTTTTTTTAAACTTCACATATTATGATTTACAGAGTGTGAGACCTTCAAAAAGTATCTTTACTACTGCAATAATATATACGATTTTTTCCCAAATACTTATTTCTTTTATACGTTAAACAAGCCGCTTGTTTAATATATCAGCCAAGGGGCGAAAAATTAGTTTATTATGCCAATGCCGCCATACAATGACCATTCGTCAAGAATTTGTGTCCACACTGTGTATGTATATTGCTTCCATCATTTAACTTTATAGTTTAAACTTACATCATATGGTTACAATTTTAGTTGCATTTGTTGTATAGGGTGATTCTGTGTTTCCGCGCTTTCTCTGTAGTTAAACAAAACACTTTTTGTCTTATAGAACACTTTATCATTATATTTTTGTCATGTATTCAAGAAGGGGGTATTATCTGACCTATGCAAAGGAGTCTTTTTGTCAAAAGTTAGAAATTTTGTGCATCATAAATAAATTTTGAGTTCTCATAAAATAGTTATACCACTGTGGAGAAAGTATTATGGTTGGGTTCCGAGTTATTTGAACACAAAAGAATTGTAAAAACAAAACTTTATGACTTTACATCTAGAATTTCAACTTTTTTTCTGGTCAAAATTCTATTAGAAATGATTTTTCATGCATCTGTTGATTTACGAAACACATCAATGACTGGTATATATTGTTTTAATCCAAGCGCATATTTAATAATTTTAATTACTGCCCAGTCATTTCATTGCTATAAACTGTTTTTTTAACGAGTGTGAAACCGCGGGTACAGCTGGCGTTTATTATTAAAATTATTTCATTCCCAAATTCTTTTATTCCTACCAATCCAGCTTTCTTCGTTTCGTAAAAAACTATTTAAAATAACTAGTTTTGTGATACTTTAATTTTCAAATTAATAGGGTAAAATTAAAATTCTAATATATTAAAAGTTATTAACTGTTAAAAGTTATAACATATAAATTATTAATATTTTTGATAGTATTAAATAATTTAAAAAATTTGATAATATTTGAAAAGCCGTTAATTATATAAATATTTTTTGTGAACTATACATTTTGACAAAAATGTTCTTCGGTTGCTTCCTAACTAAATTCTGGAAACGCTACTCCGTTTCATCCCAAGATAAATATCTTTAATCTTTAAAATGATTTTTATTTGATGTGATTCTTCGACGCGTATACTTGGGAACAGGGCTCTAAATAAGCCGCGAGTTACCTTAAAATTACCGCGACTATTATTGATTCTCGCGGCAAACATTGCGGCGAGTATTTAATATCTGAATTTTTTTTCGGAATATTTTTTTGTTTGCAATCTAAATATGTGATTCAAAGACTTTCTGCACCATGTCGAAATAGTTTTAGTTCTTCCTTTATTATTTAATTAATTTTGTTTCATGTTGCATATATTTTTGCGTTTCCTGCAAATTATAAAATTTACAAAGTAAGTTAGTTTTTTATTTTCATTATTTATTTTTTGATTGCTTCAAAATTCATAAAAAAAAATATAGATCGCAAAATCGGTTTTATTTTGAGTTTTGCTGCTAGCTCAATAATTTTTGCTGAGAGCTTAAAAAGGACACAGCAGTATTTGCTGTCAGCTTCAACGAGCTCTCCTCAAGAGTAAAATGTAATCTAAAATGTCCCTGTCCTCTTCACCGGTCGGCATTTCCCCCTCCCCAAGTCTAAGCATTTGAAAGGTGTGGCATGTCCGTTCGTCCATCTATCCACCTCACTGGTCAGATGGCGATAGTACACTAGGGGGTCATAGTTTGTAGTGGACAAGCACGGGCGAGTTGATTCAAAAGTTTTTACAGAATGCTAGGCGCAGTTTTCATGACCGCAGTCAGTTACATGCTAGTTTTTTCGTTTTCAGTACCAATTGAATGACTTTTTAATGGATAACAGTTATTGAATGTAGATACATCGTTTGCTTATTTATTTTCAATTTGTTATTAAATTTCGAATGTTAGTTAATTTAATAATGATATTTGGTTATTGAAGAACTGGAGATTCGTTAAATTAGAGGTAATCTCATTTTTAATAATTGTTTAAGTATCTAATCAAAGACGAAATTGGCGGGTTTTTTTTACTTATAAGTTTGATTTACACATTTTGCTAGTATATTCAGAACATATGTATTAAGATTGTAAAAAAGTATATATATCAATATTAAAAATCATGAAAATATATTTTTAACAATCGTTTATACAAATTGGAATATTTAAAAACATTCCATGTAATGATTTTTCAAAGTTATTTAAAAATATTCCATTCTCAACTCGTTGTTTGTTTTTTGCAATATCACTATATAAAAGGAAAATATGCTTTTCTTTTAAAGCAATGCTTATTCAATGGCTAAACTCATACTACAAAACAAGCAACGTTTTTAAAAATTCTTATTTTAAAATAAAATATGTGTCATTTAGTGTCCTTTGGCTAGAATAAAGAATTTGTTTCGCTGTTAAACAAAAATATAAGGATTTTCAACATATTATGGTATACCTACTGCAGTCCGTATACAAATATTAATTTCACATTTAAAAACTTTTTTATTTAATTAATCAATCAATTTTAAATATATACGTCAACCTAAACCAAATTAAAGATAAATAAATCTTTAACCATGAAATGTAAAAAAACAAAAACATTACAATCATGTTATGTTTCGCTTCCTATTACAATTACTTATCAAGTGTATATTAATAGTCATTTATATGCAAATGCTTTAGCTAATAAATGATACCTGCACCCTTTCAAGTAGAAGTTGTCGAACAGATGCTTCAGAATAGCACAACTGATTAAGCGAAGATATAAAAATCCCATGGTACCAGCTTTTCTTAATAATGATATTGCATTTCATTATTCTTGTACAATGGAGAAAAGGCCAATGACCAATATATAACAGCTTTTACTTATTTAGCGACTTTTGTTTATTTTTAATGGAAGTAAGGAAATGAATTAGAACAAGATCGCGTATATATAAAAATGCTTTTTCTAAAAAATTTTAAAAGGATGATAATTTAAAAAATATATAATTTTTAAGAGTGATATTTTTAAAGATATAAGTTTCAGTGAGATATGTCATATAATTCATTGAAGATTTTCAGTATTGTTTAGCAGTATGATAAAATCTAAACTCTTGAGATATGTCATCTTTCAAACAAATTATATTCTTTGAGTTTTAAAATATAAAATAGTTAAACCTATCTGTAAATAATGAATACTTTTTGGTTTCATAAATAATGTAAAAATTTATTTAAGATATAATTAAATTTCATCGTCATTTGTATCTATAGTTTATAGATTCAGATATTATTCGTTATAAAAAGTTATTTAAATTAAATATTAACTTTTAGTTTTATTTACTGACTTTTTCAATAATGACAAAATAATATCAGTACCATTACTTTGTGAATAAAATGTGCCATAGCTGAAGTATTTAATACAAAATTTGCCATTTTTTTGGTTTTAATTATCAATCTTTAGACAAAAAAAATGTTTTAACAAGGTATTATTATAAGAAAGATTCTCCTATGTAATAATTTATCACAGTTTCAGAACCTGAGTGAAACTATAAAAAATGTAATATTCATTACGGAAACGGATTGTCTTGTTTAAAACCTGCCAATCATCAATTCATTTTAAAATTATCTGAAGTTATTTTTATACTTTACATATATATCTTCAATGCTTTAAACAGAAAAATGATTTGAAAACTATTTTGTTTTAAATCCATACAATTTGAGAAATTTACAAACTGATTTAACTCAACAATTTCGATAAATTTATTAACACCGGAATTATTAATGCACATAAATTTAAAAACTTTGACTGGTTTTAACTAACTGGTAAAAACTGACTTTGTTTTAAATATTATCGATACATTTTTCACAATTACTAACTCTCCGAAAAAATTCCATTTTAAACAATGCACCATTCTACTCAAATTAAAAAAAATCATATTACTAAACAAAATATATAAATATACAAACATAGAAGACAAAGAACAGTTTCCACTCCATTACAGTTTAGTTATCAGAGATACCCAACACTAGACAGATAAATAGTCAAGCGAGATATAAAAGGGTGGCGTGATTAAATTTAACTTCAGTCAACCATTCAATGCGATAAGAAACTAAACCCTACCATTCAAGAAAACAGATATTACAAAAAATATCTCAACTTACCAATACTGACCGATGTGTCTGGAGACTATCTCTTTGGGGGAGTCTTGGGCAGGAGATATTTTTTTGGATGGTGTGGTCTGAAGATTGACAATTCACGGCCCTTTATACACAAACCCCCCGTTATTACGCGCGCGTAGTGATGAACACGGCCCTGATTGGTCGGCGTGGGTCGAGCCCCCTCGTGACGTAGAATCGCGTGTTGTTTGACAGTTGCGTCATCAGGCGAGCCCCTTTTTTCCCCTCGTATGTAGAACTTTTTTTTTTTAATACACCCGAACCACCCTACTCTTGAGAAAATTGCACCCAGATTGTTAGCGCGCGTGGAAATATCCCTATCCCCCTACTTTTTTCCCCCGCTGTGCTTGATTGTTCTCAAGCATCCGTCGCGTTACCAAGAGTGTTCTCGCGGTTCTCTTTCCTTGACATTCCACGGGGTTTTCTCAATGCATTTACCCTGAGATTGATTTAGAGAGTAGTTTGCCTTTAACTATCAACTAAATTAGCAAGGACTTACAGCTTGATGTGAATACCGAACAGCATATAACTGTACAGCTGGAATTCAATTATTTACGCAGAGAAGAGCTAGATACGCTCGATATTCTCAACAGTATATTTTTAATAACTAAAAAACTGCTTCATAAATTGCAATTACAAAGATATTATTAGGATATATTTATCAATAAGACAATAGCCCAATTGCAGCCGAAGGGAACCGGATTTAAAATATTCTTTTTTTTAATGTTATTTATCACCCAGACAAAAAATTGCCATAAGCCGCAATTGGAACTTTCCGATCAATAAATAGGTAAACCAGTATTACTGAATAAGAAAGACTCATGAGGTCAAGGCAGCAATGGTTGTAACAATTTCCTCTAAACAGCTAAAAAAATATTCTTATAAAAAATATTAACTATGTCAGTACTACAGTATTAATAATTAATATTTAAACAAATTAACACAACAATATTAATGAGAACTAATCTATAATAATAAAAGAAAGAGTACGTGTGTGTGTCCGTGGTAAGCAAAACACTCACTATAAAAATAACGACACCTAAAAATGAGTAACTAAACATAATAGTTTTTTTTTGTGTACAATTGCATAGTAAAAGAGCGATGACCTACTCAAATGTAAGTAATAGTACTTTCTCAAAAATGAGAAGTGTTATATAATATCGATAATTTCAGCTTATGTTCAAGCCATCTTAACAAAGCGACCTGACAATCTTAAAATAGTTGTTTAGAAGATGGTTTTCCACATTATTTCATGCCAATTGCTTAAATGAAAACTGAGTTATTACAACTCAATTACCTTACTTCAAATTCTTTTGGCACACCTTTTTAGCATTTCTTCTGTTTATAACTTCTTCAAGTCGCCCTGGTAGTACAACGGATAAGCCACTGGACTGCGGTGCCTGAGGGTCTAGGTGCGATTCCTGGTAAGGCTTGGTTGTAATTATTGATATTTATTGAAAGTGATTTATGAAGGCAGCCTATGAAGGCAAATAACTGCTATTTTGATTCATTTTTACTCATTGTACTCATGTTTGAGTACATGTCTTTTTCAAAACTGAAACTTTTGTCTTCGGAGCTATGATAAACATCGAATGTACTCAAACATGAGTACATTTTACTCATTTTTGAGTAATTATTTTTAACAGTGCTATCTTCCACTACTTCGACAAGTCTGAAAATCTATATATAGGTGCTATTCAGCCTGTAATTGTATACAAGAAATTTTAAATTTCGTTTACTTTTCAATTTATAACTGTTTTAGAAGCTTTTTTAATGGCTATTAACTCTACATTGCTAAAAAATGACATGGCTATAAAATAATACGATCTTTGACGACAATGAAATACTTTAAAATAAATTAATATATATCTGGTTTTAAACAATTAAAAGTTGACGATCAAAAATTTCTTTGGAAACATAACTCTTTCTGACAATTATGCTTCAAAGAAAAAAAAAAACGGAAAAGCTAACATTCGGAGATGTATCCTTATATATCTGAAAAATTTACCTGTCTTCGAGAAAATAAAAAAGAAGGAATAAATGGGGAGAACGAACCAATGGTGTATACAAAATTAACGCGTGTGATAAATAATATAATAATGAAAAATACAAATTAAGGTACAGCTTAAAGATACAAAATAATTAACTATAATTAATATTATTTCTCCACATTAAGTGGTATATTTTTAATTAAAGTATAGTACATTAATGATTGCTTTAAAAAATATTACGATATTTCCATCTTAAGGTATAACTACCAAAACAATAATTCGAATATCCATTCTCATGCTTATATTTTTGGGGAATTCCACCATTAGCATTGTTTAAAATCCTGCAATTTGCCATTAGATTCCATTGCATAGCAGATAAACGCGAATTTATTACCTTAATTGTATTAAAACCGAGGAAATATGTCCCATTATGTACATTTTTCTGCGGAGAAAGAAAAAATTCTTAATGAAAAAAGAATCTTAATCCAGACGAAAACATATTTATTCCTTTAAAACTCTTTCTCTTGCGTGATTTTTCTTTCTCTTAAATTATTTATTAACTAAAAATGTCCTTCCCTATTTCTAAAAAAACTACAATTAATGGTTAGAAAAATAAAGTATGGTGTTTTTTTAACGACAAACATTCAGTAATAGTAGCCTACCAAATGAGTGAAAGATAGGAGTGCTCTGGATACCACGGAAAACAGAAGAGTTAAATTTAAAAAATAGTAAAAATATGTTTTATCTGTTCCAAAACATATTAAACTAAAAAGATTTCATATTTTGCCAAAGAATAAACGTTTATTTGTTTAGTTTTCGTGTAAAAGTTTTATATTTTTATTTCCCCTGAAATTTGATGAAAATTACAAATCTTTATTGTAACCGGAAAGGAATTTTCGTATTCTATAGTTCTTTTCATAATCTGAGAATAAAATTTCGATGTTTAATCTCTACTTGAAAATCCACGAATTTAAATCTTTTGAACTGAGATTAAAACAACTGTTTTTCAAGCTTAGATTGTCTTTCTGTCAACAAAATGCTTCGCATGAACAAAAAATTATAATACAGCCAAACTTAGTGAAATGGAATATTGACAAATTTAATACGGCATGGAAGATGCTAAAATCGTGTATATAATAAGGTAAAAAAGTTTTTGATGTCCGAGTGTTTAGTCGTTTATCAAAAGAGCCTAATAATTTCATACAAAAAATAGTTGCGCTCTGTTTTAGATGGAGATTGAAATAAGTGAAAGGCGTTTATTATTTAAAAATAAATCTAAAAATTATTTTTTTTAAAGTTAATAAAGTTGCTATTTAAAAATATATATTAAAATTATTATTTAAAAAAAGTTAAAATAATTATTAAAAATATTATTTTTTTTAAAAAAGGTTATTTAAAAAAGCTATTCAAATTAATATTTTTAATGAGTGATTTAAATTATTATCTAAAAAGCGTTAGTTAAAATTTCATTTAAAAGGGATTACTTAAATTAATATTTAAAAAGATTTATTTAAATTAATATTTAAAAAGAGTTATTTAAATTATTATTTTTAATGAGTTATTTCAATTATTATTTTTAATGAGTTATTTCAATTATTATTTCAAAGGATTTATTTAAATTTTTATTTAAAAAGAGTTATTTAAATTACTATTTAGCTACTCAGAGTTATGTATAATAATAAATTAAAAATATTATTTAAACAAAGTTATTTAAAATAATATTTCAGAAGGATTATTTAAAAAATATTTAAGAAGGATTTTTTTAAATAATATTTAAGAAGGATTATTTAAAATAATATTTAAGAAGGATTATTTAAAATATTATTTAAAAATAGTTATTTAGATTATTATTTAAAAAATAGTTATTTAAATTATTATTTTAAATGAGTTATTTAAATTTTATATAAAAAGGTTATTTTTTTAAAAGAGTTCGAAAAGTGCAACTCTTTCCTACGTTCGCCATGCAGAAGATCAACCGATGAAGCTAGAAAGTAAGATGCAATGTAGTCGTCTGTTCTGGGAACCAAATATCCTGAGCACGCCATTGCCACTGTATCTCAGTATCGACTGAAAGTGACAGTGATCGCCTCACATTTGCAGAGATGTTAATATGAAACGATATTCTATTGAATAGATTAAAAAAAATAATACTATATCTGATGCTTATGTCTACGACCTCTTATGAGGATAAATTGGTAAAATCGTAATATATTTTCCATACTGATTTAAAATATTTTAAATATTATTGTAAAAAAGTACATTACGGCAAAAATTATTTTTTACTTGCGTAAGTTAATTAACTCTTTGATAAAAATCTGAATCAAGTTACACTAATAGTTTCTTTGATTCGAAATATTCAAAAATATCAATATTATAGTATAATATGTAATAATACGTAGAAATGGAGAGAAAATTAATTTTGATAATGTAATTTTTTCTCGTAACATGACACGCCACGCTGACCATACGTGTACTCCTTTGAGAATATATGACTTATATCCCCTACCAGGAGAGAGTAAAGGAAAATAAACACTTCATTGGGTTTTCTTCGTTGTTTTGAGTTACTGTCATTTTTTTTTCAAAAAGAAATATAAGAAGTAGTCATGATTTCAAATGATTGTGTATAGCAATTTCCGAAACAAAATTACAAATAAAAAAACTTTTATATTCTAAAATTAACAGCAACAAAAATATAAGGGAGGATAAATGCTACTATAAACAATTTCAAACATTCATTAGAACTATTCCATACTTCTCACGTACTCTCGTTCATCCGCTGTTTTCATAATTTCTATATTGACACCTAATTGCAAGCTTCTTTTCTCGAGCGCCATACACGGAACTCATATTAATGGCAAGAAAATAACTTTTGCTATAATATCACAGCATGTGGAACAGTGCATTTGTAAGAAAAAAAATCTAACATAATGACCATTTCTATTTTTTATAATTTTTAAAATGAGTTGGTAAAGTACAACTCCAATTATCGGATCATTTGGTGCAGATTCCATGCGGATAATCAAATATCCGGATAATTGGATAATTCCCGATAAAAAGTTTATTTCTTAATAAAAAAGAATTTTGCTTTAGGATATAATGTAATTTAATGACTATTAAAAACAATATCATTCACCAATAAGAAACTTCTAAAATGTAAATTGGGTTTATTTCTTTTTTTTCTCAGACATTCCGGATACGGATAATTAGCGATCCGCTTCCTTTGATCCGGATAACTGGAGTTCGGATAATTAGAATTCTACTGTATTTATAAACATCATGTAACAGACAGAAAATTAACACTGAGATATACGTATTCAATTCATATGACATGAAATTTTCTTTATTATAATTGAGTACGCAACTCTGAAATGAAATAGTCAATCAAATCATTCAATTAATTACAAATATTTAATTAAGCACAAAACAGGCAAGGAAATTTATAAAAGGGGAAATGCCCAAGTGCTGCTTTTAGGTAATATATTTTTAAAGATACTTCTTAAGGCAGTTTTTCCTGCTTGTCTTTAGTTGCACCCTGCTAGTTTGCTTACCGATCGCATTACTTTCATATAATGTTTTTTTCCCCACAATTGGAGGGTTCTTTCAATCGTAGCTCTCACATGATATTAATGAAAAAGAAATGCCTCTAAGTCAACAACTACTTAATACTATTTTTATTTTGAAAATTAAAGAAATAACATTTTATGCGAAAACGTTCAGGATAATTTAAGTTTATTTTATTAATTGTTCTTTATTTCTATCAAATATACGTTTAAAATAAAACGATTGAAGGAAAAAATATTGTAGTTTTAAAGTGTAAGAAATAAAAATAGCGCAGATATTAACGCATTGTGTGATAAAGCGATTTCCTATCGATTAAAAAGATTTACATATCAGTGAAATAACACTATAAGTTGTGAATGATCATCAGAGACGTTATATCACGATTTAACTAAATTAAAATCAGCAATAACATTTTTAAACTCTCAGATATAAATAATGAAACGCATTTGAACATAATTTTTTTTTTCTGTATAAAATATTAATGTAAAAGTACATTTTCTGAACATCACACCTTACAATACAAATAATAAATCAGTAATATTTAAATTATATGTTCTCTCTTAACGATTCTCATTTATAATTTAATTTACTAACTAGAAGTATCCGTTCTACTCACGGGAAGGAAGTAACTTACAAACCAGATACATATACAATATTTATAAGCGAAAGAAATAATATTCTTAATTTCTCATCCGTCAGGGGGACTCAAAGCACTAAAAGTTCCCATTTGTAACGAAATTTTATTAGCCAAAGATTCATAATACAAATAAGTTGGCGATAAATTGTTGTGGCAAAATTTTATAATTTCAGATTGTTTCCTTTGCTTCTATGGTGAACCCTATCAGTATGCAAAATTTCACGATTCTAGGACAATCAAAAGTATCCAAAACTAAAGTCGAATAAGGTGTTTTCCACCCTTAAAAAACCTTCGACCCGAACAAAAATAGCTTAATTTTCCTGTTTAAGATATAAGTAACATCTCTGCCAAATTTCATCATCCGCGGAGCACGAGAAATCGAAAAATTAGTGATGAGATAGTTGAGGGCTTCGATATATATACCTATATTTTAATAAATGAAAATTATTTTTTTTAAAAACTCTAGCTATATAGGAGCGAATTCGATATACGACACATACATTAATTCTGCAAAGCAAGCAGCCTCGCCCATTTGTTAGACAAACTCTTTCTTATGAATGGTAGTAAAGGCGTCCGTAAAGAGGCAGAGGGCGGGCAGTTACCAGGAAATCCACTCCATTCATTAGTAGCCTGGTTTCTGTCCCTTCCAGATCTTTCGAAGAGTCAACGCTCTCTAAATAGCATTTGTATTTCAAACCGTTTGCATGAGGGGACAGCATACTTCTACGCCCGATCCCCCTCGGTTACACTTAAAAGGGGAAAGGATATGATTCATGGATCACGCGCTCAGACTCGCCGCCGTTCGATGTCCTCGCCCCCCTATACTCTACCTGTCAGAGCATGCCGTTAGGAACTCTATCTTCGATTCTCAGCCGCTTTTGTCCAGAATTCCTGGAACTTCCTGTGGCAATCCCGAAATTCTAGGGGGTCTCGGGCCCCACCCCGTGGGGACTTCAAAAGAAGCGATTCCTCTTGATCTTTTCCAAGATGGATTATAGTGAAAACAATTGCGGGTTTAAGGAACTCGGCTTCTCTAGTTCTTTCGGTGAAAGTGGTTTCACCGTCTGGGGGTCAGTGGGTGAACCATGGGCATTTTGATCCTTCTTTTCTCCGAACGACCTTTTCGATTGTATAGAATAAATATTGATTAACAAACAGATCATATTCCCTAATTGATAAAACTAAATATGTCCTTTTCGAAATAACCCTTTAACTCCCAACTTTTTATCGCAGTAATTTTCCTTTTTAAATTGTGTTTTCTAGTAATCTAAATATTGACACCTCATTTTTTAGAGTTTTTGGATCACTCATTCAGAAATTTAAAAGCCTCAGTGGTGGTATGATACCTCAATGGTATAAAAAAAAATCAATGGAGCAATCTTAAAGTAAATAGTTTCCCTTTTGAACCATCAGCTTTAATTGCGGCTAAAAATATTTACTTTTCTAGCAAAACAATTGAAAAATATTGATAATTTTTAACAAAATTCCAAATAGTAAAAAAAAATATTTCTTTGAATAATTCTTAGTGACTTTTGAATTTTCCACTGTTATTTAAAAATTAAACTAAAATGTTCACTATATGCCAACAGATTGCGCTGTACGCTGCCTATTCAAGTATCTGTTCCTCAACAGTAGTTGGATGATGTTGAACTAGTATTAAAGTGTTAAACAAGTTGGTAATTTAAAAGTGGTGTAAATCACAGATACCTGATAGCACCACAATAAAAGAGAAATAATTAAATATTTCCTAATTATAGGTAAACTTCTAGATTTTCGCTTGACAAATAATTGTAATTTTACATTTCGGTAGATTCAACACATTTTTGTTAGTTATTAATGTTCTCTGCTTAAAAATATTTTTTTCTTAAAACACCAATGTATTTTTAAATCTTCCATAGTAAAATCGATACTATTTCTCGCTTTTCTGATCTTTAAAAGTAGTTGGATAGTGTTGAGCTTTGATGCTCAACGCATCTTCCAGTTTGTTCATCACTTTTTTTTAAGTGTAACTGTCACCTTGGGATAAGGCGTTGTGAAAAATTAAATCCCCTGGAGATTTCCTGACTCATCGATTTATGGGATGGCAGCAGCAAAGCGTCCATAAACTGACTGCGACCGTACCTGATGTGCCACGCTATGAATTCGAACGGCGGTTCTTCGAAAAAATTTATATTCATTCGAAAAAGCACGTGTGAAAATATTTGAGATATGGGAGAACGTGCGGCTCCAATTGATCATAACTTCAAGTATGTGCGATTTTTTTCTTTCTATAAAACGAATATTTACATGTTTTAAAATTCCCTCCCCCGAAAATAACGAAAGGAATATTTTTTTTGGAATTAAATAGAGGGCTGAGTTGTAGTAAAGTTAAGAAGTTATATCGTAAAATCCCAAAAACTATTTCTTAAAAAATAATTGTGTTTTTTTAGTAAAATATTTTTTAACTTTTATATGCTATTTTATAAATATGTTAATTTTATTTATTAATTTTATATATATTATTGCATTTGGTAGTCGAAACTTTTGTAGTGCTTATACATTATTTATTTAACTTTTTCTTAAATTTGATTAAGAATAATAAGATAAAAACTCGACTTATAGAACATTGCGTTAAGAATATTGAAATGCAAATACAAAGTTAAAATACGCAATAAAAATCCATTAAATCTGGACATGTTTCGGGAGATACATCTCCCTTTATCCACATTTTTCTACTGATGAAGGGAAATGTGTCTCCCGAAACATGTCCCGATTTAATGGATTTTTATTGCGTATTTTAACTTTGTATTTGTATTTTAATACAAATAATAGTTAAGAAAGTATACTGTTATGGATAAATTCCTTATAGTGAAAATCTTGTCGTTTTATTTTATGTGTTGTTTTAAAGATGATGTTGTTTGATTAATATTCTAAAATAAATTTTAGTTTAGCTAAATATGTGAAATAGGCGAAATAATCCAATTTAAACAAATTTCTATTTTTCCATAATTTTATGTTTTAAATTAAATAGTTTTAATCATTAAAAGCATATGAGTTATTCCTCAGATAAGTTAGATTAGATTTATAAGTAAGATCAAAAGGGCAGAGAGAAAGTTTATATTGTTTGACTTTCCATAAGCGACAGCAAAATTGTATTGGTATATGGTCACAAGTCACTAAAATTTCCCTACTATTTAAGCTTTCACGAGCAATTATATGCTTAAAAGAACAATTTTATATGACACAGAAAATTAATAGGAATATAACAGAAACCTATTTTTAAACAACATCACACTTAACATTCAATTTAAAATTAAAACTGGGTGCGTTAAATGCCGAAAATGGCACTCAAGCCTACACACTGTTACCTCTTAAAAATCAAAGAATACCAACCATCTCCTTCTCATGAAAAAAATCCATTGAAAACCAGAACATTTTATATGCCACATCTCTCTGTAAAATCTTAATTGTAGTGATGGTGCAGATAAACAGACTTCCGCTGCAATTAGCAGGATAAGACATGCAGGAAAGATTTTATCGTCATATCCACTTCCTATGAGACACGCTGAATTGGTTAGCCCTTGTTTTTAGTTTATATTTATCCAAATACATGAACGGAACCATAGAGGTAGTGTTGAAATCTCGTCGCTATGAGCAGCTACTATTTTTGCTTACTTCAAATCTATTAATGAAATTCCCGTTCTAATTCGGGGATTCCGATTTCACTGTGTGCCTTTGCAACTTCATTGCAAAATTCGTAGGATGACATATCGAAAGTTACTTTTTTTTATATCATAGGATGTTCACCATTTCATTATTTAATTTTAGATATTTCGTTGAAATTTATTTATATGTTTCGAGAAGGAAATCTATACATTAGACAGCCGATAATGAATTTTGAAACTTAGAATAAGGGCAAAGTTATTTCTTTTAACTAAAGCAAAATATGAGCACCTTAAATGTTCAGTGCAATTTTACGGTTAGTAAACAATTTTATAATTTTACGGATTTCGATATTACTTTCTATTACCCTTTCAAAAAATTGGAGAGTTAAAAATATTAGTTCCGAATAAAAAATTTATACGTTATTAATCTTCTGTGGTGCAAAAAAAAAATTGGTCCTTATGTTTGTTCTTTCTTAAGATGTTCTTTCTTACACGATATCTCAAGGTCGGTTGATGCTACATTAATTAAATTTGATATACACTGTTAAAAATAGGTACTCAAAAATAAGTAAAATGTACTCATTTTTGAGTACACTCGATGCTTATCATGGCTCCGAATACATAAGTTTCAATTTTGAAAAATACATGTACAATGAATAAAAAGACTAGCCTACATAGGCTGCCTTCAAATCATTTTCAATAAATATCGACACTTACAACCAAGACTTACCGGGAACCGAATCCAGATCCTCAGACACTGCAGTCCAGAGCCTTACAGTGGCGGCCCGTGGTCGAAATTGTTAGTGCAGCCGAAATCATGTGAATCCCCCCCCAGCCTAAAACCATACATTAACGGAAATTCTTTATTATTCACTACTCAAATCAAAATTTTCTTTCAATTTTTACGAAATGATAACATGCCAAAAAAACGGAAAACACTTACTTATTTTTTGAAAATTAAAGCAATCCTGCTTTCTTTTAAACATGCGAATCGGTCAATTGTAATATTAACTTACATAACGAAACAACAACAGGACCATGTCCTGAAACAACAGCACACAGTAAATGTATCACGAAAACCATTTAAGTTTGGAGATATTCTCGTAAATTCTCGTTTCACCAAAGAGCCAATCAGCATATCGAACCGCAAGTACAGCTAAAACAAGAATATTCATTTCGGCTGTACCTTCTCACAAATGCACTGGCATTAGCATGGGGGGAATCTCCATACTACGTAGAGGTTGTCATGGCAACGATGCAGCCGATTTCGAATTTCGCTTTTTGGCTGCAGTTTGATTGAATGGAGTTTTTTCCCCTTATGAATTGTGCATTACGGTAACAGGCTTGCTATTTATCGGAGATTTTGTTTACTACTGTAGAATTTTCATTTTCAATTCTAATCATCATTTAAGAAAATTAGTAAAATATCTTATTTTAGTTTTAAAATACACTAATGAACCTAGGTGCAGCCCGGCTGTACTTGCTGTAGTGGGCGAGCCGCCACTGGAGCCTTACCCGTTAAGCACCTTTTTATAACTTTAAAAAGTTATAAAAAGTAAAGTAAAATAAAGTAAGATAATTGAGCTGTAAAAATTCAGTTTCCATTTAAGCAATCGACATAAAATAATATAAGAAATGAAAACCATCTTCTGAACAACTAATTTAAATTTGTCAGGTCTCTTTTCTAAGATGGCTTGAACTTGCTAAGATTAGACGTATAAATCACACTGCTCATTTTTTAGAAAGTACAGTTACTTCAATTTGAGTACGTCATTGCTCATTTACGATGCAATTGTACTCAAAGAAAAAAAATATGTTCAGGTACTCATTTTTAAGTATTTTTTTATAGTGTATACGTTACTGATTCATATGGATCACAATCGGAATATTAGTACAAATATCTTCCAAAAATGATACTAATACTGATACTTTCGGGCTAATTTATTCAAAGTTATAGTTTTCTTCAATTGATCCAAGTTCTAAATAAAGATTGAGTAAAAATTTTCTAAAAGTTTCAAAAATTACAAATTGATTTCTTTACTGTGTAAATCTACCTTTTCCGAAGTCTCTACGAATTTGTCACTGATACCACATTAATGGAAATGCCAATAACAACTCATTACCAAATTAAAGTCAAATACATGCAAAATAAACGAAATCCCTCAGAAAGAAAATCTAATATAAAGTTGAAAGATGATTTTCACTAAATTTTTAAAACAAAACAGATAATCTTTCCGGGGAGTTAATATTGAATCTTTTTTGCTTCTATTTTCCATCAATAATGCAGAATATAATATTTAACAACATATTTAATAGCATCCATGAACTTTTAAGGTTTCTTGGCTTTTCAATAAAGTTAAAACCACCGAACAAGATAAACTTTTAAGAGTAACCCATATAAAAAAGGGTACACAAACTATTCTTTTATTTTCACTTTTATGGTTAAGAGTGCATTCAACCTCACGAACAGCTAACATTGGAGAACAGAAATCAAATTTTCAGCCACACCGCTGAAAAACTGAACATTTTACGAGTTTCTGCATTTCTCTTAAGCAAATAACTTCACGGAGTTTATTGATGCTTCGTGTGCTACACAAGGAAAAAAACTTTCAGATCGTCAATCAAACAGAGGTTTTTTCAAGATGCAAGAGATGAAACTCCCAATTTGTCAAAATCAACAATAGTTCTTTTTTATTAAAATTCGGATTGTATTTCATTAGCACATTTCATGAAACAATGATTTTAAAACTATAATTATAATTAAAAAAATTGCGTTGAATTTCAGTAACTGTTCAGTTACTGAGTTCAGTACAGCTGTGAAGTCCCAAACTTTACCCTTTCCATGCACTTCATAGTTTCTTACTGCCTCAATTTTGCAAAAGCAAATTCCAAATAGAACCACTTCAGACCAATATTCCTGAGTTTTATATAAAAAAGAACAAATTTTTAATATATTTCAATAAAGAAAAAATTAACTTTATTTAGCATATTTTTTCAATGATTTGCAAAGTGGGGAAATAGGCAATTGAATTAATAATGCTAAAGAATAGAAAATTCGGGAAAATTTAGCGAAATTCGGAAATAGTATAAAATTTTAATTATATAAATTTCAAAGCATATAAATGACAAGAGTTAACTACAATATACTTAACGCTGTTTAAATCAGCGGTTACCTATTAGCATTAAGCCACGGACCACTACATAAAACTAAAAATGGGACCGCAGACCTCTTTTTCACATCTGCTCATGGAAGTTGCCCCCGTTTCTGAGTATGTATTCGTATCAATTTTGTTTGAACTGAAAATGAAGGTAAGAAACAATTCTGAAATTAATTTTATAATTTTACCCAGCTTTTACGAAGAATACGGACACAAATTTATCCATCAAATGCATAGAAAAGATAACACCAAAATCAAAAGTTTAAATACTTTTAGTCTCTTACTTTCACATTTAACCCATGAAAACACTGCAATATTCATTTAAGTTATTTTCACTTAGATAGACTTTTTGACCGTACAGACCCCCTAACAACTACCAGCGAACCCCTTAACAACCATCCGTGGATCCTCAAGGATTCTCGGATTAACTTTTAGGAACCACTGGTTTTGATGATTATTCAGGAACATGGGATTGAAATGGAACAATTTCTTTATAAATACAAATAGAGGTTTTGGCAGTTTCGAGATAATAGGTGATATTCTCCATCTACTAGTCTCATTATATTTTAAAAATAAGTCAGATATCTTTCTCCCTCTGGGCAGGGCCTGATTACGGAATAGGCCCGGGAAGCCCAGGTTTACACTTACATTTTTGAGGGGTCCCCAAATCATACATTTTATATAAATATTTAACTGCCTTAACATAGTTTGCTACTAAATTTACCTAAAAAAAGTGGCATTATTAACTTTAGCAAAAACAAGTTGCCACTTGTATTACAGTTGTTCGAATATTGGGGGGGGGGGAGGGAAATAAAAAATATACAAAATATTAGGAATATTCATTAATTATTAATATTTTTTTTAATAAAATCTATAATGTGTTTCGTTGAATGGCATTCAGGGGCAAGGATTTTAGTGCATGTAAAAGCTCAATTTGATGTTCCAAGGTATATTTGACAGCAATGGACCCCCCATTTAAAGGCGGGCTTCTTTTGCTTCAATGGCTTAATCGGGCCCTGCCTCTGGGCAGGTATCTACTTTTGCTACTATACAGCACCAACGTAACTGTTTGGATGTTAGAGTTGTGTCTTCTACGAAAGAACATTGAGTCTCTTATCTGATAAATGAGCCCGAAATAATAGGTAATTCATTGTTTCTAGTAAGAAACAATCAATTGACATTGCATGTTTCTCCTTCATCAGTTGCTTGCAAATAGATTGATTATTTGTCCAGGGTGTGTAGCGATGAAACGAATCTTGCATCAATCAATTACTCAGGATAAATGCTTTTAACGATGTACAAGTTACTTCGGACCCAACCCTATTCAATCACCGTGGTAAAAAAATATGTGGTGCAACATTAGCCTGTTCTCGAAAATAGTATTTTTTATGTCGTCAATAGTCAATAGTTTCTGTCGTCAACTAAACGACATATCGATGTCTTATTTGAATCTTCAACAGATGTGGTCAGTGATAATTTACTTAATTTTCAGGACAGTCAGTTAAAAGTTCGCATAATTATTATAAGGAATGAAAAACAAAAACCGTCTTTGTTTTCCGCTAATTAAATATTTTCTGTTCAGCTACCACAATTAAGTACTATGAATTACAAGTGAATATACAAAAGAGCTTTTAACATCAAATGCAAAATGCACTAAACACATCTGTAAAGTAGGGCAGCTCGATATTTTCTACAATCTTGATCCTATAGACATAACCTTCCACTTAAGCTTTACATCACCATTTCTCAGAATTTTTTTTTAAACAATAAATAATTATATACTTGAATGTTCATTACTTTTTTTTCTATATTAAATTAAATATACTGAATTGTTTTAAATATAAATTGTGTTTGTTATCTTAACTACTAGACACTCAAAAGCAGATTATGTTAAATTTATTTTAAGTTTCCCGAGCATTCATTTTATTACAATGAAAGAACGTGTGAATAGAAAGTTAGCGAACAAATGAAGGACAGTCAAGAGCATCTGAGACATAAGTAAGTCTTTTGTGTAAATTTTTATAAATTGACTATGATTGAGAGGTAGGTGATTTGCCTGCGAAACACAGCAATAATCATTTTCCTCTCACACCTCTTTGTCATGAACTGTTTCATCTCTTTTTCTTTTTAGAGACAAGACAAAGTATATTTACCTTAGACAGTTTGGTTCTAGAGCTACTTTGCGACGAAGTCATTTGACGAAAACCTGAAAAAAAAAACGTAACTAAAAAGACTTATTTAGGATGAGTTCAGGGGAGCCCTTAGCAGCCGCAGGGCCCGGTGCAAATCCAGCAGCGAGACACATTTAAAACACAAAAACTAATTAAGAGATTTACTATATTTTTCAAACGAAAATAGTTTTTAATCCTGTCAAAGGGAATGCTGTTATAACGAAGTGCATTATACGTATGCAGTATATAATGTTTGAAATTAGAAAGTTTATCTAAACATCAGAGACATCTATAATTGATCAAGCGTTAGCGAGGTCCCTCTTTTAAGAATTCCCCTCCCCCCACCCCCTTCAGCACTTTGTCTGTTTGTATATTTGTGTGTTTGTTTGCTTGTTTGTTTGTTTGTTTGTTTGTTTGTGTGTTTGTTTGTTTGTTTAAGCATACATTTCTTCAAATTTGGCGTGAATATTGTTTGAAGTCACTAAAATCGACGTATATGTTTTTTAACTAACTTCAGCGCCAACCAATACCGTCATACCTAATTTTACAATTATACGTTTTAGAAACAATCCCCGATTTTTCATGATCTGTCTAAACAATTTTCGTAAAAAATACCAGGTAAAGTATCAAACAGGGAACTCTTAAGAAAGGATTCTAGGAACCCCACTCTAAATCACAGCAATTGTCGATTTCCTCCAAAACCGTCTACCTTACACCTGCGTTTCTATTGTGAAATGCAGACTAATGTATCACAGAATTCAGAGAAAACTGTTTTGGAGTATCCAGGGTCAAAATAGTTTAGGGAACCGACCGACCCACCACCGGGAAATTCCTGGAAATTCAGTTGGGAAGTCTCAAACTGAAGATCGATTCTGTGCTGCATCTTTCTTACCCCACGTCCTCCTCAATTTACGCCAGAAAAGAAATGTGCAAAAAAAACACTTCAGTTGCTTTTGTGAGGATTATTAAAAAAAATATGAGCATTTTAAATTGCTACAACATTTAAGGTATGTTTTCTTATAATTCGCAATTATTAATTGGTCCGTAAAAAAAATTATGCATGATTAATGAAGCACATGTTTTGAAAATATTTATTTCTCATTATAAACAAAATGGTGACTTTAATCTAGCATGTTTAATTTATGCAAAAAATGCAAAGCTTATAACACTTTCTAAATCATGGTAAATTATTTAACATTAGTTGTCCTAGATACGCGGTAATAAAGAAACTTACACACATATTCCAATGCGTATCGATGCATATACTGACTAAATTAGCAATTTCATTTCTGACGACTACTCACCCCGATAATGATTATACATTTTATTTTTAAAAAAAATCAAGTGCCGCTTTCTTGGAGCAAAGACAGAAAGATTTCATATAAATACTTCATTTCAGAAAATTATAAAGATAGGAATTAGTTGCCAACAAAAACTCGCAATCGAGAGGAAGAAAAACTGCTCGCTCTGACGCCGAAGGCTCCCATCATTACCTTGTACGTGATTTGCTTTATTTGAAGATGTTAAATGCATTGATGTCTAGTTTTCTATCAAACCGGGACAGATTTATGTCAGCCATGCTATTTGCCATGGAGTTATGGCACCGGAATGAATCATCATAAAAATGTAACACGGTGTATCTATCCCGATACATCATTGAATTTAAAAACCTTTTACGGAAATAACATCAACTAAATTAAAAAGAAAGAATAGAAATTAAGGACATCCTTTTTACACTATTAAAAAGGGTTTCGTTAAATAAGCTTCCATTAAATTTTTCGTTAAATATGAAAAACTATTTGTTTTCCAAAATGACGAAATATTTTGTAATATTTGACGGAAAGGTTAATTGAAGCATTTAGCAAGAGCCTGTTTCGTCAAAAATGACGAAACTTTCTTCAAAAATGAGCATGCAATTTTAACAATAAACACTTACAATAAATCCCCTTTTTCAGGCCTCCACTTATTACTCAGCTGTGTTCCTGGAAAAAGCCACGGTTCCCATTGCTGTTTTCTTGCAAAGAGATGAGCAATATTTGTGATCAAAAGAAAGGTGTTCCGAAATAAAAAATACCTGAAACTAGTTCATTAAAACAAGGTTACACGTATTTTTTAAAATTTAATGAGAGAACCATCTTATTGGTCAGGACTGTCGGATCACGTGATTATACGTTTTTCCAAGAAAGGGGATGACGTAAAAAATTGCCTATCAATCAAAGAATAAAAGGAAGAACAAAAAAAATACTGTGCAATTTTGACACTTATTTCATTAAAGTTAGATGACTTGTGACGCGTAAGTTACCTTGACATAAAAGGTGTTTATTTACTAAAGGCCAAGGTACGCAAAGCTACGGGATTCAACACTCTCAGATTAATTTAATTCTTTTTCTAATAATTTTTTTGCAAAATATTCAGTCAAACTAACATAACAAAATTCAGTTACGCATTAAAAAGTTTGGGGTACAATTTTTGAGGTCAACTTAATTGAAAAAGGGGATAGAAAAAAAAAACGCCATTAATAATGCAAAAAATATGCTAATTATTTTCTAAGAAAGACAAAAAACCCATTAAAGCGCTATAGCCATGAAGTATCCGGAATATTAGGAACTGTGTATCACACCATCGAGTCATCCCACTATGAAATGTAAACTCTCTCAGAAATACAAAAGTCTACTTGTGTCTGAAAGACTTTTTCTTGAGTTCGCTTATCCACTTCAAATCCATAAAACACTGAAAAAAAAATCGGACGGCTTCCCAGAAAAAGTAAATGTCTCATTCGGCAATGGAAATTAATAATAATGGAGTGATTGTTCTTTTCGGTCAATGTACACGGTGTAAAATGCTGCGCAGTCATAATGAACCGAATTTGCTTAAGAACAATGGCGCTTTGATTTAAAGGAAGCGTCGAAACGCATTTTCCTTATCATCTAAGCATTGTAGGACAAGCTGTCTAGGATGAAATTATGAATTAAGTGATTAAATGAAAAATACATTAATATATAATACAAATAAACGATTTAACATCAACGAAAATTAAGATATAAAATAATCTCTATACATAAAGAAAAGTGTTTGTATGTGTGTGTGGCTTTGTACTTTATACAAATCTACAGTTTTATTCCGAGCTTGATAAAATTTACACACACCTTCAAAACCAAAGAAAGGTCACTATCTACATGAAATTTCGAACAACCATCTCATCCCTCTTTCCCATCCCTTAACTCGCTTAACCCTTTTGACTTCTTACTAATATATAATTATAATAATGCAATATTTCAAAATTAAAACCTATCTTGCCTAGTTAGCTATGAGGAGTGATGGACGAGCCATTCAGATTGGCTATATACCAATATACCGTCAAATGTCACCAAATGAATAATGTCGCCAAATAAATAGAACAGTTTTGTTAAAGAGTGACAATATCGCTAAATTAATAAATAATATCACCAAATGAACTAAAACAAAAATTACTTCTTACTAAAAGCGAAAGAAGGCGCCACGGTGACGAAATCGGCCAACACTCTGTGGATCGGCCAACGCCAGGTACACTTCAGCTAGTAATACATAAAATAATAAATAATTAATACGAATAGCTTTCGAAGTCTACTTTTAATCAAAATTCATATCTAGACTGCATTCGTTAGGTTCTTCTAAAATTACAACTATCTCTATATATGACCACAACAATTCGAAAAATGAACTAACACCACTTTGAATTACTAGGTAGATAAATCTATCATTTCACTGATTGGTGTAACACAAAGTTAAATAAATTGCCCAATAATGAGTTATGTCATTCTACTTAACGTTATAGTGATAGGGATTCGCAAACTTTAAAACGCTCTTATTTCGAAACTCTGTTTTTAGACTTGTGCCACTTGGCGGTTGTACCTTTTGCATGTAAAGAAAGCCATTTGTTTTGGATAAAGTTTGTTTTACCGGATTGATTTTAAAGATTTCTTTTTTAATAAAAGCTGTAAATATGTAAAAAAAAATTAAATTTGAGGTTTAATATGTCATTTTTTTTTGTTTGTTTTTTAAAACAATCTTTGATTAAAATTGGGGATTTGATAACCTTTTATCGTAGAAAAGTATCCTTGGTGATGATTGCTCTTTTTAATCGACCGAAAAGCATGCCAACCAAAATCGCCAAAGACGCCAAAAGAAGAGAAGATTATCAATTCGACTATTACGTTTTTTTTTGTTTTTTTTAAATATCTAAAAAAAAATTATAATTAATATTTTTTTTTACTGAAAACTAGATATTTTATGATTTGTGCCTCTGGTCGTTCTTTAATTTGGAATATTCAAATGACTACCAAAACATGAATGTACTCTAGTGACAATTGACAATATATGTTTAGATATTTTACTTTTTAGTAGCTTCTCATTAAGCAAATTGTAAATAAGGATGCATATGTCTTTTATGTGATATATTTTTTATGTTTCCAACTCAAAGGAATATGTTGGTTTTCATAAAATTATTATTGATATAATTTTTAATGAATAAATAAAAAATGAAAATCGATCTTTTTTATTAAAATGCACGTAATGAGAACTGAAATGATAAGCAACAAAATTATAATTTTAAAATAACTCGCGCTGTATCAAACAGTCAAAACAAAACTTTATAATCAACTGTTCCAGGTTTAATCTTCCTACACTTTTAATTTATTTCGATTTTTATGTGAAGATATATCACAAGTTCTTCAAATAGTAGTCCGACATGTACAAGCTGCGAAAATTCCGTATATACTGGTAAGTAGTTTGTTAAACATTCATTCAAAATATTACATATATATACTTTGCCAACTTCCTTTGTTATTTTAAAGCTGCTCGCCGTTTGGGAACATACAGTATATCTATAGGTGAAAATATGTATAAATAGTAGAATTGCAGTTCAATAAATGTAAGAAAAACCTTCAAACTAAAGCTTAGCTTTAAATTTTTAGATAAACACAAAATTATATGCTTGAAATTTTGAGAAATATTTTAAATACATTTTATTTAATGATTGTGTAGCATAGCATACATTTACATTTTAGGACGTATAAAACCTAAGAAACGCCATTTCATTCAGATATAATATTCAAAACATTGTATATTGGTAATCGTAGAGATTTAAGCCAGAAATTTGTCATTTTGAGTCACTTTGGTGTGTTTCCAAACGGAACTGATAAAGAGTTCGCCAAACACTTTTAGCTTGCTTCGTGTGCTTTGTTTTACATGTAATATTTTTGGCGAAACTTTCTCGATTAAATTAAAGCACATTACCGCCAATTAATATATTTTTTTAAGTAAGCAAAAAGTGTGACAAGTATAGTTATAGGTTTTGCAATGTCCAGACTTCGTAGAACGGGCTTTTTTTTAGTCAGTACATTATTTCATATATTTTCATTTATTTTATTTTTAATTTGAATGTATATCAATTCTTCATTTTAATATAATTAATAATTTTTTCATACAATAATACGTACATAGGAATTTTTTTTAAAAATAATTATAGATTTTTACAAAAATTTTATTGAGTTAAAATGTTATATATTTTATTTATGATATACATATAATAATAAAAACAACATATTTGTGTTAGTTAAAATATTTTATTTGAGTTATACATGTATATTTCATATATATGTAATAAGAAACGAAGTTGGTCTAGTTAGTTTATGTAAATAAAAAAAGGTTAATTATTTAGTTAGTTAATTAATTTAATTTTTATGTTTTAAAAATATAGTAGAAAAGTAACAGAAATTCTGTTCTAAAAGCAACCTAATCAGACGATTTCTGTAAAACTGTCAACAATACCTATGTTACCGACCCGGTTGTTGGACATTACTTTCCTAGGGCGGAATTGGGCATATTATAGAAAAAGGAAAAGGTCGCCAACCTACATCTCGCCAACAGAAGCAGCTGTTCTGTCTAACGATAGTTTCATTTGATATATTCGGCAACTCGTTAAATATAATAAAAACTCATCTTAAAATCTTATATCACTAACCGTGTTTAAGAACTTAGACATGACAAAAAATATAAACGAGTTTTTTGTATATATGCATGTATGCAAGTAACAGACAAAAAAATCTTGGGAAATATATAAAAAAAAGTAAGCTGCGCGAATTCTTTTCTTACGCCTACAACCTTTCAATTTCGATTAGTAAAAAAAATTGTCCAACTATTTCTTAAGTTTTGTTGTTTTCTTACATCAGTTTATTTCTAATTGCTGCGGAGAAGAGAGAGGTCCGATTTTCATTCAGAATTAATTAAGAAATATTCGGTTCTAATCAAATGAAAAATTCCACAGATGCTTTTAGAATGGGTGAGAAAATAGAACTATCTGAAAGTTTTTTAGTGTACTTAAAACATGGTGAGAAGTAGAATTTTCGATATTAAAAAAGAGGATAAATCCTTCACCTAAGAAAAATATATTTTTCTTAAATTTAAGCAAATAGTTAAGGATAAGTTAAATGCTTTTCTAATACTCGTTATCTTTCTATATTAAAATAAATCTCTGTGAATCGTATCAGGGCATAGTTTTATTTTTTAAATTAAAAATTTGAATACTTATACACAAACTAATGGTTCTCAAAGCTTACATTTTATTTAAAAAAAGCTTTTTTTTCTTTACAAATAGAGTCAAAGACTTCTTGTTGGCCGATGTGTAAATTTGCCTGATAATGTTACTATGTAGATCAAACAAGAGTGTTATGTTCAGAAAAGAGTGCGACGCTCGATTACTAAACGTGTAGATACATTTAAAATGTAAGTGTTTAATGTGAGTTTATCTGCTTTGAAATCACATAATTCATGCATCGGTAATTTTGGGTTCCATAAAAGTTTTTTAACAGACAAACAAAAGTTTTCAAAACAGATCAAACTGTCATGACCGTAAGTTTTACATCATATGACAATATTGATTTTTTTTATATATGTAACTTGCATTTGTCTGTATTTGAGTTGCCTATGCCAGTGCTTTTTAACAAGAAAAATTTCTTCAAATAATTACATTCAGGGTATCTATACACTTTAACAATACTCCGGCAATTCTGCACAATAAGATATGTATTTAAATATAAAAAGTTTTTTAATGACTCTAAAATTCTAAAGCTACTTTTAGCACACACACACACTCTCAGAGATTTTTAACAAAAGCAAAAATAACTTTAAATAAATTTTCTTAAGAGAAACGATTCCCCAAAATAGAATAAAATGCTACTAGAGTAAAATATTCTTTTGTGAATGCAATTGTGCAGTAGAGATTGGCACCTTGTCGAGATACGGTTCAAGTTAAAGAATACAGATCTGACAATGGAATTCTCTTAAAATTGTTTCTTAGAATCGGCGACTTTCTTCGAAGGAAAATATATAGTAAGAAGGCATTTATATTCCAAGATTTGAAACAGTGAGCTTTCTTTTTGGGAACAGCTGAAAATAAAAACTGTCTTACAGAATAAATTGAGAAAAATTTCGCAGCCTTGCGCTTATTCGAGCACCTTAGCAGTATGAAAACTGATCCCATTTAAACCGTTTAGGGGCGGCATTTGGAAAGCGCAATATCGTCAAAAAGGAAATTTGTCCTGAAATAATATTCTTCCACCGAATGCCCATTTTTTCTGTACTGACGACCTTGTGGTGTAAGAAAATTTAAAAGTTGTATTATTTTTAGTAGTATTAGTAGTAATATTTTGGCTAAAGTAATGGACTAGTGGTTAGAGATTTCTTATTTAGATATTTGAGAAAGAAATTTGCATTGTTTGATTATTATAAACAAGTCAAATAAAATTAAACATTATTCAAAATAAAAAAAACTGCAGTTTCCATTAAAACTCAATGTAACACAAAAATAATTTGTTAATGTCCTCCATTGTCCTCCATTTTAAATGAACCACTAGCCACTCTTAAGTTAAATTAATAATTTTTATAAATGAAAGTGAATAAAATACTAAAGTTTCGAAAACTGGAAACGGTTTAACTGGAAAATATTTTTTTAATAACGTTTTAAAACTTATTCAATGTAAATTTGATTAAATTCAAAATAGTTTGGTAGAATTTCGAAAAATATATATATTATGTAAACTTTTTTAATTTAATTTAAATATAAAGTATTTTTTTTTTTGTAAAATATATAACAAAGCAAGTGAAAACGACGTTTACCGAATATTGTTTGTAATAACAGAATAATTTGATTAAGTTACCTAATATTTTTTATAACTGAAAGTGAATAAAATACTAATGTTTCGAAAACTGGAAACGGTTTAACTAGAAAATATTTTTTTAATAACGTTTTAAAACTTATTCAATGTAATATTTATTACATTAAAAATAGTTTGGTAGAATTTCAAAATATATATATATATACATATATATATATATATATATATATATATATATATATATATATATATATATATATATATATATATATATATATATATATATATATATATATATATATATATATATATATATATATATATATATATATATATATATATATCATGCACATTTTTATAATTTCAATTAAATATAAAGTATTTTTTTTGTAAAATATGTAACAAAGCAAGTGAAAAAGTTTACCAAATATTGTTTGTAATAACAGATTAATTTTGATTAAGTTACATAAATATTTTTCATAGTTTTTAAACAATAATAAATGCGATTGATTTAATAAAAATTGTAAAATTAAATATTAAGCTGGCAAAATAATATTGTTTTATAAAACTTGTATGAATTAATTAAACAGCAGTATACAATTCGCTTGAAATTACTTCCATATGGAGAGGCTTTCTGCCAAGTGACATAAGTCACAAATATCCGAAAATGAATATAAACCATTTCCATTACTTCAAGCATTAATGGACTGTAGTAGAGAAAATACGATGTCATCATCGTGATGCAAACATCTCAAACCTGATGGCACCAGACACGTGTCTTCCTTTCAAAATTTATGAATGAAAAAACGTTCGCGATTGATTTGTGATTTAGAAATAATAGTAACTGTGTTACTTCATGTAGTACAGGATATTTTTATGAATGAACTAGAAAAAAATATGAATGGATGACTAGTAAATCCCGTGTCGGAGACCATACATGTTGGCCTCACTTTGATGTTATCGAGATTATAACCTTATGATTTTTCTACAATGAGGGATCCATGCTCGAAGTTCCATCATTTTGCCATCATATATATAAATCGATCATTTTGCCAATTTGTGCGGGTGCTAGTTCAACAGGTTTCCCAATAATAACTTAAATGTCCTTCCATTTAGCATTACACCCAAATCGAGTTGCAAACTTTACATTTCTTTATCTCAGAACTCTGTTTTGTGATTTACTCCATATGGCAGCCAACCCGACCACATATAAATTAGTGCGAGACTTTTTTAAATCAACTAAACCGAGGAAACTTTGTTTTATACTGCTAACGATATTGTGTTACAACAATACTTAAACCAACTAACGGCATTCATTAGCTACTTTAAGAGCTTTTAACGCAATTTGTTTCGCGTAAAAAAAATACATCAAATCCTCCACTCACGCATTTTTCTAATATGTTCGCGCAATAGGAAATTATTCCAGTTTATGTAAACGGGAATCTAATTAAATTTCGCTTTCTCCCCCCCCCCCCCCTAAATCAATCTCAGAGATCCCTTAATTCCCCGGATAAAGGGGATTGGAAATGAACCCGAATCAACAGGAAATTAAACCCTCTAATTGAGGAACTGGACTCGGGGTCACTCCGCAAAGTGACTGAAATTAGTCTTTCTACGAACATTTGAATAATACACTCGCCCAATTCAAACTCTGCCTGACCACACATTGTTCTAGATCAGTGATTCCCAACTTTGTCCTTTAGATAGCCACGGTTCACTATCTCCAAAATTTGGCTAGACGCGGACCACTACCTCCTACACTGTAAAAAAAATAGTACTTAGAAATGAGTACCTGAATCTACTCGTTTTTCTTTTAATACAATTGCATCGTAAGTGAGAGATAACGAACTCAAATTTAAGTAATTGTATTTTCTCAAAAATGAACAGTGTGATTTAATAGTGATAATCTCAGCTTCTGTTCAAACCATCTTAACAAAACGACCTGACAAACTTAAAATAAGTGTTCAGAAGATGGTTTTACACATTACTTGATGTCGATTGCTTAAATGCTGAAACTGAGTTATTACAACTCAATTATCTTACTTCCCATTCTTTAGGCCCACTTTTTTTTTAACATTTCTTTTGTTTATAACTTCTTCACGTCGCCTTGGTATTTTAACGGATAAGGGTCGTGACTGTGGTGCCTGTTGATATGGGTACGATTCCTACATAAGTCTTGGTTGTAATTGTCGATATTTATTGAAAGTGATTTAGGAAGACAGCCTATGTAGAACTAGCATTTGCTCTTATTATTTATTGTACTCCTTTTTAAGTACATGTCTTTTTCAAAATTGAAACTTATGTATTAGGAGCCATGATAAGCATCGAACTTACTCAAAAATGAGAACATTTTACTTATTTTTGATTATTTATTTTTAACAGTGTAATAACATTAAAAAATTAAATATAAATGTAATGTAGTTACTTAACACAACTCCTTTTTATAAAGAAACGTATTTAATTCATAAATAATTTTATTGATTAAAAAGTTAATAGTTTTTAACGTTATATGCCTTATTAAGGTAGCATTTCAATTAACCAATGAGATATGTGAACCAATCCTTACCTATTGTTTATCAATTGTGATAGTTTTGAGCCAAATAGCATATTTAATTAAGAAAAATATAACGGAATTTAATAACGATAAAAGTATCTCTCCTGGAAATTAGAAATTACTTAAAAATTAAACTGAAAATTAGATGATAATATTTTTTTTTTAAAAAATCGGAACCCATAAAATATATTAATAAACTGGAGTAGAATAGGCAACGACAAATAAAAATATTTTCTCCAATAAAAATACATATTAAAATGATTTCTCGATATATAATACAAAACTGCACATGAAAAACATGAATATAAGATTATGTTTTCTTTATATCACATTAGTTTTGATTTTCAAATTAATAAACTGAATACATTAGACTAATTAATAAACTAAATCAATTAATAAACTAAAATATATTAATAACCTGGAACAAAATTAAACATGCTTCCAATTTTATGCAAAAGAAAGTTTAATGGTTACAACAATATCGTAACAGCTGGCAGCTCTGCGCTTAATTAATTTAAATTATTTTTAAATTACGCCTAAGAAGAGAAATGGTTAAAAACCTTACAATAATAAGCAGGCTATTGTATCCACTGATCTCGCTACAAATCCTAAGCAGTTATATTACAATAAAACCTCTTTTTCCTGTCCAGAAATCTGAACACTTTCCTCCAATACAATAAAATACTATGTTCCGAAATGCTGAGCCGGATAACAACATTCAGGAGGCTCCGCGATTTCTTCCTTTCCAATTCCGCAAGTGGACCTCCCTGGGACTCGTCTTGTTCGACTTCCGCAACTGGTACCAGACGTGGATCAACCTGAAGAATATAGGACAGGCTGTCCTGTCCCTGTCCAGAACCACCTGGAGCATTTTTCTGGACACACAGCAGACTGGACAAAGGGACGAGAACGCCAGTATGTGTGGGGGCTATCTGCCAGTTTAATATTTAAAAACAAGTATTTTTAGATTACTTTTGTCAAATAAATCCTGTGGTGATTTGTATTAGTATATTACAATTGAAGGGGTGGGCGGAAGAACCAAACAGCTCCACTTTTTTCGGATTTATACTTTTTTTCTTATTCCCATAAAGCAAAATCCTCTATCTATTGGTGCAAGAACCAGGTCAGCAATGGATATAGAGTTATAAAGAAAAAGAAGCTGCACTGTTGTGTCATATGGTGCAAGAAACGTACAACTCCAAGAGCTGTCTTGTTTTTGCATAGTTAAACAAGACAGCTGTTGTATCCACTCGTTTGTTGAGAGTGTGCTGTTTCTCGAACCAGCTAAAAGGTGTGTTACACATCCGAAATTTCATTAAAGAGATGTAATTCGGAGCTAGTATATTTTTATGTAGTTTATTATACAATCCTTAAATGAATCGAATATTTTTACTGTTAAAAGTTCACAGTTGCATTAATGATTTGAGATGTATCTACCAGGATTTTAATAGTAAGCCACAGAGTTACAGTGTTATGCGTAAAAATACAAACTGCTCCTTTTTTTCAAAAAAAAAAACTGGTAAAAAGTTGAAAAAGTAAAACCGGTATGTGATAGAGGAAGGTATTTTTAACGATTTACTCAAATTTGATAATTTGTTTAAAAAGTAAGTGTTTTTCATCCTTCCTGAACAATTTTGAAAAGTGTAGTTGACTGGTTCTTCCGCCCACCCCTTCAATTCGAGAATTAGTATTAGTATATTACAATTTTTGAAACGAAACGAATATTGTTTCAAATGCACATTAATGTAGTACTTTTCTTACCCACTTCCACTAGTCAAAAACATATAAACTTTTTTACTGTGAGTCAGCACACCAAGTATAATCAAAAACCGCCAAAAAAAACTTTTGTTACAATTTATTCCACTTTGTTAATCTACTTTTTGTTGTTAATGAACCCGACATGGGTAAAATGTTGAAATTTTCAAAACTTATACCGCGATGCGCAAAGGTCAAATATTGCCCAATGTCCAAATTCCTTTTTGAATTCTTCTTCTGATTACTAAAGACAAATTTTCAACACAATTCCATTACCATTAAAAAAAATTCATTTTCATTTGGAGAAATGGGAAAAAAATTAAAAACTTTTTCCAGCAATGTGCAAAGGTCAAGACAGATTTAAAATATGTTAATCTAGTATTTTTCCCGCGCTATTCTATTTCTATTTGAAAACTTTCGCTTTTTTTCACTCCACCCTACTCTACAATTACAGGTTGGAATTGCACTGAATTTATGTTACTAAACCAAATAGCTTGATTAAAAAAACTAATACTCTTCAAAGTAATATCATAATCTAAACGATTTCTTATTTAAACATGAGAAATAAACATTTAAAACATGCTCCGTCCAAACTTTTTTTAAATGTTATTATTAAATCAATAAATTTGCCTTGGAATTTTTTACATAACCTAGCCTATTTTATTCGTTCAAAACACATTTTGTTCCATTGAAAGTAAGTTGCAAAGATTGGAATCTGTATACGAGTCAATGGATTCAGGAAAAGTTATATCAGCGTAAATAATTTTTAGTTATCAGTTTACAGTTTTGCCCTGTTTGTTAAATAGATTTTCGCTTGAAATAATTTACTTTAACAGTTTCTATTTATGGAACACTGTTCAATTCTACTACAAAGATATTCATTAAGAACCTATCAAACTCTTAGATATTTCAAATATTCAATCAACTTAAAATAAGTTTAATTTAAAAAAAACACAAAACACAATTTAGATAGTGGTTACCTTTTATGAATCAAACCTCAGCATGTATGTTACTACAAGAATTGTGAGGGTTACACATAAAAATACGAATTTTTCTATGTAGTTTCAGGATAAGTTACATGTTACTGCAGACATGGCCCCCTGGACTACATAGAAGATTCACAGGTAGCAGGCCATGACTGCGAACTATAAATTGTAATTTTTTTTTTAAAAAATAACATATAAGTTAATGACATATAAGTTTTACACTAAAAGTGGATACAGTTATTGGCAATTAAGTAATAATGGTGATAAGTTAAAATGACAATTCCTCAAAAATGACAGGTATATATGGGAATAAAAATTAAATAGAGTAATTATCATTAAGCAAAGTAATGATGATGATTAAATGGTATTGTCACTTAATTAAAAAGTATCGATAAATAAAGTTCGTTTATGGTCAAATGTATGGGCTAAATAGTTCAAGTTCGTTTTCTTTAAGAAAGTCTACCACATTTTTCATTCTTCCGACCTTCTCCTGGTGTTCATTGAAAATCTGTTCGATGAGTTTTCCCTTGGGTTTACAGATATGCCAGCTGGTGGTCAATGGATTGTCGTAGACATAGTACAGGAGAAGTTACACATATTCAAAAATAGGCTTGAAGATGTCAATAAAAATTTGTTTTGGGGAATGTGCAGGTGTGATCATCAGAAGCTGCCCCTTGTGCCGGAGAAGGACAGAAGGACAACAAGGACTAGAGCTACGTCCCGTCGAGAGTGAAGGATCTTCGGCCTTCGGCCGTGAGAATGGGGCATCGTCCGGACACAACCGAGGCTGGATATTCGTCCGGGACATCCAGGATTTCATCTGTGGGCCTGATGGTGGTGGCGGTCAAGGCGATCAGGCTGGTGGACCGGCGGAAGTAAGTATAGTTATACTTAAAACCCCAATTTGAATAATACAAGTCTATGAAACGTCAATAAAACTTGTTGTAGTAATTATATGCACTAATTTAAGATAATTCCACTATTTATATTTTAACGATATGCAGGAATTTTTCACAAAAAAAAAATATTAAAAAAAAATTCTATATTTTATTATTGTGTCTTATGTTTTTTTTTATCAATATTTCAAAAATATCAATACTTCTACAAATATTTCAAGTAAAACTTGTTTTTTAAATATAAAAAAACATTCATTTTATTATTTTTATTATTATTTTTAAAGTGTTTTTGTTCAAAACTTCCTACATGTTTTACCTAAAAGCTTATAGTCAGCAATCATAACGGTATTTTATCTTTCCAATAGTCTTTTTGCAATTTCTACATAAATATCTTGGTGAAATATTTCTATTTAAAAAAGTACAAACTTAAAAAAATGCACTGTTTAATGTTTTTCAAAAAAATCTTGTACTGGTAACACAGATATCAATACATTTTTCGTTCTCTCGTGAAACACCTCTTTAAAAACTTCCTTTTAAAAATATATCGATTTCCCACGTTTTCCAAAATATTACAAAGTTTACACTGCTTTAGAGTGTTGGTGGTATTTGGAACTCTTTTCTTTACTCAAAACCATTCCGTGCACACTTTATTTTTCAGCTATTGTGCCAGGAAAACAGCAAGAAATAAACTAAATAAGGTTTAATGTGCACAGGATATTCCGTTTTTAGAAGCAGTTCAAACACAACGTGACGTATTTTTTTACTATTTTAGCTCTCATTTCCAAGCGACGTTAGTGTAAAACCTTCTAAGCAGACTACAAGATCCTATGCGACATTATCCAGAATTCCAGAATGCCATTGCGCCTTGATATTCTTTGAAACCGTGGACACAGTATTGGAAATTTACAAAACACAATGTAACCCAATTTCAATTGTACACTTAAAAATGATCTAATTTACAGTTCTGGAATATATACTTGTCAAAAAAAATTCAACTCCACCTTCCTCGTATTCTAGAGGCATTCCTTAGCCCCCCCCCCCTTCTGTAATTGAGGGGGCTGCATGGCCCGCACCACATATTCTTACTAAAGGTCCATTAACTCTAAATCCGGCTCTGTTGGAATTTGTCGCACTTGCCATACTGATTAAAGCGCTACTTATCCATTTTTTATTTTTAGGTAGAAAATGCCAATAACCATAGAGCTTCTTTCAATCCCTCTGGCAGGGATGCAACATCACCTTTGGCCATCCACAAGGGACCACTGGTCCATTTGAGACCCAAGAGATCTTTCGAACTTCATTAACAAAGACCGCAACCGATAATTTAATAGCATATCAGACGTTCTAAGCTAGACAACATGACAACCGGTTCAAAACAGTGTAGATTCTTGCATTCAGTATTGTGAAATGTAAAGCAGTTACCTCACAGTTAATAAAGCTCACTTAAATCCCTCACATGTTACTGCGTTTATTTTATACTATTAAGAATGGTCGTTCTTCGCATGGTTTAAAAAAAGAACAATGTAATATAGAAATAAATGAAGCAAAGATTATATTAACTTAGATTTTCGCCTCTGAAATTTCATTAAGTATAATTTAATATTAAAATGTAATCATAACTTGTTTGAAACGATGTTCCAGAGATATAATCTAATTTGGCGAGATTAAATAACTGACGAAAATTCAGTCTATCCTGCGGAATCTTGACTTTCTTATTAAAGACAATGTTACTTTTAAAGTATTATTTTACGAACCATAAGTAAATAAAGCGTTTTAATTAAGCGTATTAAATAATCGTACAATGTAAAAAATATTTGACTTTCTAAACAAGTGTAATCATTTTGTTGAATATAAGAGCCCGAGGTCATAATAGAGAAACATTTGTTTCAATTATTTATAAGAATAAACAAACGTTATTTTTTTTAATTGTTTTTTTGTTGGCAATATCTTACAACTTTTCCCCCTACCTGAGTTAAAAGACAATAGTTTAAAAAATATTTTTATAGGGTGTCGGGTCATGTTGGCAATGAGTTAGCAGGTGTCACTGGAAAGACAGCTTGTCAAAGCAGTGGCGCCCCACCCATTGGCCTGTTCACCTTCAATTCAAACAGTACGGTAAACAGGGTGGGATACAGAAATAAGCAACCAGTTAAATTTTTATATATTCTTTAATAAAAAGACCTGTTGCATTCTTACCGATCAGAAGAGAGGAGGTCGTGCTGGCAAGCCTCATCATTGGGCATACTAGAAGAACTCATGTTCATCTTCTGCTGGCAGAAGATGAACCCTCCTGTGACATGTGCAATGTTCAATTAACCGTTCATGATATTTTAGTAGACTTCCCAGCGTTTACAGTGAGCAGACTTGTCAATTTTAACAGATTAAATCCTGCTATTCAACAACACGAAATTATTTTATACTTATTAACATATATATATATATATATATATATATATATATATATATATATATATATATATATATATATATATATATATATATATTTATATTTACATATATTTATCTTACGCGGTGATTGAAATACGCTGTTTTTCTGTACGCTGAGTGGCAACAGTTAGTTTGTTTACGAAATTCTGTTGTGCCCGTATTTTTATTTTGCCATTATGTAAGCCATTTTGACGATTAGTTCCTTCAATTAATTATTAAATAATTATTTTGTTGATGTCAGCTTAAATTAGGAAGAATATAAACATTATTACATTAAAAATAGAAGTTTTGAAAAACGCTTTTGTAAATTTTACATGGGCGGAAACATTGACGTGGCGCCATCTGTTGGCAATTTTGAAAACTAGATTTCTATGACGTTCAGTTTTATGACGTATTAACTTAGTTACGTACACACTTCTGGTAGGCAAGAGTATGGTAAGCTTAACGTCAATTATGCCAAAGCAAACTACCAATAACGTTAAAAATTAAACTAAAACGCAGGAAAATAATAAATAATGGTAGAAATAAAATAATAAATAATGGCTTGCCAGTGGTTCCATTGTTTTCATTTGTAGTTTAAAATAAATTAAATTAAATGATTTTATATTGATTTACATGGCGAAAAAATTTATTGATGCCAAGATGAATTATAATTTAAATTTAGTTTCAACGTTTAAAGTTTTTGGTAATATAATTAAAAAAAGTATTGTTACTAGGACACATTGTTATTATGTCCTACCTTTTAGCGAGCGAAGCGAGAAGTGGTTTGCGGAGAAAACCTATGAGGATTGCGTAGCAATCTCCCGGGGGTTGGCGGAGCGTTAGCGGAGCAGGGGGCGGATATATATATATATATATATATATATATATATATATATATATATATATATATATATATATATATATATATATATATATATATATATATATATATATATATATATATATATATATATATATATATATATATATATATATATATATATATATATATATATATATATATATATGGGTAATTCCACGCGTGACTTACACTGCATTTGACAATTTATACCACATTGTAAGCTTAATTAAAAAAAGCAATTTGTGATTTAAAAAAACTTTTTATGTCAAAAGACATACCAGACATATGTTCTATTTTTTGACAATGTAAACTTTTTTCATTTTATTTAACTTTAATTTTTAAAAATATAAATGTCACAGTGTGACTTACACTACAAAACAGGACACGGTTTTTTGGATATCATTTCAATTTACATTTTCTTCCTCATGCATTGATATAAAAAAATTATGTTATGCCAGTTTCGTTGTATAGGGTTTGAAGTTTAATCAGGTAAAAAATATATTTCTAGATGTGTTTTCAAATTATTTTAATTTAAATTAATCTGTGGGACTTACACTACAACTGAAACGTGACTTACACTACACCTCAAAATAAGCACTGGTAAAATGATATAAATAAAATTAAAAAATAACTTTACATAACTTGAAAAATTATAATGTGAAAAACTATAATAGAATTTACAATCAAAGTTTCAGTCAGGCAATTTTTTTTTATTTTTTCAACAATTACAACATTTGCGGCATAGAGTAATGATACAAATAGAGGAATAAAAATGCTGATTTCCGTGTGTCCATCATTGAAACCACGTGATATGTGGAAATGCCAATTCATTCATGCGCCAATATTACTTGGCAGGCCTTGGCGACTTTCAGAACTAAACGAGATCGAAGTATTGTAATATGGTTTTGTGTTTAATTTTGTATTTAAATATTGTTTTTTTTTTAACAAGCACAAGTGGCACAATTTAAGGGAGTTTAACAGATATATTAAGGAGATTTTTCTTACTTTGTAGTTTTGAAATAATTGCGTTACGTTTTTATGTAAAAAATTTACCATAAACGAAGTTCTTTCAATTGTTATTTTGTATAGTTCAATAAGAAAATATGAACAATAAAACCGGAGAAATATAAAGAGTTTCGCTTCTTCGAGTATTAAACACAAATAAAATATTTTCGTTTCGTTAATGAAGAGGAAATATTTAGCGCATATTGTTTGAAAATAAGTAAATACGTACATATATGTTAAGAAGTTGAATACGGACAGAACTCCTTATCACCAAAAGAAAAGAAAGTGCGCCAAATTTGAAACTCCTGCAGATGTCTGAACGCCAAATGTGGCAGCGCTATAACCATGTGATGTGAGTTTTTCTTTTCAATGTTGACACCGCGGCCTTACGAGAGTCTGGTATTGAAGGCGCTCTCTATTTAATATTACAACTCTCTGATTTGCGGTACCTGCTTTTTCTGGCCAATGAAAAATATTCCTTGTGCATTGCAAAAATCCCCTTTTATTGTAGAGCCTTCTTTAGAAATGAATTGTCCAGGGGGGGGGGGGGGGGTCCGGAAACCCTGAAAGTTGGGAATTTCAACTTCCAAAATCCCCGAGTTGGAAAAATTTATGCCGGAAGAAAATTAATATTATTAACAAATTGTTGCCCAACTTGTAAGATTATATTTAAATTAAACCTCAGAACGGACACTGCATTGAAATATTGGTGCAACAAATCAATGCTTGTGAGAGAACTGTTTAATATTACTTGAAAAATATATAAAAAATCATGAAAAAGGTTGATAAATTGGAATTGGGAATTTTCAGCATTGTTGGGAATTTCGAATAGTAGGGTTGAGAATTTCGAATCGCTAAGTTGGAAAATTTCTTGTTTCAACCCCCCCCCCTGATGAAACCTATACCCTATTGCCTCTTTTAAGTTCATCTCGACAGTGGCGGCTCGCCCACTACAGCAAGTACAGCCGGGCTGCACCTAATTTTATTATATTTTAAAACTAAAATTATATATTTTATTAATTTTCTTAAATGAAGATTAGAATTGGAAATGGAGATTAAATTTCAACTCTAAGTAAAAAAAAATCTCCGATAAATAGCAAGCGTGTTTCCGTAATGCACAAATTCAGGAGAAGAAAAAACAAAAACTCCATTCAATAAAATTTGCAGCTAAAAAGCGAAGTTCGAAATCGGCTGCATCGTTGCCATGGCAACCTTACGTAGTATGACTTCTCCAGCACGCTAAAATGGAGGATGTGACGACACAAACGTAGCGCAAAAGGATTTTTTCAAATTAGCTGTAGTAGGGATTTCGAATAAATGATTGGTTCATTGCTGAATCGGCGAGGCGGGGTGGAGGAAAACAATAATTTCGAAGAATCTCTCCAAACGGAAATAGTTTTCGATAAGTTTGCACGTGTGTTGTTGTTTCTTTACTTAAATTAATATTAAAATTGACCGATTCGCAAGTTTGATAGGAGGATTGATTTTATTTTCAAAAAATAAGTAAGTGTTTTCTATTATTTTTACATGTTATCTTTCATAAAAGTTGAAAGGAAACTTTGGTTTAAGTAATAAATTTTAAAGAATGTCCGTTCGTGTATGGTTGTGAAAAAGGTGGGGGGGGGGGGAGTTACATGTTTTCGGCTGCACTAACATTTTTGACCACGGGCCGTCACTGCATCTCGATTGTTATCTTTTTCTTAGGTCTTCTCGTTTTTTTGTTCAGTTCTCTAAGAATTACAAAATCCTTGATTACTGGAATATTATATGCCTCTTCATAAAAATCTTTATCAAAGATTTTATTTCATTCCTTAGTGCAGTAATTCTTGAATGTTGAGCAGGCAGGTTGACCTATCTCCGGTGTAAACTGATGTGCTAGTTTCTTTGCAATGGCCTGACATTTATTTGGGCTTTAAGGTGGACTTTTTTTGACTCTTGCAATATCTTTAAAAAATTAGCTACAATTTTGATGGGCCTTCTTAGGAGAATCTACTGAATTTGGATTAGAAGGGCTTGGTTCATTTTAAGCGGTTGCGGAAATTCTTTTTTACCTGTATTTTTTTTTATCTATTCCCTCTTCTTTGCTTTAAAAATCCCTTTGATCAACTTTCATTGTAATTTCCACGTTCTTCCACCTTTCCTAAAAGATAATTAATCTTTATCTAGATTAATTATCTTTAACTGCTTGAAATTTTCCATTTGTTTTTTTCTTTCCCTAATCTCTATCTTTCATTTTGCTACTTTTTCCCCATTTACAGTTTAAATAAGAAAAGTATAATAAATAACAATATTTAAAAATAAGATCACTTATGATATTATTTTTAAATATTGTTACTGTGCATTTTGTAATCGTTGTTGTTCTACAAACACAGCATTTTGCTGTGACTTACTCTACGCTGTGACTTACACTACAGTTTTAATTTATTTAATATTCACTAAAAAATTTCCTTCTTTTAAAAATCAAAACTGCAGTCTGATAAAGATTAGTATAGAGGAGGAAATCGCTGATTTTTTTTTAATTGTGGTTCAATTTAAAAAAAATAGAAGAACTTTTGTTCTTTTTTTGTGACTTACACTACATTTGAAAAATACATATTTCATTTGGTTCTAAATCAATAATTAAATCAAGATAAATTTTTATAAAGTAAGGAATTTGATTGTACATTAACTGTATTTCTGAAAACCCATACTCAAAATATTCAGAAAATGTAACTTATATTAGGAATCAAGGAGTAGAAATAATGCAAATGTAAGCAAGTTTAGTTTCATTGCATAGCAACCATTTTGAATTTGCACCATTGTCACAAAATATGCGCAAAATTTATATTAATGCAAAATATAATAAATTCAATTATTTTTCTATATTATATAAAAATTTGAACTTTGTAAAAAAATATTTTAAAATTCACTTTTAGGACACTTTTACGTGGAATTACCCATATATATATATATATATATATGGGTAATTCCACGTAAAAGTGTCCTAAAATATATATATATATATATATCGGTGTGTGCGTATTTATAGATAGATAGAGATAGGTAGATATATTCGTTCCTGCATCAGACTCACTGAGAGGGGGGAACTGTGGAAATTCACTTCATATACCTGATACCTGATATTTGAGTGTTCCCTTTAGCTTGACTGATAGAGTGTCGGGGTATCATGCAGAAGATCCTCGATTATATTCCGAGTGACTGCCAGAAAACTGCATGGCGCTACAACTTGCCTCACTGAAGACGAATTTCTTTCGTAGATATAGGTAGATATATACGTTCCTGCATCAGACTCACTGAGAGGGGGGAACTGTGGAAATTCACTTCATATACCTGATACCACTTGAGTTTGAGTGTTCCCTTTAGCTTGATTGATAGAGTGTCGGGGTATCATGCAGAAGATCCTCGATTATATTCCGAGTGACTGCCAGAAAACTGCATGGCGCTACAACTTGCCTCACTGAAGACGAATTTCTTTCATTTCCTATCAAATAGGGGACAAAATACAACAAGAGAGTTATCGATTATCCCATTTAATTCAGTGCATTTTGTGTCTGGAACGCAGTATCGAAAAAAGCTTTTAGAGGGGAGTCCATCCCCTTTCTTTGTTTGAAAAGAATCCGTTTCCTTCGTTGGATAAACAATTTTCGCATCTTCCTCCGAATTCCTTTGTCCGTTTTAGAGAATTGGACACTCGTTCTCTCCCACACTCTTGGGTGTAATTGAGGAATTCCAGGGTGTGGTAGTACAGTTTTTCCGCTATTTGGCAATATCATCCTTCGCTTTATAAGGAGCTATGGCTCAGCCACGGCCAACTAGACTCAGTGGGCCATGGCTCAGCCACGGCCAACAAGACTCAGTGGGCCATGGCTCAGCGCCGGATTTGAGGTTTTTGCGGACCTAGGGAAAAAATTCTAAGCCCTCTTTCCCCTTCTTCGGTCTGCCACGGGGCCTGATTAAGACATTGAATTTAAAGGAAGTCCACCTTTAATGGGTTCCACTGCTCTCAAATAGACACTGGGACATCAAATCGAACTTTTAAATTACATGCATTAAAATCCTTGCCCCTGAATGGTATTAAAATAAAACAAATTGTTAATAACATAACAAACTATATTATTAAGTAATGAGTATTATAATATTCTGTATGTTTTGATTTTTGTTTTAATATTCGAACGAATTTGACACAAGTAGCAAGGTTCTTTTACTAAAGTTTGTAATACAATCTTTTAATGGTAGCAAATTATGTGTTAAATATTTATATAAAATTTGTTATTTGGGGCCCCTTAAAAATGTAAAGTGTAAGTTTGGACTTCACGGGCCTATTCGGTAATCAGACCCTGGTGTGTGATTTTGAACTAATACATATACTTCAAAAGTCACTTCATGTCAGATTAGTTCTATTAAATTTAAAACCAATAGGGAACCAGAAAAACGCGTGATTTCAATTAGCAAACTTTTTCAAAATATTAAGAGCCATGCAAAAGAATTGGGTAAATGTGAGTTACTTTACAAATATCGAATTTCTGTAACTGCAAAAGGTTGTTTAACACGTTTTATATACTAAAGAACTGCCTAATTATGTGGTCGCCCTCCCCACCCTATATCGGAAACGAAATTAGATACCGCTTTTAAAAGTTACAGAGTTTTTGAATTAGTACAACTAAACAATAGAAACTCACAATTACAATTTTATAGCTTAATTAGCTTAATAATAGTGACTATTATATTATTGAGCTGACTATTATGACGAGCAAGGTACCAACGTTTACAGCTCTTCAAGTTGAATACGATTGCATTTTTAACAACTTTACCAAAAAATAACGACGTGAGGCGAAGTGTGCCAGAAATTGATCCTTTTGTACTATTTTTGTTATACATCTTAAAACATGTTACTTAAAAGTTCGACATTCCTTCACAAACACCATTTTAAATTACAATTAAGGTGACTTCAACCGGGACAACTTTTGCCGCTTTTTTTTTTTAATTCTGTTCTGCGCCCTGCCAATTTCCTGAACCAACCAATCATTTAAATGTCTAACTCTGTGAGATAAAAATATTGCGCCTCTATTGGCTGTTTTAGGAACTTGGCACGTGTCAAACATCATAAAAAAAAAACGTGAAAGTTGTCCCAATTGACAATACTATAAAAATAATCAAATCACATATAGAAAATTCATTATTTTACGTACAAAAGTTGAGAAAGGGCGTTAACTTTCATAAAAGAATTCCCCAGCCCTTTTACATCAAATATCAAGCCATCTGGATTGTATTCCGCATTGGATAGTGCTAACAAGAAAAGAAAGGATTTCTATAGGGGGGTAGAGCAACTGGCATCCCCATTTGCATTATGGACCTTTTCATCCATTATCATGAAGGGGTCGCGATGAATTTATCATGAATGGTTAATAGGAAAAGGCACCGTTTTCTCAGCAAATTGGTGTTATTCGTCCAGTGGGTGATTTAGCCTCATTTTCTGGGGAAAAAGCACTTAAGTAAATAATCTAAACGTCCTCAGTTGTCGGGAAGTCTTTGTCATTAGGAAGATTGGAAGCTAACGACGAAGATATTCGGTTTATGTATGAGATATGACGCTCAAGCCGTGGATTTAATTAATTTTTGTGGTTAACGGTAAGGAACATGTCCTCACTTTTTCCCCCCGTAGACGCTATTCTTGGCGTCTGTCAAGGATTCCGACACTGGATTCTCGGAGGGAAACCAACCAATTCAATATTTCGGACGTCAAACGCGGCGTCTGCAGATGTAAAAAGCAAAAGGCCTTAATGAGAAAAAATTATTAAGGAACAAATGTTATCGAAGTATTTATGAATAGTCAATGCTCTTTCGAGTAAAACTTCTCTTTTGTATTTGTACAATAAAATGCTATATAAATTAAAAACTATAAAAATGGGTGCAATTCGGGAATACTCTGTATATTTCTCCATATTTCGGAAATCCAACTATCCATTTTTACTTAAACTTGTCAGTTTTAATTACCTAAGTATTTTTTCTCTTAACGTAAAAGTCAAGTTTGTTCACGCTATCCCATAAAATGTTTGATCAATTCATATGAAACTCAAGAATGGCTTTCTCTCGGGATCGAGCAATTGATTTAGCTCAATGGTTAAAGTATCGACGTAGCATGCACAATACCTCAGGTTTGATTCCGGGCGTCTGCCAAACACACATCGCTAAATTGGTGATGCGGTCCGAACACAGCCTCTCCATCACAGGGCATATTTTAACATAGAGTTGGTGGGGATTTTTCCCTACCAGTGTGTGTAAATGCCCCACCAGTCATACAGAATTGCCCCACCGGACATTTTTTTTTGTTTAATCCATTTTCCATAGTAAAAACATAAACTTGAAGTTGTAGCATAAGAATGAATGACGTTGGACAGAGACAGATGTCCTTCCTGTAAAAAGGCCCTATTTCGCCGCGAGGGAGAACAGCTTTCACACCCCTTCCTCGTCTAGCTTTTTCCCATCCACAAAAATCCTTTGTTCAGAACTGAGAATTGCCCCATTAGTGAAGAAACTGTTATGTTCCCCCTGACTTGCTGATAACGAATTACACACATACTCTTCAATTTTACGACGCAATTTCCTTTCCGATAGTTTCTGTGTTCGACCAGTTGACAATACTCCTCGAATCGCCTATTGTTCAAAATCGTTTTATTGCACCCTTCCTTATCTACGCAGGATCTCTTAAGTGGACACCAGCTGTTTTTTTTTTTTTATAGTCGGGCATTTTATAATTATAACTGACATGTATATGAAAGGTAGGTTAGAAATATATAGACTTGAGGTGTGGGTAGACGTACCAGTATTATTCCTTAGACCTATTTTTTACTTCCATTTTAATAGACATTTTAACCCAGAATTTAACAGCTACAAAAAGTAAGTGTAGATTACTTTTATTTATTTTTTTATGTAGATTTTTTACGGTGTGTATTTTAACTAAATTTTATTTGTATAGTTAAGAGAGATTTCTAATTTTTACTTTTGGGGGAAAATATATTTCCCGATGTAAATAACAATTTGAAGGGATCATTATTTATGAATTTTAAAAAATATAAACAGAGGCGTAAACTTTACAAAATTATTGGGAGGGGGGATTCAAGACTCTAATTTTTAATAAAATGCATAAACTATATATGGAAGTTGAGCCAATTTTTCAAAAGATTATGCTTATAAATATAAATGTATTAGTTTATTTTTTTAATTTTGATTGCTTTCTTCATATGAGCAAAATATATCATTGATATATAATTCTAAGGTAACTAAAATTAGGATATATAAGTTATTATTGTACTGATGTCTAGAGGGAAACGACAGCAAGAATAAGGTTAAAATAATTTATTTGAAAAAAAATCTTTTTTTTTTCGTTACTTACGTATGATCGAAAAGGAATCATATGTTTTTTATTAAAATTGCTATGAAAACGTTGTATTTTTAGATATTCTCAATACATTGATACCAATAGAAATTAATCAAAAAGTTAAAAAATAAAATTGGATATATTACTTATTAACAATGTCTAATCGCTGATGGCTAACAGGCTACTCGAATTATTAACAAAATTGCCAACTATCATACATAAAAAGCCACTCGGTAATATATTCCAAGTTCTGGGACAGTACGTCTTTGCCTCGCCGCCAAATCTTTCATTGCATATTTATTTAGTACGTTACATGAAACATTATTAAACATATGAGTAACTTTGAGAAAGGTTGATAGAAATGAAAAAGTGTTTGAAATTGAAAGTTTGGTTAAAAAAATAAATGACTTCAAAACAATGTAAAAAATAGTCAAGACTTTTGTAAATGCCATTTAATACTGATTTTTTTTAACTATTTACCTTAAATTTTTATTTTAGCATACTTCGATGAAAAAGGCAATACTTCCAATATTTTTATTTTTAAAGAATACCATTATAAATATCGAATAACTCCGATTCACAATAAATTTCTATTTCCCCACCAGAATATTTCATTTGTTTTAATCTTGAAAACGAATTATTTAACATTTTCAAAAAATGGTGGCTTTAAGGAAAATGGTGTTTGGAAGAAGAGTTTTATTCACATAATTTTCATGTTATTACACCAGGAATATTACTAACGTAGTATATCTCATTCCTGCTACAGCATGTCGATAGGCATCATAGGCAGTCAGCTAATCTCGTCGATACTATTAATAAGAGAATCAGCATAGCCTTAAATGGAAAAGGAACAGCCTTTTTCAATCCCCGCCCGTCAGTGCTAAAATTTCTGCAGATGAAGGAACGGCAACAAAAGTTGCCAGAAGCAGCAATTTACAAGGACTGCGAGTATGTAAAAGAATTTTTCACCAACGACAACAAGTTTTAAGAAATTATTATGTCTAACCTTAGCTAATGTATATTACAATACACTGATATGATAAAGTTTTTTAAAAATTTAAAACTACTTATTTTTCTACATTTTTGTGCTATAAAACAAAATATTTTCCGAATACAAATATATAAAATATTATTGTTCACCTTATGAAGTGAAGGGTACTTAATAATGTAATGTCTACTTATTAATGAAATTTTTTTTTGTAATATGGTCGGGTACTTGTCTAAAGTGTACATATTTAGATGTATATGTACTTTATTCTTTTGATAATTAATAATTATTAAATTGAATTAGCGAATTAAATTTAATAATATTTAAATAAAATTTTGCCTTATGACAGAAAATAAAACATCCTTTTATGAATCGTTAAAAAATTTCATGAATTGGATAAAAAAAAATTAATAAACTTTTTAATGAACTTTTTACAGAACATATAATTTTAAACTAAGTTTATTAAATTAGTTTAAATTTGATATTTTAAATACCAAGTTTTCATTAACTTCTGGGGTTCTATACTTTCTTCAAAATTTAATTTGCCCCACCAGTTGAAATTCCTTAAAATATGCTCTGCTCCATCACTACAATCTTCACAGCGACATGCCCACGTGATACGCTTCACATTTGCTCTTCATTTTCATTCGTGTCCCGAGGGGGTTCGATTTTGGGCGTCTACAAAACGCACAACGCTACGTTACTTAAGGACAAAATCATTTTTAACATTATAAAAATATAAATTACCTAACAAATTTATTATTCTCTCTCAATAATTGTATTTTTATAACGTTTTAGAATAAAAGGAAATAGCTCCAAAAGCTTGGAGATGACAAAATATGTGTAGACTCTAATTGGTAAAAATTTACATACTCCGCTGAATGCAGATTTGTTATTTTAGTTGGAGGCACCCACCCAACGCGTACTCGCCTTATAATTGCACCTGCGAAAATCTGATTTTTTTTTTTAATTCTTAGATTAAAAAAAATAATTGTAAGAAGTGTGATATTCTATATTTAAAATTTTATTAAATTTAGTTATATGTCATTCTATTATCATAAAATCTCGATTAATCGGAATTGAATTTTCGATTAACAAAGTTAATATTTTGCAGGAAAAATTAAAGAACATGCCTTTTTCAGTGTTACAATATTTAAAAAAAAATGCAGTTGTTGAAAGAAAAAAAGTAGGTTAATATGTCGCTTAGTGAAATTCACACTTTAATTGTTTATTAGTTTTATTCAAGTCCGTTTTCGAGGAATATCTTTTACGAAATCAAAAAAAAATATCTTATTAAAGTCAAATACGTTTTTAAATAAAATATGGAGACAGAGAAACAAAAAAGTTTTCAATTTGTCAATCAAATACATTAAATTTATATGAAGCAAAAACGTTTTTCTATAGGATGCTATAGAATTGAAACGTAAATTTGTCAATGCAAATCGACGTCTACCGAATTTCTGCTTGCAATCGTTAAAGTCAATTGTTTCCAAAACGCGATCTGCGACCTCTGGTGGTACACGAGTTAACCACTGGTTCGGAGCTTTTGTCTAACAATTAAGATATTGCTATTTGCTTTAAAATGTTTAATATGTATTATTTTCAGAACGAAAAGTAACTAAATAGGAAATCCAAACTTATTTGCTCTTAAACAAAGTAAATTTATGAAGTGGAACCATTTTTTCATATTCCAATGTTTTTTTTTTATTTCAGCATTTTAACAAATTTGTAATAATTTTTTTAACCAAAAGTTTTATTTTTCGATCTTTCCATGTCTGTTTATGCAGAATCAGCCTAAAAAAAATTATGATATTGCCCTTATTGGAAATCTTATGACACAGAGTAGAGAATAGATATATACTCCAAATTTGTTTTGTTCACGAATAACTAACAAAACCTACATTTCTGTGTTGTATTTTTTTTACAAGGATTAAATACATAAAATGTGTCAATAAGTATTTATTTGAAACTGTACAGTACAAAAATAAAACTTTGTGCTATAAACTTAACAGTAACAAGTATACTTAGTCTAGCTCATAAAATAGATGCAATTGTAATATATATTTTTTAAATTCAATGCATATATAATATATATTAAATAAATATTTAAAACTTCACAGTAAAAAATAAATATCCCAGCTTTATGCTTGTGCCGCTAGTTCATCTTCAACAATCTTCCTGTATTGTGCGAATCCTCCAGATACTGCCGACACTGAACCATTCTTACAGACCCACAACTCGTGACACACCATTTCTATTAACTGCTCATCGTGAGACACAAGGATAACACCACCCTAAAAAATTCAAACAGTAAGTTATTATAGAAATCATAACTCCTCAGATTAAGTTTAGGCTTTTTATGTGACCATTAGTTGCCTAACAATGTGGTGTTTTTTAAATGCTATATTTATTACAATAAATATATGCAAATTGCTTGCATTGGAAGCATAAAGTAAACTACTCTGCAGAGAAAATAACTTTACAATTTTGACATTTTCCCAAATACTCTGAGTGCTATTTTTATGTCTTGAAGTGTTTATCACGTTTCTAATCGCATTTAAAACATATGGTTTGATTGAACATGACAGCGGCGTATGATTTATATGTTAACTATATTGAATCTTCCATCACACTATTTTATTTAATAACATTAGTTTATTTAATTTTAAAATTTATCTTGGAAACATAATTTTAAAAAAAAGGAAGAACGTAGTTTAAAATAAAAATATTGAAAAGTTAACCCATGGAAAACTGCAATTTCTCAAAATGCTTTAACAACTTATCTTACAAAAAAAACCTCTAGGTTATTACTTACAGAAAAATTATGTAGAGCAATTCCCAAAGCTTCAACAGTTTCAACATCAAGATGATTTGTAGGTTCATCAAGCACCAGAAAATGTGGACTGAAATATTTTAAATAAATGTCACATTTATGACATTATATAAAACAGTAAAAAATGTATACATTTTTGTATTAATTTTTAAAAGTAAGTAAATCCCAAAAAGATTAACCTTAGAAAACATTATCTATTTACATATAAACTTCAACAAAAGTAAAATTTGGTTTTGCATAGAAAATATTTGCACTTATGTTCTAAACCTGAAAAATTATACTATCTTAGTTTCATTTATAGGTCTTAAAATGACATAAGTCTAGGAAAATATATTCTAACTTTTTATCAAATAAATAATGTAATAGTGCATACTAACTTAGAAGCAAGTTTTTAACTTAGATAAAATAATTTTCTTTTAAATATTTGTTTTATTTTATAAATCTAATATAAAAGCATGGACATTTTAACCTTTTGCAGTTCAATGGTAATGGACATCGCATTTTGTTGAAACAGGTCCAATTACAGAAGAGAAATTATTTTGTCATGCTTATAGAGGTATTTGAGTCTGTCCACTTTAAAAATATCAATATACTTCTAAGGGTCAATATAAAAATTTCTTTCAAAATAAAATGTCATTCTCATTTTTTTCACTTAAAAAAACACGAAATAAAACATCAAAGTATATTCCATGAGATACATAACTATTTTTATCAAGAGTTTAGGTCTGATATGATTCTTGCCTAATACACCCTATTAACATAATCATAATACAAGCACAGCCTCACTTTAACATTGCCATAGTTGCAAAAGCAACTCTGCTTTTTTGCCCGCCAGAGAGACTGGCTACAGACTGCAAAGCAAGATCGCCAGAGACACCGAAACACCCAAGATGCCTTCTATATTCTTCGGATGGTAAACCTAGAACAGACGCACAGAATTAATCTTCACAATAATTGAAAGTTGACGTATTTATAAACTAAACAAATTAAAATGCATTAGAAGGGTTTATATATATGCGAATATATTTTATACAAAAATATACAACACAGAAGATTCACACTAAATGTCCTTAAAGGAAATAAGATTGCATTTTATATAAAAATATGAGTTTTTATCATAACAATTTCCACTGATATTTAAAAGTTTGAATGTGTATTGTAATTTAATACATTTAAAATCTTTTCGGAGCATCTAATTTTAATTTTCAACAAATGCAATTGTATTTACCTATATTTTGTTAGATAAAAAAAACATATAACTTTGGTATTTTCAGTTATGAAACAAAGTATTCAAATATCATTCAAAAAAATATTTGCTTTTTAGAAAATTTAAAACTATTTATATATTGTGTGTATATAATTTTATTTTTATGTTTGGATACATTCCCTAGTACATAATTACTTTTAAGTGACAATAAGTATTTTATAATAGATATATATATAAGTATTTTATAAGATAAGATAAACTTTCAGTATAACGTATTAAATTTTAACTTCTAACAGAATAGTTAACTTTCGCATGATGAAAGTTTACTAAATTCTCTATAGGACTCAACAAATTAACTTAATATTTTGATTATGATAATATAATATTTTTTCTAGAATCCTCTAAAAATTAAAATGACTCCAAAGAGATATTTCTGAAAATCAAAAACATGATAAAACTCATACTTAAAATAATTGCTTTAAAAAATGTAATTTAAAATCTTTTCGAAGCATCTAATTTTAATTTTCAACAAATGCAATTGTATTTACCTATATTTTGTTAGATAAAAAAAAACATATAACTTTGATATTTTCAGTTATGAAACAAAGTATTCAAATATCATTCAAAAAAATATTTGCTTTTTAGAAAATTTAAAACTATTTATATATTGTGTGTATATAATTTTATTTTTATGTTTGGATACATTCCCTAGTACATAATTACTTTTAAGTGACAATAAGTATTTTATAATAGATATATATATAAGTATTTTATAAGATAAGATAAACTTTCAGTATAACGTATTAAATTTTAACTTCTAACAGAATAGTTAACTTTCGCATGATGAAAGTTTACTAAATTCTCTATAGGACTCAACAAATTAACTTAATATTTTGATTATGATAATATAATATTTTTTCTAGAATCCTCTAAAAATTAAAATGACTCCAAAGAGATATTTCTGAAAATCAAAAACATGATAAAACTCATACTTAAAATAATTGCTTTAAAAAATGTAATTTAAAATCTTTTCGAAGCATCTAATTTTAATTTTCAACAAATGCAATTGTATTTACCTATATTTTGTTAGATAAAAAAAAACATATAACTTTGATATTTTCAGTTATGAAACAAAGTATTCAAATATCATTCAAAAAAATATTTGCTTTTTAGAAAATTTAAAACTATTTATATATTGTGTGTATATAATTTTATTTTTATGTTTGGATACATTCCCTAGTACATAATTACTTTTAAGTGACAATAAGTATTTTATAATAGATATATATATAAGTATTTTATAAGATAAGATAAACTTTCAGTATAATGTATTAAATTTTAACTTCTAACAGAATAGTTAACTTTCGCATGATGAAAGTTTACTAAATTCTCTATAGGACTCAACAAATTAACTTAATATTTTGATTATGATAATATAATATTTTTTCTAGAATCCTCTAAAAATTAAAATGACTCCAAAGAGATATTTCTGAAAATCAAAAACATGATAAAACTCATACTTAAAATAATTGCTTTAAAAAATGTAATTTAAAATCTTTTCGAAGCATCTAATTTTAATTTTCAACAAATGCAATTGTATTTACCTATATTTTGTTAGATAAAAAAAAACATATAACTTTGATATTTTCAGTTATGAAACAAAGTATTCAAATATCATTCAAAAAAATATTTGCTTTTTAGAAAATTTAAAACTATTTATATATTGTGTGTATATAATTTTATTTTTATGTTTGGATACATTCCCTAGTACATAATTACTTTTAAGTGACAATAAGTATTTTATAATAGATATATATATAAGTATTTTATAAGATAAGATAAACTTTCAGTATAACGTATTAAATTTTAACTTCTAACAGAATAGTTAACTTTCGCATGATGAAAGTTTACTAAATTCTCTATAGGACTCAACAAATTAACTTAATATTTTGATTATGATAATATAATATTTTTTCTAGAATCCTCTAAAAATTAAAATGACTCCAAAGAGATATTTCTGAAAATCAAAAACATGATAAAACTCATACTTAAAATAATTGCTTTAAAAAATGTAATTTAAAATCTTTTCGAAGCATCTAATTTTAATTTTCAACAAATGCAATTGTATTTACCTATATTTTGTTAGATAAAAAAAAACATATAACTTTGATATTTTCAGTTATGAAACAAAGTATTCAAATATCATTCAAAAAAATATTTGCTTTTTAGAAAATTTAAAACTATTTATATATTGTGTGTATATAATTTTATTTTTATGTTTGGATACATTCCCTAGTACATAATTACTTTTAAGTGACAATAAGTATTTTATAATAGATATATATAAGTATTTTATAAGATAAGATAAACTTTCAGTATAATGTATTAAATTTTAACTTCTAACAGAATAGTTAACTTTCGCATGATGAAAGTTTACTAAATTCTCTATAGGACTCAACAAATTAACTTAATATTTTGATTATGATAATATAATATTTTTTCTAGAATCCTCTAAAAATTAAAATGACTCCAAAGAGATATTTCTGAAAATCAAAAACATTATAAAACTCATACTTAAAATAATTGCTTTAAAAAATGGTTGAAAATTTAGCACATAAACATTCACTGATACAAGCTCATACTTTGAAAACTGTGCATACCTGGGAACTTGCTTGCAAGGAATTCCAGAGAACTTAGATTCATGTCCAACTGATCCACATGATGCTGAGTGAAATATCCAATAACTAGATTCCTGTGGCTATGGCGGATGCCTTTAGTGGGGTCGTAATCCCCTATAATCAATTTTAAGAGAGTAGTTTTACCAGATCCATTGTCACCAACCTGCAATTACAAAACTTATAAAAATATATAATTTAGGATAGTAATACATTACAGTACATAATCGTAGGATCGTAGTACATACTACAAAATAATATTTAATATAGGACTTATAATGTATGCAATCTAAATCCAGTTTTTTTTAAAACTTACTACAAAAAAGAGAGAGAGAACTAATTATCTATAACTAATTATTATTATATAACTAATTATAATTATAAAAATGTATCGATAGATCGGTTGTTTTCGGTACGATTTGTATCTGGTATAAAATAATTGGGTGTTGTTTATCTAGCAAAGCTGCATGTTTGAATATTTATTTATATGCCGTCGTCGATCTCTTAAATGGGTTGCGTTCGTTTTCAAAGATGAATATTTGATATTACTTAGTTTTCATGTGAAAAAGACATTGGTTTAGTATGCTTAATTTGACAATTATAATGATTTTTCCTGTAATGTGTATTTTTACAAGTATTTTTCCTGTAATGTGTATTTTCTATAACTAAAACTAATTATAAGTCATGTTAGGATCAGATATGTTTTTAAACATTTGTAATTTGCCCTGCCCTTAAAAATATAAATTTATTTTTTGTAGGAAATTTTTAGAAGTTATTCACTTTGTGTAAAATACAAATTGAGTGTTAAATTTAAAAAAAAAAAAAGCAGAAATAATGTTCATAACTTTAAAACATCAGTATTTGCCATTTTCATAAAATGTAAAGTTAAGAAATACTTTGTTAAGAATTTAGCATTTAAAACTTAACGAAAACATACTCATCATATTCATTGTTTATATAACTATTTTATTTTTGTAGCAGAACATTTTAACTTTTAGCATATTCTTTCCTCAATGTTCTAACTAATGTAATATGTAACTAATTGCATGAAATATTAAATACAAATATGAGGATAATGTCAAAATTTTAAAGCATTATTTAAGACAAACTAATCCTCTGCTAGTTTAGCATTAAAATAAGAATGAATTGTTAACTTTATTATACTACCTTGTAGCAGTCAAAAACACCAATTATACAAACAAATCACTTAATAATTAATTTTTATCAGATCAGTTTTGACGACACTTTACATAATATGCAAATTCATCTACAAAACTTACTATGCAAATTCGAGATCCCATATTTGCAGATAGATTGACATTGCATAGCACTTGACTGGTGGTGTTGGGATAAGCGAAGAACACTTCATCCAGCTGCATGACAGGAGGATGCAGGAATTCGGGATTGGGAAACCGAAACACAACAGGTGCTTCCTTTTCTACTGGTTTCAAATCTGGTCTAAAGAGGAAATATAGTTATAAAATGTGCCATGTGCGGTTATTTATACAGTGAGTTATGCACCGAAATGCCAGGCATACGTTAAACGTATGTAACATACAGATCAAATAAAATACAAGAAAGTCAAATAATTAACAAGGCATAGAAATATATTTAGTACAATTAAATGGAGATTACAAATGTTAAATGATTTTATGAAACTAATTGAAGACGTAGGTGCAAGAACAAGGCAGCTCCAGTTTTCAAAATTGTTCAGGAACGACAAAAAGCACTGACTGTTTCTTTCATTGTATAATACAAAAATATAGCTCTTTTTGCTTCATATCTCTATAGTCACTGTTTAGAGCTCCCTAACGGATAGAGGATTTTTTTTCTTTATAGAAATAAGTGAAAAAGTGTAAATCAGAAAAAAAAGTGGAGCTATATTGTTCTTGCGCCCACATTTTCAATTGTAATATGCTGTTAATGTAATGGCTGCAAAATGAAAGAGTTTCAGGCATTTGTTTTGTGTGAATGACTATTTAATTAAGAAAATTGAAACTATCATATATCATGTAATACACTTTAAATCAATTAATGAAATTACACCCATACTGATTCCTCTATTGCTACTTACAATTTTTCTAGCATCTTTATTTTACTCTGAACCAATGATGCAGTCTTGGGCCTAGCACGATATTTATCAATAAACACCTGAAAGTAAAAATTATAACCAGTTTTATCTCATGAACTTAATTTTGTAATTAGTAATGGTTTTTATATTTGTTAATTGAATTAATGTTAAACACTGTCAATCTTCTTCAATTCAATAATGTATTATGTTAAACTAAATTTATTAGTATTACATATATATGAAATATTAGGTTTTAAAATCCACAAAAGGGGCCGAAGTTGTATTTCAGATTCTTTATTAGATCACCAGAGAGCCCGTGGAGTGCAACATTACAGATGGAAAGTCAAAGCCAGAAGACCGAGAGTTATCCCCAATAGGGAGAACCTCAGATATAACATAGGGAAATATATAATTGGTAGGGATTTGTCAAGACGAGAACACATACAAGAAGTTTCTAGAGGGGTGTCGAAAGGGAATTATAAGGGTGGAAGATGGGGAACATTGAGTCGTGGGAACGGTTGAGAATGGTACGTAGAGAACGCGGATTGTCATGACTTGACCAGAATGAAACAGTGATCTCAGTAAGAATTAAATGACTGAATTGCCTATTGCAATTGAGAATTTGAAAGTGTGCATCTGAAAAGAGAGCAGGTGGCTTGGGAAAAGGAGTTTTAAAGACGGGGGGCGGTATGCATACTAAATGAGGGATAGTTTAAAAAGGGTTGAAATTCTCTTTCATATATATATTACTAGCTGAAATACCCGTTCTACGCACGGGAAGGAAATAAGTTACACAATATATACAAATACAATAATTATAAGCGAAATATATAACATTCTTAATTTGTCACCCATCAGGAGGAACGAAATAAAGTATTAAAAGTTCCAAATTGTAACGAAATTTTATTAGCAAGTTCCCGCAAGAACTGGAAAGAATGGTATTATGGAGAAGTTGGCTGTACAATAATATGGAGATATATATACGTTATCCCCGTTGAATAACATCCATTTCGTAGTGCATCTCTACGGCCCAAGCTGAATCTGTGCTCCAAATTTCAGCACTCTAGGTCTTTTAGATCTGTAGATATCCAAACTAACGTCGCCACAAACATCGAAAAAGGTATTTCGTATATCGAACGGGTATTTCAGGTTTTTATATTATTTTTACATATATGATCATATTTTAGTTCATTTGGAGATATTTTATTAATTTGGCGAAATGTTTTATTCATTCGGTGAAATTTTAATTTATTTGGCGAAGTTTATTAATTTGGCGACAGTTTTTAGTTATTTGGCGACATTTTGGCGATATTTAGTCATCAGCCAATCAGAATGCTCCTCGTACGTTACATAATATTAAAAATTTCCATTGTTTAAATTTTATATTTTGCATTGTTACATGTTCTCCATGTTAATCCTATGGAGAAGTTTCGAAAAAGGGGTTTTACAACCCCTTAAATCCGTTCGATCGGAACAAAAATAGCTTACTTTTCCTATTTAAGGTATAAGGAACAAATTTGCCAAATTTCATCTTCATAGGTATACGGGAAGTTGGAGAATTAGTGATGAGTGATGAGTGGGTTTTTCGCATTTATATATATAGATTAACATCTAAGAAAGGTCAATCAGTAGATCAAATTATAAATTGTAATTATAATAATCTGGACACAAAAAGATATAACAATAATTTATTGTCATAAAATGCTCACTACAATTACCTAAATAATAATTGACTTACTTGAACATGTTGTCTGAACATTTGCTGTGCTTCATATTCTCTTTGCTGATGCTTTAGTTTTTCAGTCATTCTTTTAACAAAATTTCCATAATGGCCTTTGTAAGCATCAATGCGTAGTGAATGGAAGTGTAGAATGTCAGTGGGAACAGTATCAAGAAATCTTCTGTCATGGGAAACTACTAGAATTGTTGATTCCCATGTCTATAACAAATATAAGGTCTTTAAATAACTATATAAATAAAAAAAGTAAATACAAACTTGAAATTGAATTAATTAACTGCTACAATAATAATAATGAATAAAAATAAATGTAATACTTAAAAACATAAACATCACTATTTACATTTTTAGTACCTGTAAATAATTTTCTAACCAAATAATAGCTTTCATATCCAACATGTTGGTAGGTTCTGTAAAATAAAATTAAAAGATATGAAAAAAAGCTTAACAAACCAGCTTATTTTTAACAGATTTGTTTTCCATTCTGAGTAATAACATGAAAAAAAAATCTGAATACTATTTCCATCCATTGAGCATTTTCTAATACTTAAACAACTAACAGCTAATTCAGACATACCTCTTTTCTTATAATTGTACGTTTTAGTTTTTTAATTTAACAACAAGAAATGGAATTATAATTTTTGTAATGGATATCCATTTTTATGTTATGAATAACTTGTAAGTATAGATTTCAGTAATAAGTATTCATAGTTTTATGGCTTACCCAATCAGCTTTCTAAAAAATTTCATGTTAAATAAGTTTTTGCTTGAAAAACATAACATAAAAAAATTATGTATTAAAAATATATATTCATCGATACATAAGTAGCTTAAAAAGCTATGGGTAAAATAATTTTCATAATTAGCACCCGTCCAATACTTTGCATGAGTTAGCGAAATTATTATAAATCATAAGAAATCATTATAAATAATTATGATAAATTCAAGTCAAAAATCATAATTTGATCTTGCACAATAAAAAGACAATTGCAGATTATTTGAGTTAATTTAGATGTAATTTCAGTAAATATGAATGCAAAGAAACACATTATAGGTAATAAATATTCTTAAAATACATTGTACTTTTCATTAGTTTTGAAATGTTCTCGATATAAAACAAGTTAATGCGCTATTATTTCTTTAAAATAAACCTACCCATGTGCTTCAAAATAGTTTGCCGATGCCTCACTTTCACAAAAGGAAATGCCTAAAACTGTCCACACTTTATTTAAAAATTATTAATAAAGATCCCCATTGGAGTTACCTCTTTATAAACAAAATGAGCTACACACCATAAAAGACATTTTTAGACATAAACAATATACCTTTGTGTGTTACTTTAGAAACTACATATTTAATTATATTAGAAAAAAATATAACCAATTGCAAAAATAAATGCATTAACAAAGAAAAAAAGCTTTGTTGAAAAATTGCTAAAGGTTAAAAATAGAAAAATAAGCAACATTTACCATTCCTTTCAAGAACACTAGATTGTTTTATAAATAAATTGAAAAATAACCTTGTTTCTTAAACACTTTCTGAAAAAATATAATTTAAAAATAATATTAAATGACCTGCAGCATATAGGACTGAAATAGAAAATTAGAGACAAAATTATTGAATCCTATTTTTAAAAGAAAGTTAATAACTTATGTAGTTAATAACTGATCACAAAAGTTGAAAAATATTAGCAAAATTAAAATACATATGGATTATCAAAAACAGGGATGACAAAATATCATAAATAAACAAAATAATTAAAAGAGATCTACAAATAAAATAACTTGAAATTTTGCACTTACCATCAAGTAACAAGAGATCAGGTCTGAAAAAAAAAAGTTAAAATGTAGCAACAATTAAATGCAGAAACAAATATAAACAATGTAACAAATTCCAAATATTAGTAAACAAAATTATATGTACTTTGAAAACAAAGCTCTGGCTAAGGCTATTCTCATCCGCCACCCACCAGAAAACTCTCTGAAATAGAAATTTTCTAATTATTAAACTGAACATCATTTAGAACTATAAAGATAAATATATTTTTTAAAAGTATTGAATAAATATCACAGCCATATGCTGTAACTCTACACTTGGTGGGCTGGTTGGAATACATGGAATGTCTTACTTTTAATTCAATTCAATTTAGATTAATTACATTTTACATTAAATGAATTCAATTTATTACTCCCAATGATAAAAAACTGGATATAGGTTTAACTTACACCCCTTTAAAATTTCAAGGCAATAATTTTTACATAACACATCAACAATAAAATTTGCGGTCAATAAAACAACTCAGTAAATGCTGTAATATAATTTAATAATAAGAATAATATAACAGCCAAAAGATAATTTTTTTGTTATTAATTTAAAAATTACTTTACATTAAGTTATGAATGAAAATTATTTTCGAAGAATTGTACTTTTTTATACTTCTATGGAATGGTTCTCATGCTTCTAAGGTTTTATCAAAGAATTAAGGATGAACCAGATACCGGATATTCTCCGCACATTACAAACCAGATATCCAAACTAGATTTTGTTGGATATCTGGCAGGTTTTTTTTACAACAAGAATTTTTCTCTTAACAGTTCTTATAAACTGTTCATATTCATAGTGATTTGAAATGGCTGGAGCTGTACTGTAATGTAATTTTGAAATATCTGATCTAAATTGTCCTATATTTAAATGCTAAAACTAGCGCTTCCTAAAGTGGAAAATAAAAATATATATAATATATAATGGACAAAGATATAACTATGAGATAAAGAGATGTACATTGTAAAACAAAATGCGGTTAAAAATTAGTACATGGACACACTAATTTTCTTTGAGTACAATTGCATCGTAAATGAGCGATGACGTACTCAAATTTAAGTAATTTTATTTATATCTCTTCTCTAGATAATTTATATCTAGCATGGTAATCGGATATCCAGCACTTTGTTTCCAAATATCGGATAATTACCAGATAGTTAAAAATCAGCCGGATATCGGATATCCGTTTCATCCATACAAAGAATATGCATTTTAACTAGTATATATAATATTAGCAAATTTTTAATTAAATGTGATATTAATGAAAAGAACAATGACAATGTTTAAATAGAAAAGGCATACTTTGTGGCCCTCCTCTGCATTTCAGGCGAGAATCCCAGACCAGCGAGAATGACGGAAGCTTTAGCAGGTGCCTTGTCAGCCTCCATCCCTTGGAGCTCTGCATAAATTTCTTGTAAACGCTCACTAAAGTTGGCATCATCAGCAGGCCTAAAAAGATATGTGTTCATTTGAATATCTGTAAAATTATCTTCATAAAAATATAATTTTGGGTACTCAACATTAATTTAGGTCTTCTTGTGTTAATTAAATTAAATAATTCGTTAATAAATTAATTATTTATTAATAATAATTAATTTAATTAAATATGTATTATTATTTTAGCGAATTATGATTAATTAGTTTGGTTGGTGGAATTAACGTTGCACTAAAGCTTAACAATGGCTATTGGCCACGGTTTGAGATCTATCCTAAAGAACACTGGTCAGATGACGAGGACAACACATGAGCTGGCAACCCATTCTCTAAACTTTTACACCACAACCAATGTGAGGAAATGTAGACTATGACAGATTTATCATACACCAGCCCCTTTTATATAGCAAATATTTTGCTGGGTGACAACAATTGAACTTGCAACCCTCTGATTACGAGATGACTGCTCAGTCTAATCAAAGAGGCTTGAACTCAAAACCCTCCAATTACAAACTCGATATTCTTTCAATCAGGCCGCCACTAACCCACTGATTAATCACAAAACTTTTATTTCAGGAAATTATATATCCTACGCTAACTAATCACACTATCCTCCCCCATCCTCAAAACAATTGTCTCTGCTTGTATTACCCACTCCCCTCCAAGCAAAGACTATTGTCTTCATATCCATTAGTGAAATTTCAAACAAATAAAAGTCCTATGCATCTGTAGACATGTGTAAGTATATTTTATTCCTCAAAAGGTTTTCAATTAGAAAAAGTACAACCAAATTTACAAAAACTATCATTTGTCAATTAAATCAGTTTCTATGAAGAACAATTAATGGATAATGGAATAAAAAGGATTATAAGGGATACGAAAGCATAAAGGTTACCCATTATTGTTTATCAGAAGAAGCAGCCTCTTCTCTTCGTCCATCAAGCTTTGACGCTTCTCATCGCACTCCAAGACACTGTCCAGGGCAATTGTTTCGTTGCCCACAACTTCTTGTTCAACATGGAGGACAGATATGTGGGAGGAAATCTTTAATTGGCCACTGAATAAAAAAACCCACATCAATTGCAATTAACCTAGCAAGTTACAACTTTAAAAGATAAAGACATCTTTAAGGCTCACCTTGACACCATTTGCAATAGGGTACTTTTTCCAATACCGTTTCTGCCAACCATGCCATACCTTCGCCCATACACCAAAGAAAGATCGGCTCCAGTTAATAAGGTTCTGAAAAAGTGGATGAAAACAAATGCTTAACAAACATTAGAATGCGATAAAAACAAATACACTGTTTTGATAAATGAAGAGATATTCTAAGTGATTGATGATATTGTATCTAAATTTAGCATTTATATTATATATTTTACTACAAAGTTCAATTAAACGATAGATTTTTTCTATCTTAGTATTTTAAAATGTGCTTTCTGACATTAAGGAAATTCCTCAAACAATTTATTATGTACGTAACATAAAACAGTAATGAAAGGGGAGAGAAATGAGGCTGGATGGGCAAGCTGGCAAGAAGCAAATATTGCTGCAGGTGATAGGAGGCACTGGAAATTTAGACTAAATGATAAGAAATTATGGGCATGATAAGAAATTATGATGATGATGATAAAACAGTAACCAGTACATAAAAATTAAGAACAAAAATTCCTTACTTGTCCCCAAAAGCAATATCAAAGTTTTCAATTTTAATGTCTATGTTGTTATTGGAGCCCTTTGATTCCATTTTTGTATCCTTTTTACTGGTTGCCTGTGCAGCTGTAGCTTCTTTAGTGATTATAGCACTACTGAAAGACAAATAAAATTATCATTTCAAATATATTATTAAAAACTCATTAAAAGAAATAAAAATGTGAAGTGATTTGAATGTACCAGCCTTATATGTGTTTAAAAATAACCAAATAAGCATAATGACTAAATATAAAAAGGCTTTTAGTGATTTACCTTTTTGTTGCATGGCACTTATCAATTTAAATAAAAATATATTAAAAAATATATATTAAATATATAACTTGAGCCACATATAACTCGCATGAAAAATACTGTTTAAGGAAAATCAATTTCTATTTGTGAGAATTTGAGAGTGATGTCTTTGATAAGTTCACAGGCAAAAGCCTAATAAATATAACAAGGCAGAATAAGTTATAAATTCAACTTTACAATACCTACTAAATTTTTATCTATAAATTTCATTGATTGATATGTTACTGGCAATGTATGAAAAGCAAACATTCTATAGAATGCTTAAGCTTAAGCAATATATAAAACAAATGGTGTTTTAAAGAAATACATGAAATATCCAAATTATTTCAATATTATCGGCAAAGCATTCAAAGATAACATGAAAAGGACTTAACCCTTTCACTGAAAACTCGTTTGTCAAAAAGGTTCCATGAGACATATATAACTAATTCACTTTCATATATAAACATATACAATGTTACCTGAATCACAAACACACAATGTTTAGATTAACTATACATAATGTTTAGATTAACTTCACTATACATATAATAATATTTTCCTTTTAAAATAGCAAAAACTTTACAGATAGTATTGTCATTATTATACTATTAATTAATATAGTGAGTTTATTAATAGTAATACGGTCACTTTTCAATTAAAATCTGGATAAATCAAACCGATTTTTCCTACAATTATTAATTTAGGGACAATGTGAACAACTGCTACATTTTTAAGATAAATACATTAAACAAATTATCCATGCAAAATAAAAGTGAACTCTATAAACTAAAGAAAAAAAAACAGATAGTTTAGATGCTAAAGAGAAACTGCCAAACAAAATAATAATAATATTATTATTTAATTAAAAATATTAAGTTTAATATTAACATATAAAAAGTATACTGACCAAATGACTATTTAGCCACTTTCTTACCCAGGTGCTGGTTTATCACTGGTTTCTCGTTTTTCTTGCTTAGACTTGAGCTTTGCTTCTGCTTTTTCTAGTTTTCTTTGATCAACAAACTAGAAATTAAAAAAAATAAAAAATATTTAATTAGAAAATCTAAACCGAAAAGGCTGAAAATTCAACAATTCCAAGCAAGTATTGCTTTGTTTTGGAAAATTATGTCTATTTCAACCTGAATAGAGGAACTCTAAAAATATTTTTTTTAAGTTAACTAAATTAAATAAATTAGTGTTTTTTAAACTATAACCTAATACTACTAGGTGGTACAAGAACTAATGAAAACACTAAACACTTGTGATAAGTTAATCAGCGTTTACTCTAGAAATGAAAAAGGGCAAGGTGCTATTTTAAGGAAAAGAGCCCTTTTTTCCCAAAGTGCACTTTATTGACCAGATTGCTGATTATAGCAAAATCAATTTTTGATGAAATCGACAATCTGGTTAGCTAATAATAATTAAATAACTAACAAACCCAATCACAAGTGAAAAAAGTTAAGAGAAATTGCAATGAATTTGCATAAAATACTGTTACATTATCTGTCAGAAAAATCGTGCCGTCGAATTGCAGTTTTTGAAATTACAGTTTTTCTTGTTATAACTGTGTGTGTCTCTCAATATACAGTCAAATAACTGTATAACCAAATTAAAACAAAAAAATTTAAATATACATAAAATCTGAAATTTTCCATCTTCAAAATGTGTTTGTGCTAAAATATCCAGAACCAAGGTTATTCACATTGTGAAGTTTATCGCTTTTATTTCATCCCTAGCTGCGGCTGGTAAATCTTTGTTTTAAATATATGTGGTTTTATTTCAAAACTAACAATAATTTATTTAAAATCAATTGTGAATTTTGTAATTATCAAACAGCTTTCAAGGTAAAAACAATCACACTATTTTCAATTATATAGGTTTTTAAAAAAAATACTTGGTTTCAGATTTCAAATACTTACTGATGCAGATTCCCTATTTTTAAGCCATATACTTGATACTTCCTCAGCCTCATTGAAATTTTTAGATAAACTTCCAAGACATATTGGGGCACTGAGGACATTTTCTTTATGATTTGTTTCAACTTTTGAATCACTAAAAATAAAACTTATAAAAATGAAAATGCTGCTAAATTGGGTATAAAAGATTATGTAAAACTAATCTCATGAATTTGTTTTAAATAAATCAATATTTCTTTGATTCAGATTTTAATGCTATCTAACGTACACTTTTTTTATTACATGCTAACAATGTACAATTTCTTTTCCCACTGAAACTTCAGATATACATTTTAATAATAGCAAACAATTTTAAAGAGAAAAGAATCCAAAGTTACACAGGCAACACAACAGTTTCAAGCATAACATATTTTGACATGTAAATTTTTGTTTTAACTTATTTACCAATTTACCATTAAGGGTCGGATTTCCTGTACGGTCACCCTTGGCGAGATTTTTTCCACATTTGGCGATAATTTTTTTTAAATGGCAACCCCCCCTCCCCCCGATTTTTTTCCACATTTGGCGATAATTTATTTGTAAATGGCAACCCCCATCCGACCCGACAAGGAATTGCAGCAACCCTATTGGACAACAGTTGTTTTCTTTAGATCCCGCTTGTGCAAAAAATCGCCAAAATGGCGACTTTGAAAAAGTCGCCAAGGGTGACCGTACAGTAAATGTTTACCACCATTAGTTAATAGTATGGACAAACGCAAAATAAATTATTTATATTATTAGTAATTTCATGATTCAAGGTGGCCATATTCCACCATGCATAAAGAGGTGAACAGAAATGGTGGGTGAGATACAAACCCACCTAACCCCGAAGAGTTAAAAAACACAAATATTATTGTAATCAAATTTACTAGCAAACAACTTCCTAGCAAAGCCTCCTAAGACCTATTCTACACGAGTGCTTTTAATGTACTTTAGCTTTTGTAGATGGCTCTGTTATTGGTATATACTAAACACATGGTTTGTATTCCTCAATTACACAAGACATGGGCCTAAAGGTATAAACAAATGCAGTGTTATTAGTGCTTTTATTTAACTCAATATGTTGTTGATGGATCATAAAATTTTTAAACTCAGTAGTAATCCTCTTCGAAACATGAAATATTAAAACTTGATATTTTATTTATATAATGATGATTTAATAGTTTTTAATGGAAATTAGTGATTAATTGCTTATACTAATTAACAATGAGTTTAATTTGATATTGGACAGCAGCGCGTTTGAAACCTGTGTTATCAACACATTGCTCTTATAAATTTATAAATTTTTTTATGGAAGTATGCTTATATTGCATGAAAAGGAAAATTTTACAGAGTGCATTGAAAATTAATAAAGTATGATATACTATACTTTATAATGGTATAATGCCACGAAAACATAATATTTGGCATCCTTTCTAACAAAACATAAGATTATGAGAGAAAAATGCTTTTGAAAATATACCAAAATAAATTACTAACACTTTTATAGCTTCTAGCAGTTGAGAACAAACATCTTTAATTTCTTTTTTGTTTTTGCTGTCCCCAGCAAGTTCATGTAACATATCTCCAATAGTTTCATATACATTTTCTGTAGATTCCAATTCATTTTTATTGTCCTCTAAGATGCCTAAAAAATAAAAATTAACTTGAATTATAATTTTTTTTAATGATAGGCTAATATCTATTTCTGTCATTTTTAAACTTAAAGCTATAGCCGAGAATCTAAATAAAATTACAATTTTTAGCGTGTCATTGTGTGGCCCTATTTTCATTATTATTAATTTAAAACAATTATGTAAAGTATTTTACAAAAAATTACATAACAATTTTCCAAACAAAAATATTTTAAAAATTAAACACTGACAATTCTATAACTATTTATAGAATATGATGGTTCAATGGATACCTTCAATGTAATTAAATAGTTCAACATCAAAATGTGGAAAGGCTGATTCTAATATTAAATATGTTGCGGTTGCTGCCATTTACCCAAGTCGAATTAAATATACTCTTGAATTAATGTGGATCGTAACATTCCCAACAGGTATATACAAAGATTATTCGAGCAGTTTTGTCTGATGGACGTGTTTGCATAATCTATTAAAGAAAATTAATTAATATTGCGACAGCAATTCAGGAAAGGGGTACTTTGCACATTGTCGATGTTTCATGATTTCTTATCTAATTTGAAAGAAGCAGACATGACGTAATTTTTGTTTGAAAACAAAACAACAAGAACAGAGGAAACTTCTCTTCACTTCACAATATATAAAAAAAATAACATCATTCATTAAATTTTTATTAAAAAAATATAAATTAAAAAATATAAATTATCATAATATTAGTATTAATAGACAATTTTCTGGTAAATTGTTTTGTAAATAACTTTTAAATATCAACAAAAACATATAAAGGTTTCAATTTTGTTATGTTTGTTTTCGGATTTGTAATTTGGCAACACTTCAATGTGTTCGCGCCAATATTTTAAGATTTATTTTTCTGGTTTTTAATTTTTGTTCTAAATCTCAAATAACTACAAAATGAACGGACCAGAATCATTTATTGAAACTTTGAAACGTATTGGCTTTTCTGATGCTCATAAGTACAAACCTGGTGAGTTTGCATCCATGTTTGCAGATCAAGAATTGGGGCCAATACTAGAAAGTTTTTGCACTTTGACAGAAGATAATGTACTCTCATCTGAGGAACTAGCTGAGTGAGTCCTTTTATTTTTATCATTCAAAATAAAATATGTTAAAATCGTTTTAAAGAGCTAACTTATGTAATATGTACTTAATATTATTTTCTATTATTGGAAAAGAAAGTTAACATTGGCTATTTTTTACTTATTTTATGAGCTTGCGCATTTTAATTTCAAAGAAATTTAAGCATATTATTACAATTATAAATATAGAAATTAAGCATATAATGCAATAATTTAAGAATTTGATTACCTGATTACTATAGCAAAAGACTATTCTCGTTATCCAACCAAATATTCACTGAGTAGAGCAGGTTGGTGTCTTGTTAAATTTAGTTTGGACTAAACGTCTCCATTGGTCATTTAAGGGCCGTTCATGTATTATGTCATGCTTTTTTTGGGGTTAGGGGGTCTGTCTTGCATAACCTGGGGGATGCAGCTAGCTTTAGTGATTCAAGTAAAATTAATATTTCAATTAAATTATTAAATAACGGAATGTGACGCACCAATTTTTCGTAGGAAAAAGTCAATTGCTGAAATGTTAAGTGTTGAAAATATTGAAACATTAAAGTTTGGTGAAGAGTCCCTTTCATTGAATTCTGGCTCTTTTTAGAAGAACACACGAAGTGCAGGAGGTCAATTTAGAAGGGTAAAAGTCTGTAATGAAGGTTTACGCAGTTCATGCAACTATATACTGTAGAATGAAAAGGTACTTGCTTCATGCGATACACGATCTACCCTTTAATTGGACCAAACTAATTATATAATTTTCAATAAATACTTTAAATTAATTTCTTTATTTTTTCTGCACAAACTGGAAGTTATGCTATTTAATAAGTCACTTAACAGTGTTTATATCAACTTTCTCGGGAACAGGTGTAGTATAGGACATCTGTTGTTTTTTTTTGCGACGAAAAATTGCTGTTAAACATAGTTCCAGGATCGCACAAAAACGATTATGCAGTGCGATGATGTCATAGGGTTGCCAGATTGAAAGTTGCCACACGAATCGGAAAATACCAACAATGTCAGGTGGGGTTGCCATACTATAAATAAAACACGTCAAAAAAAACTTGCGCGCCAAATGTCCTATACTACATCTGTACCCTTACTCGGCCTGTGTTAAAATACATATAAAAAATTCTTCAAATTTATTTTTTGAATCATTTCTTTCAGATATGCAGCCATACCGCCGAAGGAGTTATCTCACTTAGAGAAACTAGCACAAAAGACTGAAGCTTTTATGACGGATACTTCCAAAGATGAAGAAAAGTATATAGTCTAATAGTCTTTTATATTTTTATGAAATACAACAAAATTGTACTTCTATCTAAGCTAATAAATATTTTTACCCAATCTATCGGGGGAAGAGGGCAATAGAATAAGATTTTTCAGTTTTACAAATTTACGAAGAGCATGTTTAGACATGACTAAACTATGTTTAAAAGATTTTAAAATATTAAAGAAATGTTTGTTGAATATTGGGTAATTGATATGTTTGCCTTTTTCTTCTGCTATTGATCACTAAATTTAAACATTTCAACAAAAAAGGATACTTTCGACTCATTTATATTTTGTATATGTACTATATAACTTTCCCATTGGATTAAATATTATTTTACAAAAATTTTTATGTATGACTATAATAAGATTTTTTCTCTATATATTTTTTTATTGTTAATGTTAACTAAATCCAATCAGTTCCATTTATTTTCTTTATTTACTTTTCAGTGAAGAAGTACAGTTTCTTGAAAGACATCTTACTCATATTAAAGAACACAATAAAACTCTGCAAAGACAAAAAGAACTATCGAAGTTAGTAATTCCCAAAAGTTATACTTTGTTATGTATAGAAAATCTCTTACCTAAAGTTAAAATAAATTAAAAAATTATCTGAAATTATAATTTATATTTCCAACTAGAGAATAACCTCTATATATTTCACTTTTACTTAAAATTTATTTTTATCCACTTTTCAATGATTGTAAAATATTTAAATTTTTTAAGGTTGACTAATTTTTTTTTATTATAATTCATTAAAAAAATATATGATAAAATGGAAATTTAAATGGCATTGTCCACTATTCAATTGGGATTTGTGTAATTTACGATTCAATGAATAGAATATAAAAAAATTAAAACAGGCTCTTTATAGATTGGTATAATGTACATGAAATAAAAGGCTAACTTTTATTTAGTCATTATTTTTAGCAAAAAAACACCATTATTAAGAAGAATATACTCTTTGTAATCGACTTTTCTTTCCTATATTTTTGTCTAATTATTACTACCTGTTTATCAATACTTATATATAAGAATGGAGTGTCTGTCAGTGGAATCGAACAAAACCCCTCATTTTGAGTTTTCTCCACGAATTAGGATACACTGATTCCGAAAATCACATTAAAAATTTTTTTGTCTGTCTGTTTGTCCGGATTTAACTCAAAAACTACTGCATGGATTTTTATGAAACTTGCACCATGTGAACAAACTTTTCTTAGTTTAAAATCTGCACTTTGTTTCATGTGGATATCTGCAACCATTCAAAAGTTATAGAACTTTTTCCTATTTCTCTAACATTACGCCTATGGGAAATTTACATCTCGATCTTCCCCTCATAACATTATTGTTAAAAATCACCTTGGCGACCAAAAATATTAAGATTTATTTTGATTGGCTGATGAGTAAATGTCGCCAAATGAATTAAAAATGTCGCCAAACGAATTAAAAATGTCGCCAAATATTACCAAAGAAATTTAAAATGTCACCAAATGTTTCCAAATGAATTTAAAAATGTCGCCAAATATTGCCAAATGAATTAAAAATGTCGCCAAATGCTGCAAAATAATTTTTTTAATGTCGCCAAATGAATAATAAATGTCGCCAAACGGATTAAAAATGTCGACAAATATTGCTAAATGAATTAAAAATGTCGCCAAATGAATTAAAAATGTCGCCAAATGAATTAAAAGTTTCTCCAAATCAATAAACATGTTGTCAAATGAGCTAAAATAGAGGTCCTATATTTAAAAATATCATCACAATGGCGAAATTAGTGTCCAAATAACAAAATTAACGTCGTTAACAAAAACCTCGCCAACCGAAGAAGGAAGATGAACCAGCTCTTTTGACTGACGCCATGTGTATTCATGTTCTGAACAACTTAACTTTTATGACAATAGTTCTTTTTGTTACGGAGGTTGTTATAGTGTTGAAATGGGCCACCGTAAAAGTTTAATTTAAGGTTTTCTATATTTATACCTCCATGTAGCTTATTTTTTAAATTTTTACCTCAAAAACATATTATTGTAATTCAAAAATGAATATTTGATAATTAATTTTTATAAGAAATATTGTCCGTAAATATTGACCCTTATGAAATTATGTTGAAAGACGGATATATAGACTCCGGTCACCAATTGGCACAAAAAAAAAATCACCAAATACGAAACATTATTTCGATTTGGAACAATGCAATATTTTTTCTTTCATATATTATTGCGTCGCCAATATTAAAACTAATGAATGTGAAATTTTTCTACATAGGTTTATTGTTACTAAATGGTTAATTTTTATACAAAAAATATGCAATTAAAAAAAAAAATTGGAGTTTTTATTTAAAAAAATAAACATTTTACAAAAACATCAGTTTAAACAATACTCGCAATAGCATGTAAAGTCGTACATAAAAATGGATTTAGGTATCTCAAATACTCAAAATAATTCTGGGTATAATTCAAAATAAATCTGGATTTTGATAAAGTTTATTTTTCACAGTGCACAGAAAGTGATATGTGATGGCTACGCTGACAAGACAAAATCGTGCAGCTCTTACTGTGCAAACTGACCACGAGCAACGCCGGGCCATATTGCTAGTCATTTATAAAGTTCTTCTCATGTATTTAATTTGCCAATTTGATCACCACAAACAGAAATTCAGATGTATAATTCAGCTGTAAGCATCGTTTTACCATAATATTATTTATTAGCTCTTAAACCCAACCAACCATTGTACAAAAAAAAAAAAAAATCATGAATTTATTAAAAATGACACACTATACTCTTTTATATATAATAATTAAAATAATAATAATACTCTTCTATTATTTATTTTTTTAGATTACACTTATGTAGCTTATTAGAAGAAAAAGATAAAAATGAAAAAGTTCTTGTTAGTTCAAAAAGAAAGTTTGAAACTTATTCTATGCAGAAACTCCCACAAGCACAGACTGAGGTAATTTCAAGCATACATATTTTTTACTTGTAATTTTGTTATGTGTGCCAAATAAGACTTAAAACATTTTTTTAACCTTCTGAAAGACACGGCAATACCTTTTCTCAGAAATACACATAAGTATTTAAATTTATAAAAGTACTCTGAAGCAAGAAATACACAATAGTTAACTCCAACCGATTGAAATAGTTTTTTGTTCTTTGGCAACACTTTCAATTCTGGGTTTATTTATATTTTATTACACACAGACTTTTCATTTTCTGCTGATGAAGGGAGATGTATCTCCCGAAACATGTCCAGATTTTATAGAATTTTATTGCGTATTTTAACGTTGTATTTGTATTTTAATATTCTTAATGCAATGTTCTATAAGACGAGTTTTTATCTTAAGAAAGGGTTTGTTGAATATTTTTTCCTGTACATGTTTGTCTAAAATGTTGATATTATAAAAAAGATAGTTATCAAAGTGAAACAAATAGCTGATTATTAAACTTTTTTTAAGTATATCATAAATATTGTGTGTTAATGAACAATATTTTCTATGTTTCTTAGTTAAGTTTTTTAGTGAATATATACATTCTGATGTCTCAAAACTTTTAGATAATTGTAAAAAGTTTTCAAACTTTATAAAATGATGCCAAGTGAAACTGAAGTAAGTAACCCCTTAACATAACAATACCTCAAAGAACCAATTTGAGTTGTGGTTGTAACAACAAGGACATTGCAATGAGTAAAAAGAATATAGCTAGCATATAAAACTAATCTAAACTGGTTGAGACTTAAGTGGTTATCGCTATAAGGAAAGGGACACTTTATCAAGGGGCCATTGTGAGGATGGTTACTATAGTTTCTATGCTCTGGCTTAATATACATTTTTTTTTTATCTTAATAAAATCATATATTGTAACCAATTGTTCATTGTAAAAATAGGTAAAAAATAAAACTAATGCATTTCAAAATTACCGTATTAATTTATAATTATTAATTACCTTTTTAAAGTTTGTAAATATATAGCATCTATTTAATAACATTTCAAAAACTCTTCTGGTTATTTCATCCTATCTTATTAACGTATATTCACTATGCAAAAGAATTTGTTTTTTTTCCCAATTGTAATTTTAAAATATCAATCATCCATAATTAATAAAACTTCAGTATTGTCCAATTATTTTTTGAGAAACAAGTAAACACATATTTAGATAGTATGAGAAAGTTGGTGTTATTTATTGCTATACATTTTTCAGCTAATTTCAGTTCTTCAAACAATCTCTAAACTAATTTTGGAGATCAAAAATTTAATCACAGAATCTGAGTCTGACGGTGAAATGCCACCTCAAAATCTTAAAGGGGCAGAAAGCTATTTAGATGAAGAGGAACAACTTTTACATTACATTCAGGATTTGCTATCAAAGAATTTCGAAGTATGTTATGAACTTAATACATATTTTTATTGTTTTCTCTTTAGTAATTTATTATCTATTATTTTTATCTATTTTATTAATTTCAGAATTTATAAATACCTTAAAATCTTTACATATTATTATATTTCATGCTTGCAAACTTCTATGGATTGTTCATACTATCTGAGGATTTTAAATATATGAATGTTAATCCTATAAAATTATATTGATTTCAATTATTTTTTTCTTTTATAAAAGTATTATTTTAACTTCCAAATAAAGCCTCAAAAACCTTTAAAAAGCAAAATCATTTGAAGTATAAGTTATAAAATTTCATAACATTTTGTTTACTTATAATACTACTTCTTAACTTTTCTTTAAAAAAATATATAAATTATGGGTTTTTTAAAGCAGTGAATGTATTTACATTGTACAGGGCACGTAGGGATTAAATTCAATTATTAAAACTATTAATAATTTATTTTTGTTAAAGTTTAAAAAATATATAGTTATTAATTTTTTTATGTATTTTATTTTTGAATAGGTATGGCATTTGTATGAGGTATAATATCGGCAGTTTCTTTGTGGAAGTGTTTTTTTTTTTATGAAAGGTGGGTCAATCCCAAAAGATGATTTTTATTAACTGCAACATGACGCACAAAAATCTCTGGGCAAAACTAGCTATCAATTTGTAATTTTTTTTTACATTCAATTGTCTTTATAAATAAATGTTTTTTTCTTAAATGTATTTGCATTGCTAATAAACCAGTATCACTATTAGTATCAGTGTAATTGTAGCTCAACGTAAAAAGTAGACAACTTTTCTATTTTTGATTACATTTACTAATATAAAAAGACACCCCATTCTGACAATAACATTTATATTGTTAATTAACCTTTCAAATCCTATTATTAACCTATGCTAATTAAGAAATATATATGGGCTTCTATTTTAAGCTGCATTAAATATTTTCTTATTAGTTCTAATTAATGGGTTTTGGTATTCATAAGCAGCTAATATGTACCCTTTATTTAAAGAGCTACTTATATTTTATCGAGATATTATTTAGTGTAGCCAACTCAATTGTAAATATATTTTTAATTATTTTCAGGTTGAAGATTTTAATAATTTCATTCTAAATGTTCCGGGACATCAAGAATCCAAGTTGCTGAGGGAAGTGGATTTTTTACAAAAAGTGTATGTAATTTAAATAGCTACACTTTGAAAGCATATTTTTAACATAATAATGTTTAAATGTAACCTCAAATATTTATGACTAATATATTGCTTTATTTCCAATTATCATTACTTTCTTTAAATAAATAGAAATGTTAACTTCTAGATGAGTTTTAAAAAAATATATATATATATATATATATGATTTTGGTCAAGAACAGTGGTTCCCAAAAGGTGAGATCCCGCGGGGTCATAAAAAAAATAGTTAAAACGCACGAATATAGATATGATGGAATGATTCGAAATAAGATATGATGGTGTCGGATATGATGGTGATATCCTAAAAAATATCCTTATCCTAAAAAATAAATTTATTTTAATGTGTTTTGATATTTTTTCTCCTAGTGCAATTTTGAGAAGAATCTAGAGAAAGAAATTCCTAAAAAAGATAAATATTTAACAAAAGATTCTGTTTTCTTATCAATCTTTAAAATGTCAGTGCAATATGTTTTTATGAGTAAATGTTTTTATGATAAATATTTAACAGAAGATTCTGTTTTCTTATCAATCTTTTAAATGTCAGTGCAATATGCTTTTATGAGTTTAAATGAGTGTTAAAAGAAAAAGTAAGAAGCTAAAAGTAATTGATGCTTCTGATTGTGGTGTTATCTTTTCTAAGTGTTTGTTAGGTAAATTTATGTTCATATTCTTAGTAAATTCTGTTTAAAAAAATGACATAAAATATTTGCAGTTTTTTTTCTTTCCCTCATTTTTGCATTGAAATAAAAATTGAAAAGTATACATGCTCAGGAAGCGGTGGACTTCCATGGGGGTCCGCAGTCCTGTTTTAGTTGGGGGTCCTGGATTTAATGCTAACTGGGAATCGCTGCTATCTTGATATTTCACAACACCTTTATTTAAAAAAAAATTATAGAAACCTTACAAATATTGTATTATTATTTAGTGTGCCTAAGGGCACTCGTAAAATATTCTTACGTTTACCTTACTGTCTATAAGAGTTAATTCTTTAGCATAGTATACCAAATTCTCTTTTAAAAAGTCAGTAAGACAATTATTTTAAATTTGAAGAACTTAACTGTTGTATGTGTATACACACTTTTTTCTTTAATTTTATCTTTGGAAACAATTATTTTATAATAATTATTAACAATAATAATTTTAAAAGCACACAATGTGTTTTGGCACTTAATCCACTTTTATATCTTTACATGGAGCATTTTGATTTGTTATGAATGAAATCCTTAAAATGCTGACTTCCTAAAAATGTTTATAATTGAAATCTATCCGAAGAAAACTTCACTATGCTTGCAAAGTAGCGACCGAGCAGCCTTAAATAATTAAGATCCATGTTGACCCATGAAATGTTGATACCATGTTGAAAATTATTAGTGTTAAAAGAGAAAACTGACTAGCATCATTTAAACTATGGTCTACTAACCCACATAATTTTTTAAAGCAAACAGGTATAACTTTAAAAAAAAAAATTAAAAATGAATAGTTTTATTTCTATTGCCTTTTCACTTTTAATACAAACTCAGTTTTAAAATAAGTTTCAATTTAAGATATCATTTGAAAATATAAAAATATGTTACACATATTTTTCTTATTTGCATAAATAATTGTTATTCTCTGTTCTAGCTTGAAGAATTCAAAAATTGATGAAATTAAGACTGCTAGCAAAAAAGAAAAACTTAATAAAATCGTAGATTTCTATAAAAAATGCGAAGGTGTGTTACCTGCCAACATTTTTGAGATTTCTACTTCGGACCTATGGTAAAATATTTAAGTTTTAAACATTTTTATTTGTGTGCCTAAAATGTTTAAATATATTTATTGGTAACAGTTTTTTGCAAAGGTCTTTTTTGTTGTCAAATAAATTAACTGAAAATCTACTTTTTTCCCCCTCAAGAATCTTAATTTTTTTGCGATAATTATTAATTATTAAAAAATTATAGCATAAGTTTTTGTTATTTTTATCTATAAATTGCTTATACAAATATTATAATTTGTATAAATTTTGAATTTCCTGCAATTTTTATGGCACTAAACCAAATTAAACAAATTTTATTTCATTAAAATGGCTTTATTTATAATTTTAAAATGAAAATATTCATATAAAGTTATTAATCAAATATTGAAAGATTATATTGCATAATGAATCTAAACACCTATTCTTAAAACATAAAAAAATTCAGTCAGTTGTGAGTATTACTCGCATAACAAGGGTTTCATACTTTTATGTTCTTTTGCAAACTTCGGTTCATGTGAATGAATAATTTATGTACATTTGAAATCCAAATTTTATGCTTGAACTAAAAGTCTTGACATTCTATTTCGAATACTGTATGTGTTCATTACTATATATTACAGAAATTACTTTAAGACACCAAATTACTTTAAAAAAACTTTTTTTCTGGTCTAAGAGAAAATTTGTCTCTTGCCTCTTTTAAACCTCTTACACTTCTCAGTTTTAACTACAATTTTACATTTTAGGTCATGTCAATGCATAATTCTTGTAATTTTGTTAATCTGTCTCAATTTTCATTTCCAAGTTATTCATAACTCATACAGTTCTTTTGATACACAACCCGAAAAACTTTTGGCTTTAAGATTATCAATCTGTATTTATTTAAGCTCATATTGTTGTTAAAAATAGTTTTTCTTCAAAAATGTTTCCTTAATTTTTCTTTAGTATATAATAAGGAGTTGGATTTTTAATAATTTTCTCACATTTTATGTTATTAGGTTCATTTTTTTTATCTAACTGCAAAGCACATTAACAATTGTTTTCGATTGTATTTATAGGTCTAAATTAGGAGAAGAAAGTGACTGTAATGAAAAGCTTATTGCAAAAGAAAAATTGCTCAACTTATATCTATCTGCAACTGTTGCTGAACGCGTGGATGCCCAATGTAATAAGATAGGCGCTGCACATTCAGATGAAGTTGCACAAGCTTATAATTTAAATTGTAAAAAGATACAAGCTGTAAGTTTGAAGTGGATATTTTTTCACATTTTATTTATATTTTAACTGAATTTTTTAATCAATCTAAAGGTTTAGTCATGACTTTCGATTAATGATTTGACCATGTTAATCTCCAAATGTTATTTTTTAGCCTTTGGAGAAAGTCATAAACCATAGGAGCAGACTTGAACTAGTTCTCCTTTATCTGGATGCATACACACAGAAGTTTGACAACATAAAGCAGTTAACTGAACATGCCTCCAATTTTCTCGAAAAAGAAAAGGAGATCCTTTGCCAAAGAAAAGTAAACTACTTTTTTGATGAATGGGTTTGAAATGTATATAAATAGATTTAGCATTATGAAACTTACTTTCTTGAGCTATATAATAGTTATATTGCAAAGCATATTCTGTAACTTTTCAATAGTGCTGATTACAATAAAATTATCATAAGTCTTTTAACCATCTTCTAAGAGAAAAATTCTGAATGGGAAATATTCCCAAAGTTAAGTTTTCCTTGAACAGTAAATCCTCCTTATAATGACCCCCTGCTGTAATGACTGTCACTGAATGAATAATTGGTTAATTACTAATAATTGGCTGATTAATTTGCATGTAATACTTTTTTTTAATTTATTACAATGACCTTTCATTATAACAACCACCTTCTATTCGTCATGTGAGGAATCATTATTTATATCAACAAGGGTCTGCTATATTTCCAACATCGTTTTTTTTCATATCCAACACCAGAAATAGCAAGAATTTTAAACAACCTAAAATTTAAAATCAAATGAAAATGAAACAGTCATGCAATAGTAAAGGGTCATGTGATTGTAGTAACACTCTTCACAAAAAAATTCCTTCAAAATAACTTTTGAGAACTATGTAAATACACTTTGTTTCCATAAATAAAAATATAGTGTGTCTGTTCAATATTCTTTTATTGTGTTGATGATGTTTGTTTAATAGAATTTGTAATGAACTCTTCAGACAATCTCTCTGAAATAAAAGCTGTATATTGTTTTTTTTTAATAAACTTGAATTTCTTTATGAAATTTCATTTTTAAATAAAATTAAATTCATAGTGATATTAAAGTGTTAAATTTTAATCACAGTGGCATACGTGATAGTATGGAAATGGGGTGTCCAAACGTTTTTAATAATATATTTTATTACCAACTCAATTCATACTAGTAAAAGAAATATATAGATATGTAATTAATTGTATACCAAATAAGAAGTCATTCAGCAAGTATAATCATCAATACATTTCCTTATTTTTAGATTTGACATTACTTCATGTGATGGCAGTGCTCTTCCTTTATAATTGTGGTTGGCTAAATAAAAATCATACGTTTCTGTATTCTATCGAATATTTTTTTAATAAATTCAATTATCTTTTCCTTACCAAGTGACTCCTTTTTGCAGTTAGAAGAGTGTTAAAACTTGCATTTAAAAAGTAAAACAACTTTTAAATGACAGAACAGTTTTCTTATTCCTGTAGTTTTTTTTTTTTTAAATAGCGATGCTACAAATTGACTGTTGGGAAATGCTAAAATGCAAGTTCGAGCATTTTTAATAAATGGACCGACAAATGTAAACAGTAAACCTGACAGGATGTTGTCTTGTTGTTATATTATAAAAATAAAAATCGCAAAAATTCTTTATTGTATCTGTTCCTGTTGTATTGTGTAGTCTGTTCCAATTTTAAGAAATTTAAAATTTTGATCTTGGGTATCACAAACACTTATATCTTGGAATGTTTTAAAAAATTTAATGTACTTTAAATTTACATTTCAACATTTTTAAAAATGAATATCTTGCATTGTTTAGGTACTAATTGAAATTACTGTTATTGTTGATTAATTGAAAGTTACCAATTTATCTATACAGAAAATTAAATTTATTTTAATGTGTTTTGATATTTTTTCTCCTAGTGCAATTTTGAGAAGGATCTAGAGAAAGAAATTCCTAAAAAAGATAAATATTTAACAGAAGATTCTGTTTTCTTATCAGTCTTTAAAATGTTAAGTATGTATTATCTTACTTTTTCACCTTTAATATTTCATATTTGTGTTCTGGTGTTAAATAATTTTTTATCCTATATTTTAGAGAACATAGATGATGATCACCAAAATATATCTTCCGTTACTATGGATGACGTTTTGAAGAAAGTTGAGAAAGTGTATAAACAGAAGGAGTTTTTAGAGAAGCAACAAAATCAGAAACTAAACGTCCTCCACTCGGTGTAAGTACTTAAAATATTAAATTTAAAAAGTTCATCAAGGCTGAAGTGTATCACAATGTGGGAAGTTAGTGTTTTTAAATGAAGAAATTATAATTAGTTGTTCTGTACAACTGCTTTATATTTTGTATCATCAATAAGAAAAATAGTAATGCAACATTGTACTTTCTAATAACTTCCTAGCCTAACTGCCTTTATGAGACTAATTGATTTCCGTATGAAAATTGTGTTCAACAAAAAAAGGCATTTAATGAGGTAAAAAAAAAACATCTTGTATTAATGGCTAACAACATTATCAAAAAAGATGGGCACAATTTTTGGAAGGTTAAACAAACTATCAATAAAATGGTTAAATATATGAGGAAAATTTAGAATAAAATAAATATTAGTAGAGAACCAACTCCCCAAGGTCTATTCTAGCTGGCAGTCGTAAAATTTAAGAAATTGGTGTTAGTAAAATAAAATCTACAACAACAAACATTTTCAGTTTACTTTAGTAAAATAAAATCTACGACAACAAACATTTTCAGTTTACTAAGTTGATCGAAGCATTAAAAAAAATTTACAAAATCAATTAAATTAATACAGAATTTTTTATAAAATCTCTAGGAGATGAAGGGGAATATCTCTTAAGAATTGAATTGAGATTAAGAATATTTTTTTAATAATTTCATACTTTGCAGGTATAATATTAAAAACTTAATCATTTATTCATGCTTTAATGATACAAACATTGCATATCATTTGCACTAGTTTTAAAAATCTACAAAGTGTGGTGTTTATATATATATATATATATATATATATATATATACAGTGTTTACTCTAGGCGTTTTTTGAAGGGCGGTCCGCCCTGCCCGCCCTTTTTTCATCTTAATAGCGCCCTCATGCCCTTTTTTCAAAAATGCCGCCCTCTTTTGAAAAAATTACGCCCCTCTTGCTCTTTTCAGTCAAGCACAAGCGTCCTTGCTTCCCCAACTGTCTTTAAAAAAGACATTGATTAATTTTTTTTGTGTAAATTGGGATTAAGTGAATTATGACAGTAGAAACACTCCTTTTTAACTACGTGTGTTGTGCAATCGCGATGATTCCAATATTTCGAGCACGGGGCATTCTACGAATCCTATTGGTTGCATGTGTCCACATGTGAAATGCTAAGTTTTTTTCTATGTTTTATAAAGAGAATATGGTTTGAGGCGTATTTGCAAAATTATGCATTTTTTTACCAAATTTTGGATTTCAGTAGCTTTTTCATCAGTTTTGTGAGGAGTCTGATTAGGGCTATTTACAGATTTGGTTTTTAGGGAAACATTAATTTTTAAATGTAAAATTCGAGATAGGCTTCGAACCGTCAACACTAGCTCAATATGCAGCTCTAGCGCAATGTCAACCAACAAATCGGAACTTTTTTTATCTGGTCACGGGTCCGATGTGTCAATGGTGGCCACGCCCACACCAAACGTTTTAAAGTGCCCTTTTAAAAACAAGAAGTGCCTTTTCAAAAACGGGTGCCCTTTTGCTACCAACAGCGCCCTGCCCCTTTTTATTTCTAGAGTGAACACTGTATATATATATATATATATATATATATAAAACAGTATCACATTAAAAATTAATATTAAATTTGAAATTAATTTTTTTTTTTAAAACGTTTTTTTAATTGAAGTTTAATTATTCTTATTTGAAGTGCTAATGTACGCTAAAAATGTCCAATTCCGAACTATTGCTGGAGTTACATGATAAAATGTTAACCCTTGCATCTTAATATCTTCAGTGTATCATTGTCTGCAAGACCCATGGGTGCATCTATAGTTTTGCATCATTTTAAGAGATAAATTTTAAACTTTCAGTTTTCCTTTACACATAGATTACTTCTATGATTTCAACTGCTTTTTATTGTAAATATTGTTAAAGACCGAAAAGAAAAAGTTTGTCACAAATATACTAAATATAAATAGTTTGTAGAACATTTAGAATCGTCATTTTGTAAGTTTCCACTTTATGTTTTAAGAGCGACAATATGTGCCTTATGATCAATCAAAGAAATATGTAAGTCTTAAGTTTTTTTTATATATCTTTATTCTAATCAATGTATTAAAATATACATCTTCTTAAATTAAAGGGAGAACCAAAGATCTGCTATAGAAAAGTTGGCCTTCCAAGGAAAAGAATTTGCAGATTTGTCTGAGATGGACATGAATTTCAATACTAAGTTAAATAAGATGGGAGTGACATTTTTAGCAATGAAAAAAACTGTACTGGATATTCAAAATTACATGGAAACAAAAGAAAAGGTATATATTTTATTGTGATGTAATAATAAATATAAAAAGAATTCACCAGTTTTTTATTATATTATATTAGTTCTGACCTGTGATGGCAAGAAGAAAAGGTACAAGCACCATCGCACTTTCTTAAAATGTTTTATTAAAAAATAATTAGAATATGTTTTAAAAATTAAATTTATCTGCTGCTTTATAACCTTTTATGTTTTGCAGTGATATATCATTGCTTAAGCTGTGTTAACACACAAGTCTAATGTTAATCTGTGACAGCATAAGCAATGATATATGGAACAATTGGTTACTTAATTAAATTACTGGTGTTTAATTGAAATAATAGACAAAATGATATTTTTCTAAATTTTATAACTGGCTCTATTGGGTATAAATGTTGATATAGTTTTTGTCTTATCTGCAAGTGAATATAGCAAAAAGTTTTGTCTCCATGCATTTTTTTTTTTGCTTCAGCATTTTTCACTTCATATGTACCAGTAGAAGTGACATACAGTTAATTTAGTTAAAGCTTCAATGTTTGTTTGTTAGAAAAATCTGCTTTAATTTAAAATCACAAAATACCTGTAAATTGTATTATTAACTTGCAATCAAATTAAAATTTGACAATACTTTTTGCTTTTTCAGCTACTAAAGAAAGATCGAAAACTACGCCTTGCAAGATATCTTTACCTTTATGCACTTTGCAATGAAGAACAATTTCAGTTTTATATTGAAAAAATTAAAACCTCTGCAGCAAATTGTATAGATTCTTCCCCTAGCCAATCATAGATTTTGTAATTTTATTGTTGATATAAAAATTATTAAATGTTGTTTTTTAATATTTCTGATTATTGCTTTTTATCATTAAAAATATTTAAAAGTACATATTTTTTTTATACAAGCATTTTTTTTTTTTGCACTAATATTTCATTCTAGCAGAAAAATGATTTTTTATATAATTCATAAAGGTTGTCCGATATGATCCCTAATGAAAGAATATTTAATTCATATACTTGTTAACATTTATATTTACAAATCATTGTTATTATTTACTTACAGATTGTTTATAAACATGTTACAGTGAAAGAACGAAATCTTGAGAATGTCGACTTTCATCGGTGGTCAACATTCACAAAGTCGCTTGGTGTATGTCCGAAATATTTGCCAGTGTTCACTCTAGAAATAAAAAGGGGCAGGGCGCTATTGCCAGGAAAAGGGCCCTTCCCAAAAAAGTTTGGGGTGGACGAGTCCACCCGTTAACACATCGAGATGTCCTTTGCTTGAAATTACCACAAATTCATCGCGAATGTGCAACTAGCGTAGTTAAAAAGAAGCTTTTCTTCTGTCTTAATTAATTTAATTCCGATTTACACTTAAAAACTTAAGACCAATGCCGCTTTGTAAAGACAGTTAGGGGAGCAAAGACGTTTGTGCTTGATTAAAAAAGCTAGGGAGCAAGAACACTTGTACTTGAATCAAAAGGGCGGCATTTTCCCCAAAAAGGCATAAGGGCGCTATCAAGATTTAAAAAGGCGGGCAGGGCGGGCCGCCCTTCAAAAAACGCCTAGAGTGAACACTGTATTTGCTAAATACCTTTATTTCTGACTTACGCCGGCAAAATGTCGACATACACCATGCACTAATGGTGAACGTGTCGGAGATTTATATTTTCTTCTTTGTATTTCAGTCGCGATAAAACATCACAAGGGTGACGCAACTTTTTCGCCTCTTTTTGAGAGAAGAACTTAAAACAAACAGTATATTCTAAATGAGAAAAGAAAATAATAGAAATTAAAAGCTTACTTAATTATACAGTACAGCTTTTTAACAACAATTTTTCGTTGCAAAAAAAAACGCACCAAATGTCCTATAATACATCTGTTCCTTTTTTCTTATAACTGTTTTTAATTTTTAGCCTGACAAAGGAGCTAAATCTTTAAAAAAATATATGTAGCTTCCTATTTAACGGTAATTCCGGCACTGGCGAAATTCTATGCGGTGAGTAATTTTATTGTTCAAGAAAATAAAAATCGATTAAGATATAAATAATCATCATTTGTAATCTATGCTTGTATTTTCGTATTTTTTTCATCACCAAATTGACAACTCTAATTTCATAGAAATAGCACTTATATTAAAGTGAAAAAGCTTAAAAAAGTAAAACCCAAAGTAGAAATAAAACCATCACAGTCAACTATGTTCATCTCAACTGGAATTAATTCATATTATAGCTCCTACATCAGATAGCCATTGAGCACATTACCAAACCTCTAAAATGAATTTAAGTTCATAAGCTTAGGAATGTTCAAAAGATGCAGATTTTTAAATAAATTTTAAAACAATGTTTTTTTTTAATAAAAAGCATGCTCAATTATTTTTGTTTGAATTTATAAATTCAGTTAAAGCATTTAAATTAAGAAAGCCTATAAAATAAAAGTGTACAGATTGATGTATTAAAAAAAACCATATAATCATAGAAGCTATAGTTATATGGTTGTATAACAGTACATGTACAAAACAGTGAAACATTATGAATAATCCAGACAAGCTGGTAAATATGTGAATAATTAATTTGGTTTTTAAAGAGATTAAAATAAAATACTCACATTTTTTTTTAACAATTAGGAATCAATTTATCAAATTATATTCTTACCATGTTTAACTCACCATGCTTTTTTTAACGTAAGTATTAGCATCTTGACAAAAAAAAAGATTCTACAACATTAAATTTAAGGAAAAGATATAGTATTAACCAAACACTCAGGATTAATAGGGAGCAATTTAGTAAGTTTTTTTTACTCACATATATCTAAAATTTATTTTTAGCACATTTTTATTTCTTCAAAATGTCCTTTAGGAAATATTATTTTTAAAGTATAGAACATTTCTAACTTGTTAACATGCAATGTAAATATTATTTTACAGTATCATATATTGAAAACTTCAACATTAGTGTTATGCTTTATTTTAATTTCAACAAGAAAAGAAATTGTGATTTTAGAATAAATTTTTAACAAGCATGGTTTTTTGTAGAAATTGGAAATTACACTTGCATCTAAATCAGCAAATTATAACAAAAAATTTCATAATCCTACAATTAAATTAATGCAAGTTTACAAGTTCAATTACTTTAACTTTTGGTTTCCAAAGTAATTTCCCTGTATACATAAATCATACTCAAGGACATTTACACTTTATGTATTTGAATACTCGACATGACCATGATTAAACATTTTTATGAAATACTCTAAAATTTTCCCTAACAACTACACATTTTAAGGTACATTCAACAACAGTTTCAATGATAAGACGTAAAAAAGGCAAATGCAAGAAGAATAATGAAATGATGTTTATTAATAACAAGATATCGATAAATGCTTACATAAGAAATTAATCATCTGCCTCCATACTATTTTCATCTTTAACACGGGGCCTATAGATTCCAACAACAACTGTATGGTCACGTTCATAAGGCTCCAAAGTCAGTGATTCAAGGGGTTTCAACTTATCATTTCGCAGCTTCTCTATCTCGCTGGCCACCACTGCTTCAGGGGATGCAGTCGAATCGATGCAGTTTGCCTTGATGGAAATTATATAGTGTCCCTCATCTTTCAAATACTGCTGCGCATTCAGGGCAAGGATTCTTGCCTGGTCAGGCTGGGCAACGTCAGAGAAGATAACGTCGACCATGCCCACAATCATCCTGTACCTCTGGGGGAGACGGGCATCTTCGATGATGGGGACTATGTTGGTTCTCTTTTGGGCAACAGAAAGCAGATCTCTTCCTGATCTGTGAGAGAACTCCACTGCATAGACTATGCCTTCTGGTCCAATCAGGTCAGAGACATGGGACACTGTGGTACCTGAGGCTGCACCGAGATACAGAACTCTCGAGCCTCTCTTCATGTGGATCTCACCAATACCTCCCATAACAGCAGCTGCAAGCTTGGATCTGAAGGGGTTCCATGCTCTGTATTCCTTCTTTTCATTCTCTTCCTCAACCGAGATCCTTTTCTCGTTGTAGACTGAATCCCCAGGCAGGAGATTAAGAGTGAGAAGAGTGTCCTGTAGACCACGTGAGATGAAGATGCCCTCGTGCCTGTGGGGTTCCACGATGGTCTTTTTGCCACCACGTCCTCCGCCGCCTCTGCCTCGTCCTCCGCCACCTCCTCCACGGCCGCCGAAACCACCACGACCCCGGAATCCGCCGCCGCGATCACCGCCTCGTCCGCCCCGGAATCCACCGCGATCGCCGCCTCGGCCTCCCCTGAAACCGCCGCCACCCCGGTCACCGCCGCGTCCACCTCGGAATCCACTGCCGCCTCGTCCTCGGAAGCCACCGCCACGATCTCCACCGCGTCCGCCCCGGAATCCGCCGCCACGGCTTACACCTCTATCGCCACGAGGAGAAAATCCTGGTGGTCCCATTGTAAAATTTCAGAGTTTTTAAAACTTATAATGTTAAAAGTATTGCACGTTGCAGAATGCTGGATAAAATGCGTACTAACCACGTGCGGAAAACAACAAATCCGGTTTTTCAAATGGCGGTTTGGTTGCAGTTAACTAAAAGCCGAGCCTGCAGTTAAGAAAAACGTGGCTAACCTTGTTTTTATTATTTTTTATTAAGTAAGATTCTTTTTAATTTTTAGGAACAAATTTAATAATGGTATTATTTTCCATATATTAAATTACTAAAATGCTTTAAATATAGATTACTAAATAAAAGCTATTTAAGCCTACCAATTTTATAAAATCATACAATCCATATCCGTCGGTACTTTTGAAATACTTTACAATTTATTTTATGTTAACTTTAATTTATTATTTTTAAATAATTATTTGTGTTCATAATTATTCGTTTTATTACTTTATTTTTTTAATGATTTACCTTTTTTTGCGGTTTGCTATATAAAATAACTTGAAATGAAGTGAAGTTTCCTCTGCTCTTGCTCTTTCTAAATTTTTCTTCTGTCAGCTAGGAAGTGAATGTTTTGTTCCATATTAATTCATGAATAAATTTAATTAAACTCTTAAATGGCAGTAACTGCAACAAATTCAATACTAGTAACAGCCTTCCCAAGCATAGATGATGAGCTGTTCAATTATATCGAAGGTTGGACAACACTTTTAATGTTTATTTTGAGAAGTGTTTTAATTAATACTTATATTTTCTTTCATATATGATTGTACGTGTATATAATTTGTTTTTTTTTATTCTAAAAATCTCCACAACATAATAAAACAAATATTTTATATCTTATAACGATGTGAATCTGACGATATAGCGACTAGGTCTCTAATTTATTAATCTCTTAACGTGTATATTTATATGATCAGTACTTCAAACACATGTTTTGATGCCGATGTTAGGTAAACATCTGAAGATTTTTTCCCACTTTTTATCATTAGCATGAGTTTTGAATAGAAATTCTTTGTTCTACAGGCTATTATGTAATCACTTCTTGTAAAACATTTATCAGTAATCAAATCACTGAAAATAGTTTTTTAAAAAATTGTTCAAACTGAAAAATATCCATGTTTAAACATTTTGTTTCTTGTTCTGTTTAATTTGAAAAAAAAAAATAGTCTTGGAAAATATTGAACATTGCCATGCCTTTATTTACAGACGTACACTGAAATTTCTATTGTTATCCAAAATTATATATAATAGGTTGTAACGAAAGAATATATTTTTAATTTATTGTTCTGTACTACAGAGAATGTAAATACGAAAACTGTGTTTGCACACAAAGAATTTACAATGAAGGTTACTTAAAAAGAACATGAATATCGGTAAAAATTTACTGTACGGTCACACTTGGCGACTTTTTCAAAATCTAGCCATTTTGGCGACTGTTGTCCAATAGGGTTGCTGCAATTTCTTGTCGGGTCGGAGGGGCCTGCCATTTAAAAAAATGTATCGCCAAATGAGGAAAAAACGTGCCAAGGGGGAACGTACAGTAAATCTGACCCTAAATATCTAAAGTATGTTCAAATGCAAAGGATTTGCAATGATTGTCCTATACAGATTATGTAAATACCAAAAATTTGAATATAAAGGTTTAACTAATTGTGTATACAAATGTTAAAAAACTAAACTAATTATTGTAATAAGTCATTTTTACTTTTAGGCGTCTTGGATGACAACAAAAGCGAATTGGAATCTACAGAACATGTTTATGATGCAGTTGGAGATATGTTATATGAAGTTTCTGGGGGCAGCATGAATGAAAAGGAAATTAGAGATATTTGTTCTCAACTGTTAAAAGCTTTAAAAATGTCAGTACCATGGTTTGTTATGCTTTGTTTATCCAAAAAATTAATGTTAAATTTGACATTTGTCTTTTGAGAAATAATCTTAGCTGTAAAATATACACATTTAAGCTTTTTCTTAAAATTTGTTAAAAACATTTTTCACAAAAATAAAGAAATATGCACTTGATTTTTTTTCAAATGTGACTTTTGATATTTTTTAAGTTTATTTTTACTTTTCAGATAATTACTCTTTTTTAATTACTTAATAAATAATATCCTGTTTTATTTTTAGCGATTCAAGTTCTGACAAAAAATACAAAGAAAATAAAATTCTTAATGCCCCGGTATGTCTTGGTAGTTTAGCAGAAAATTTTGAAAACGAAGCTGAGGAAGTGACAAGCATATGGCTTAAAAATAGAGAATCGGCATCAGTGAGTATTTGAGACTTATAAGAGTTTATTAGTTATGTCAATACTTGTTTTAAATGTCCTACAGTTGGATTTGTTTTTTGGATTAAAATAATTATAGGTAAAGTTCTAGTATGCGGTGCCCACTTGGCACAATTCTGAAAAATTAGCGCCAAAACCAAAATTACATGTTTTTCAGTGGTTGCTAAGTCAAAATAGCAAACAATAATCTGTGGTTGGTTAAATAACGACACGCAAAAGCTGCACATTGGGCTGTTGCAGACGGTTGAATTAAACAACTATGCAATTAATAAAAATGCAGCAAAATCAAAAGTCTTAAATGCACGTACCCTACACTAATGTCAGACTTGTACCTTAATTCATTGGTCTCTGGCCTATGCCCTCTTGACTACTCAAGATCAAAGCTGGTACCTCCTTCGAGCAGTTGATTATGATTCTTACAGGCAATTTCTTTGAACAGTTAATTATGGTGAATACAATTAATCAATAAGATAAATTCCTAGTACATGGTACATACCCTCAATCCAGTTGGTATGTATGCCGGTAACAGGATCTATTAAGTTAATACTGGTACACAGTGAAGTGGCTGAATCCCTTGCACTTCAAGCAGTTATTACTTTACCAGCAATCCAAAACAATTCCTGTCAATACAAACTGGTTCGGCAATGTTTACTTCGTGCCTCTAACTTCATAAATTATTTACTATTCCCAGACATCTGCAACAAACACATTCATAGCTCAATCAAAAACACAACAATGATACTGAAACACAGTGCATTAAATGAACAAACAAGTCACACTCACTGAGAATAAAATTTAATGTTACCAAATTATAAATTTTATCGTTCACCAGTCGTTCAAAAAAGTATTGTTTACCAATAGCCCATTGTGCAGCTCTTGACGTTATTTAACCAGTCAGTCTTGATGAATCCCAACCACTGCCAATTGACCACTATGCAGCTCTAGTGCGACATTTTTTAACCAACCAACCTTGTTGAATCCATACCTCAGCCAATGACCCAATGTGCAGCTCTAGTGTGGTGTTACTTAACCAACCATTTTTGTATGTAGTTTTGACTTGACCAAATTATAAATTTTATTGCCTAATATTTCAGTTGGTGGGGACACCACATACTAGTAATAGACCTAATTATATATTTACATTTTCCAATATTGTATTTTTCAGGTTGTAGATCAACGAAAGCTAGAGAAAGCAGAAGCGAAGCTGAAATCTAAGCAGGAAAAGAGGGACACAAATGATAAACCAGCATCTGGGTAAGGAAGTCTGAATATTACAATGAAACAACATTTTAAATGTGAAATATGTTTTTGTGATATTTCTCTATTGTATTTACTTTGTATTTAAGTTGTGCCTTGTGTTTACAGTGGTGCTATAATCAGCAAAGAAGCTACAGCTGCTCAAGCAACTAGCAAGAGAGATGCACGAATGGAATCCAAAGGCACCAATAAAAACATGGACATCAAAATTGAAAATTTTGACATTGCTTTTGGGGACAAGTGAGAAAATATTTTGGTATTTCTATTAGCATGTATATTATATTAGAAATTTTGTACAACACTTACTTAACATTGTATTTGTTGTCCAATAAGTTAAAATTATATAAAGTTACTAGAAAATGTTTCTTACATTTTAATATAGGTTAGCTTATAGAAAAAAATCTGATATTTTTTAAAAGTGTGGGTTTCTTTTGCCGTTTTTTACAATTTAAATCTCGGGTTTCCATATTTATGAAGTTACCTAGTTTGGGGTGTCTGATGAAATTAAACACTATTTATCTATTAAATCAATACTAACATGTACTATTTTATTTAACTTATTTTTTTTTGCTAAAGGTATTAGCTTAAAAAGTTCCTTATAGTTAACTGTTCACCTTGCCAAGTATTTAGTTAAACCAATTATTGCCTAGTTTGACGAAAAGTCAACATTTTTGGTAACATGAATTTCACTCTTGATTCTTAGATTAAAATACCATTCATTTGCTATTGATTAGGAAATTTAATTTTAAAACTTATTTGAATCTTTTTCTTGTTTCGAATGTCTGATGGAGTTATTGGAATAAACCACCTTTACATAGCTTTATCATATATATTATATATATATCTAGTGTTCACATAGTTTTAAAAAAGGGCAGGGGGGATTTGTCAAAAAGGGCACTTTTTGTTAAGTAAAAGGGCACTTTTTGTTATGTAAAAGGGCAAAGGGTACGATTGGGATACCAAGGCAATCCTACAGACCTACGTTTTCGCGGAAAAATATTTTTTTTTTAATTACAAGGCGCAAAGAAGATTTTGAAAAAAGGCAGGGCACATTTTTCACTTCTAAAAAGGGCAGGGCGCATCGGCAGTTAAAAGAAAAGGGCAGGGCGCGGCGCCCTTTGAAAAACGCATAACAGGAACACTATATATATCACTATTGATTCTTTTTATTTTAAACGTTATCATTTTAATTTGACCTCTTTATTTAACAAAAAAGTTTGTTTTATTTATTGCTTCAGAACTCTATTAACTGGAGCTGACCTTACATTAGTATATGGAAGAAGGTATGGTATGGTTGGCAGAAATGGTATTGGAAAAAGTACCCTATTGCGAATGGTGTCAAGGTGAGTTTAAACTTCAGTCTTCTAACTAAATTTTTAACTTTTTAATGTAACTATGATTAATATTTGGTTTTTACTACTTTATTCAGTGGCCAGTTAAGGATTTCCTCCCACATATCTGTCCTCCATGTCGAGCAAGAAGTCGTGGGCAACGAAACAATTGCCCTGGACAGTGTCTTGGAGTGCGATGAGAAGCGTCAAAGTTTATTACAGGAAGAAAAGAGCCTGCTACATATGATGAATAACAATGGGTAAAATTTCAGGATTATTATATTGTTATCTTGATAGAAATAGGAACAACGTGCAGTCACTGATTTTATATTATACCCAAAAATTACTTAACAATGGCTAGTATACTTTTGATATTGAACTTCTTGTAAAACATACTTACTCTGAATAAAGACCAGTCTGATAATAACCAGAGGTCATTGGCCTTGTTTTCTTAATACTTTAAAGTATTCAAATTTAGTGATTTTAGACATTCAACCTTTTTCTTCCATTGCACATAAATAATTTAGTATTTTTTTATTTGTAGTGTTCAAAGTTATTTTATTTAAAAATAAGTAGCTTTCAAAAATGCTTAGCATATTAAAATACTTATATTAAAAAGGTTAACAATGCCTTGTATTTATATTCTAGAAAAGTTTGATTGAAATCTTAGTAATTCAGATTTAATTCATACCTTATTTTGTTGAAAATATCACTGCACAGAGTTCGCTCGGTAATTTGATATTGAATTTTTTTAGTATTAGTTTTTTTAATTGAATCGAAATTAAGGCTTAGAAAGTTATTTTTTAGAATTTCTGATGTAATAATCTAAAAGAAATAACTAAATTAAACATACTCTGGTGTAATGTAATATAAAAATTATTAATTTTTAGTGTTTTTTAAATAAAATGTATCCATATTTTTATTTAGTCCCGTGGATGATAACAGCTCAAGTGGGCGTCTGCAAGAAATTTATGCAGAGCTCCAGGGAATGGAGGCAGATAAGGCACCCGCCAAAGCTTCTGTCATCCTTGCTGGTCTGGGTTTCTCCCCAGAAATGCAGAGAAAGACCACAAGGTACGGTTCCACGTTTTTACTTGTGTATTTGTACATTTTTTTTGCTAAGTGTATATTGGTCATATTGCATTGTTATAAAATTATTGACCAGTGGATGGCCTGGTATTAAGAATACTGAGCTTGTCATCAGAAGGGTACGATTTGGAACCTTGCGTGCCAAACGTTATCTGTGCAAAGGGGGCTGTTAGTCCAAATGTCCTCGTATTTTTTATAGTGTAGAAGTTGGAGAGGTAGGTGGCAGCTCGGTTTGTTTTCTGCATCATCTGAACACAGTGTAAAATTAAATAGTAGTGTTTCCTGGTCTTTTATTCAGAATAGTTCTTGAGACGCACTAATAGTTCTATTGTTACATTCATTCAACCAAATATTATGAACTTCTAAACACAGTTTAACTCTAATAAAGTGTCTCTGCTTTTTCTCTGAAACTTATCCAGTTTTCGCACATATATTCCACATGTTAGTTAAATTATGTACACATTTCTTTTTGACTATCTGTAAGACATGTTATCTAACTTGTGAGTTTTGAGAAATTACTATTTCTTACTAGATGTAACAAAAAATAAAAACATTACATATTTTGGTGTATAATTATATTTTTGACTCATTATTTAAAAAAAAAAAAGTTCAAATACAATAAACTAAAATATTACTTTTAAACAGAAAATACATATCCTTATTTTTGTGACATAACATGCATTTTGTTAATTTTGTTTAAATTGCATATTTTAGTTATATTAGATGTAACCTATCAAGAATATGATATCAATTGTTTAGTACAATGACGGATCTAGCTATAGAGTAATAGGAGCAATTGCCCTATGAGATTTTTATCTTGCCTTACTTAAAATAGAATATTTTTTTCGTTTTTGAAGGATCTTTTTAAAAATCTTATCACAATCTCTGTTTAAATAAACTTGCATTTTGAAAAACTTAATACTGCCTCCTACTTTAAAGTCACAAGCAGATGATAGGAATAATATTTGAGTTGCCATCCCATTCTACAAATTTCCATAGAAAAATCAATGCAAAGTTGACACTACAAGGGATTAAACATACAACATCTCTATGTAGTAATAACTAATCAGTAAAAAATAACTTTATTTTACTCTTTTATATTTTGTTCATCTGAATAATTCGCTAGTGTGTAAATATCTTTTGTAACGCAAAATAAAATCTTATTAAAGACTGACCTTTTGTACAATTCACACCATAATTATATGATTAAAATAAAAGTAAATTAATTAATGGTAAATATTAATTATAGTTTTTGTTAGTTACAAAGGTGTATAAAACTTGCAAGCAAATTTTAGTATATAACCTCCCAATTTGAGTAAAATGTTTGAAAATATTTGCCCCTGCTGAAAACTAATCGTGGATCTGCCTCAGATTTAGTATTGTATATGTTTAATAGTTGTGCTTTATTAACATATATGTTCTGCTATTCTACATCTAAATAAAATTGTTATAATAAATAATGTTTTGATAAAATAAATGTATATATAAATATAATATATTTTTATATACATTTATTTTATCTTTTAACATATTTGTGTTATTCCAATTCCTAATTTAAAAAATATCTGTTATAGAGAATTTTCTGGTGGATGGAGAATGAGAATAGCCTTAGCCAGAGCCTTATTTTCAAAGTAAATATATTTGTTTTTGTGTACGAATATATGTTATTGGTGTTTTCAGGACTTAATTTTATCATGTTAACATTTCTTAATTATTTTTTCAGGCCCGACCTCTTGTTACTTGATGGTAAGTGTTGTCTTAATTGTCTTTGTATGTAAATACAATTATAAAAATTTGTTTCTTAAATATTTTTTGGGAAGTTATATAAAAAAAATCTTAACCTATTATTTTGATTGTCTTCAAAATTCGGTCTTTTATAAATGGCATTTCAATTTTATATTTTAATATGTTTCAAAAGTTGTATTATAAGTAGGGATGAGCTTAACAGTTATTCTGAAATAACAGTAGTTATTACGATATTACTGAAAAATAACAGTTACTTTTAACCGTTATTTAGGTATTATTTCAAACAAAATTGGGGACAAAAAAAATATACCTAAGTATAAAAAAATTTGTGTGAATTATTTAAGCCAAATTATATTCAATGCATTCAAATAAGGTATGTAAACGACTATTTCAAATAATTCGACAATATTAACGCTTAAAACAATGCGAATATATTTTTAAACGTTTAAAATGCCAGACAATTTGGCAACAACAAACCAACTTAAAAGTAAAAGCACGACTTACCCGCACTTCAAAATCCCCGCTTCCCATCGACGATCACCATCTACAACAAAACCCAAAGTAATTTCCCCGCCAAACCGGATTACGAAATACCCAAGATCCCAGCCACTAAATGAATCACTTTGCCGAAAGATTCCTCTAATATAAACACCCGAGCTCGAGATGATTCACCACACACTCAATCCCAAACGTCGAGATTAACAAAATCCTTCCCCCCCCCCCCCCCCCCCCCCACCTCCTCACCTATAAATAACTAAACTTCTTAATCACACGAGGCAAGAAAAAATTTCACCAAGAAACAACTAGTTCTTTTGAAGAAAAAAACCTGTTCCCGTTTTCTTGTCAAATTACCTGTTCACTAATATAACAAGTTCATCAAAATAACCTATTCGATTTTTAAAAAAAAACTTTTTGTCCGATCGTTATGAAACTTGACCAGTCGACTGGTCAAGTGTTTAAAAGATGGGTTGTTTGAAGGGAGGTGAGAATTTTCTTCGCAACTCTCGGTCTCTTGGTTCGTCATTGCGCATGCAATTACTTCGATAAACATCAGTCGACAAGGAACGAGAATAATATTATAAATTTTAATCTAAAATAAAATTGTTATTGTAATATATATGATATCGGAATATTTTTCGATCATTATTGGAATATGATTATCGTAATATTTCTACCACGATACTCCGTTAATGATCATCGATCATTCGATGGATCCGTTAATATTGAATATAATCGTAAAAGAATACAATCAACCGTTTGTTAGTTATAACTGATAAAATTCCTATCTAGATCGGAATGTTATCTGTTATTGCTGAACAGGTTTCAACCAAAGCCGCCTTCTTCACAACGGTGACAATCAACGGTTTGTTCCCGTTCTTTTTAAAGAGCAGTGACTTCATAACTTTACCAGTTCTTTTATTATTCTGTTCTTTTACTAACCTGTTCATTTTACAAATGTTCTTCTGCTAAAATTAAACAGCGCCATCTATTGATCATATGAAGAACTTATTTTATTCGATTTCGAAAAATTAATTTTTAGATGGTTTGAAGAACTGTTATTTCTCAAAAATAATATTTTAAATTATCCGAAATTGAAATAATGATATATTTTAACTGTTATTCAAATATCGCTCAACACTAATTATAAGTTAAAATACGTACTACATTTAAGTTATTTAAATATTGCCTCTAAAATTAATTTGTTTTCTGTGTTAATATACTATTGTTACATACATTCATTGCAACATTTTTCTTGTGTTCATAAATTTTAGTAATTTTTTTGTTCAGGTAAATTAGTAATGTATACATGTTTTATTGCTGTATCGCAATATGAAAACAGTTAACTTTTTTATGCGATTCAATGATTTAAGGATATATCAAATTTTGATTCAACTCGCACTGTTTTTATATGTAATGAAAAATATGATGATCCTATTCTATGATGTCCCTAAAAAGTATTTCATGAGCACAAAATGTATTTTTTTACTCCTGTTAAACTATTTTTACTTTACAGAACCTACTAACATGTTGGATATGAAAGCCATTATTTGGTTAGAAAATTATTTACAGGTACTAATATTTAAATATCAAAGATACATTTATGAAATTTAACGTTTCCTCCGTTGTATTAAAATCTTTTTTTAATCTGTTAAAAATATTTCTTTACATGAATATAAAAAAATATGAATAAAAAACAAATATTCACATAAAAGTTAAAAATATTTTGTAATGTAATAGAAGTAGAAATTGATAGGATTACCTTTCTACATTAACAAAATTTGATATTCTAGTTACTGATAAACTAGAACATAACAACACAAATGGTGTCTAATTCAAACATTCAAAAAGCAATTTATTTTGACCTCTTGCGTATTGCTTTTTTCAGCATCTAATGACTTTTAAAACTATATTAAGATTTATATTTCAGTGTTTTTAAAGTGAAGATTATTAAGTTATTTAAAGATTGTATAAGAGGGTAAAAATAAAACTACTTTTCCAATGCAAATGACCGTTTCTGAATTTGTCACTTTTCTCACCTAACAAATCATATTGAAACATCTAAATACCTAGCTTAATCCAATTGTATATGTACATAAGTTTTAAAGACTTTTGAGCCTTGAAAGATTTGTGCTTTAATTTTTTTTTAAGGTAATAGAAAATTGTGTGATTATAGTTACTTTATTTCTCTAAAAAAAAAAAAAATCATAAAATAGTTTTAAATTACCCTTTTAATTTTATAGACATGGGAGTCAACGATTCTAGTAGTCTCTCACGACCGAATGTTTCTCGATACTGTCGCTACCGACATTCTTCACTTCCATTCACAACACATCGAAGCATACAGGGGCAATTATGCAAATTTCGTCAAAACTATGACTGAGAAGCTTAAACACCAGCAAAGAGAATTTGAAGCACAGCAGTCATACAGACAACATGTACAAGTAAGTTCACTTAATTATTCATGGAATTGTGTAGTTTTTTTTTATTACATTAAACGTTTGGTGGTAGGTTCTTTGCATGAAGTGTATTAGAAACAATTTAGAATTGTACTGTGTATGTTTATTTGTCCTCTAATACTGATTTGTCCTCTAATACTTTATTATTAATAGCTATAAATTTAAGACCAGAGTTTTTGTTCTCTTTAGATTTGTTTCAAAAGTTTTAACTTTTTATTTGTTGTAAAAGTTTATGCTAACTAAAAAGTAATTCATTTATCGACTTTTTTAGTGTCATATGAAGAAACTGAAAAACTATTTTTTTTTTATTTTCAGGAATTTATTGATAAGTTCCGCTATAATGCCAAGAGAGCATCTTTAGTCCAAAGTAAAATAAAAATGTTAGAAAAATTGTAAGTATTAATTTTTTTTTTGTCTATTTGGATTGTGTATATTTTGTGCTTTTTCTTTTTGAAAACAATTTGTTCAAATATTTGTTTTGAACAGGAAAAAAAATTATAATTTTAAACTTTTATTATAAGGAAATGTTTAATAATCTAAAAGCTTTTCAAGTTTAGAACATAATAATTAAAAAAAAATTAAAATAAAAAAATAGTCAAATGTTTAAGGTACCTTTCTTTTATCTACATTAGATGGAATAAAGAGCAATGCATACATTTAAAAAATTAAATTTTATTCTTTGGTAATGCATATACTTCTACAAATAACACATTTAATTTATTGTTTTAATAATTTTTTTAATTTATTGTAATGGCATACCTTTTAACTTGAATGGATTATCCCTTAAAATATAGATAAAAAAATTAATATTAATAGTTTTGTACAGTTATATGATTAACTTGCTAAATTGTACACATTCTAAAAATTGTTCCTTTTCCAAAAAGGATTTTGTATTTCCAAGAACCCTTTAACTGCAAAACTCTTTAAAAAAAATTGTCATTAAATTATCGAGTAACTAAATAATAATTGAAAAAAGAAATTGTACAGATTTGAGTTTTGAACTTTTTGCTTCCACATCACTGTTATTTATTTAACTTATATGTTTTTACAAGTATATCTTTCTTCAGTAAATTCATATTCTTTATATTTATATATCTATCTTGCATTTTTAACCGACTGCCCAGCACGCTCACCAAAACTCCAAAAAAAAACCTCAAAAATAAAACCGCCAGAAATTTTAGATTAAAACCGCCAACGCGCGCCAAGTCGAGAGGTTATAGATTCCACCTTTATGTATTTTTTTTAAATTTTTTTTTTTTTATGTATGTGCGCGCGGGATTTTGATTCTACTTCAGATATTTGCACAATTTTTTTTTTGTTGGATAGGGGATGTTTCAAAGGGGAGCAATTTGAAAAAAATATCCGGTTATCCGATATTTAACTATCCGGTTATCCGATATTTAACTATCCGGAATTCTCATTTAACCGGACCGTTTGAAAAAAAATATTGTCCGATTTCGAAAATTCTTTTTTTGTTGGATAAAGAAAAATCCACCTAGGCAACATCTGCAAAAAAATAATCGATTATCCGGCTGTAATATATCCGGAAATGCCGATTAACCGGAGTTTTTTTAAACAATTTTTCCGATTTCACAATATTTTCATTGTTTAACAGAAGTTTACAACAATGACATTTCGTTTAACCAGCATTGATAGGGATTGTATTACAATATACATTGTTGAGCACAAGTTGCTACTTGAATTTCTTGGGGAAAAATAATAGGGGGCAAAGCCCCCTGCTAAATTAAAAACTAAAAAGGGAAAAATAAAATAATCTTTCTAAAAAAAAGGAAAACCGACTTTAAGGAAAATGCGCTAAAAAGTAAAAAATAATTTTTAATTTTACGAATGAGTTGAAAAAATTGAATTATTGAATATCAATTTTATACGTAGTACAACTTTTGGAAGTTGGTGCCAATTTACAAAAATCATACCTCAATTTTGGCGCCGATTTCAAAAAGTTGTACTACGTATAAAATTGATATTCAATAATTCAATTTTTTCAACTCATTCGTAAAATTAAAAATTATTTTTTACTTTTTAGCGCATTTTCCTTAAAGTCGGTTTTCCTTTTTTTTAGAAAGATTATTTTATTATATCTATATTTACTTTTTTTTCTCTTTAGACCAGAATTGAAAGCTGTAGAAAAGGAAGCATCTGTTACCCTTAAGTTCCCCAATCCCGAATTTTTGCAACCTCCCGTCATGCAGCTGGACGAAGTGTTCTTCGCTTACCCAAACACTACCAATCAAGTGCTGTGCAATGTTAATCTATCTGCAAATATGGGATCCCGAATTTGTATAGTAAGTAGTACTAGCATGTCCCTGTGATGATTATCACATGACTACCCCCAAAAAAACTTTACAATTTATTATTTTAAACACATTAAAAAAAACCAATATTGATATTTATGAAGTGAAAGTACGATTCGTCAATGAAATTGTCTTTCTTTTGATACCTCATGTGTTAAGATGTGTTGCATAGAAGGGGGTAAAAAGGATCTTTACTACAGAAATAATATGTGTGATGGATGCTTCAACAGGATAAGAAACTGATAAAAGAAAACAAATGAAAATGAACTGACCATGTGAATGTTCTCTCTTTAACATTTAATTACTGTGATAAAGCAGAACTGTTCATTATATTAATTTTAAAATTGCACTGTAGACTTTATTTTTAAAGTTTTTTTTGTATATGTACTGTAAATGTATTAATGTTTACTGAAAGAACAATTTTTAAAAATAAATACAAGTGATATTTTTTGTCTACCAGAATAAATTATGATTGTTTTAATCTTGGAACAATTACCTTTTATTAACCTTTACATGGCGGGTGGCCGATGTTTCAGCCAAAATCCCATGTTAAAACCAAACGCCCGCCTTCTAAAGGTTAATGTGTTTATTATAAACTTTAAGTAATTCCACATAATTTTTTTATACAAGTTTTTGTAATACAAGAAACTATTTTTAAAAAAAAAAACTCAAATTTACAGTTCAGACAAAATAAGTATCAATATTTTTATACATTTCTCTCTATACTAAACAATTGAACCATTTGGAAATATATTTAAAATACATAATATTAAATTTAAAAATAAGACTGAAAATAGTTTTAAATGCTTTTTTAATGCTTAATTCACAATTTACAGAATTCAAAATGAATATTTAATGCATTTTATACACTTTTTAAAAATAAACTTCATTATCAACATAAATAAACCACCAGTGTGTATAAGCTACTTAGTAGAGTAATATATATACAGTGCTTGATTTCCAGAAATAGAGGTACCAGAACTGTAACCTCCCGTGGGGTGTGGAAGTGCAATGCATCAGCCATCAAGCCCAGGTCTTGAATCGTAATTTTTTTTTCTCCTAAAGCGAGGTACCGGAACGCCGGTTCCGGCTCAAATCGCACCCTGTGTATATATATACATATTATATATTTAATATGTACATATTTTTTTATCATAATAATTTAGTTGTTAATTCATTTTCCTGGTGTATTTCATTTCAGGTTGGTGACAATGGATCTGGTAAAACTACTCTATTAAAATTACTCATTGGTGATCATGATCCCACCAAAGGCATCCGCCATTGCCACAGGAATTTAGTAGTTGGATATTTCACTCAACATCATGTGGATCAGTTGGACATGAATCTTAGTTCTCTAGAATTTCTTGCAAAGAGGTTCCCAGGTATGAAAATTGTTACATAACTTCCTGCAGAAGTAGGTTATTTCAGCTGGACAGATTGTTTTACTATGCATTAGTTGCTTTGTGAAATTAAAATTATTTGTGATTTTATGTAGCCAAATTAGATTTATTGCAAAATTGATGGAACCGGGTATTTTTTTTTTTAATATTATGTGTTGGTCATTTTAAATACCCAGTATGGTGCTATGACCTTTGTGGTTAATTTATTCATGTGATAAGATATCAGGTATAGCAGGACAATTCCCGCTCTATACTGGTGCCCTGTACCTGTAGCGATATGTACAAAGAATTAAATATATTCGACAATATTTTGTGAAGTAAATTTATTAAATGTAGTTTTTACTATATATTATGTGTTTATTTCTAAATAACTGATAAATTATGTTATTATTGAAAAAGTATTAAAGCAGGTCTTATACAATCAAACATTTCTATATAAATAGTTTTAAAATACTTAAAAAATTAAACTTTTTTTCCCCCTGTTCATTTTCCTTGATATTCCAATTTTTTAATCACCTGTATTAAGAGTATTCTTGCCTACTTCTAGGTTTAGCGTCTGAAGAATATCGCAGGCAGCTTGGTTGCTTCGGAGTGTCTGGCGATCTTGCATTGCAGTCTGTAGCAAGCCTCTCTGGAGGTCAAAAGAGCAGAGTTGCTTTTGCAGCTATGGCAATGTTACAGTAAGCTTATACTTGTTTACACGCTTCATTAAATATCCTGAATCTTTCCTTATAACAAAAACTTAAAAATCTCTTTCCTTAAAAAATTATTTTAAGAACTCCATACCTGCCAACATGTAAAAATATATCTTCTAGTATGCGAATAATAACCATTTTGTATGGTCATACGGTTAGCTTATAACATTATATGGATTGCATTGCAAACAATTTTTTTCAAAAATACATTTGTTTGAGAGCTGTAAATCTCCTAAACAACAACAAAAAACATAAAAATGTTGTTAGAATGTCTTATTTAATTAAATTTGTTATCTTGAAATGCATTTTTTAAAAATGAAATGTGTGCATTTAAAGTAAGTAATGACAGGCTATTGATAAGTATGTTTAAGTACAAAGAATAGTTTATTAGGATCTATGTTGTATTTATAAAGGAAAGTGTTTAATCTAGGCGTTATTTGAAGGATGGTCTGCCCTGCCCGCCCTTTATTCATCTCAATAGCACCCTCACGCCCCCTTTTCAAAAATGCTGCCCTCTTTTGAAAAAATTCCACCCCTCTTGCCCTTTTCAGTCAAGCACAAGTGTATTTGCCTCCCTAGCTGTGTTTTAAAAAAAATTGTGTAAATTGGAATTAAGTGAATTATGACAGTAGAAAAACAAACTCCTTTAAAACTAAGCGTGTTGTGAAATCGCAATGATTCCGCGATAATTTCGAGCACGGAGCATTCCGTGAATCCTATTGGTTGCCTGTACCCGCATATGAAATGCTAAAAAAAATTTAAGAGAAGTTTTTTTACAATATTAGGTCTTTTATTACCAAATTGTAGATTTAAGTAGCCTTTTCCACAGTTTTGTAGGGTCTGATTAGATATAGTTACAGATTTGGTTTTGAGCGAAAACATTCATTTTTAAATGTTAAATTTTTTATTTTAAGTAGGTATCTTCATAAAGAGACATCAATTTTGTACGGGTCTTTCCTTCAAAATAAGCCCCGAACCGTCACGAATAGCCCAATGCACCTGTAGTGCAATATCAATCAATAAATCAGAACTTTTTTGTTTTGGTCACAGGTCGGATGTATTAACGGGTGGCCACGCCCACCCCAAACTTTTTTTATTAAAAAGTGCCCTTTTAAAAACGGGGTACCCTTTTACTGCCAACAGCCCCTGTCCCTTTTTAGTTTTGTTTTTTGAGAAATTTGTCATGTTAATGTTTGTACATTTGTTTTAAGCAAAAAATGAAGCAATGACAAAATAGGAGAAAGACAGGATTGTCAGTACATAACTCATTTAAATATAACTATTTACTAAATTTAACAAAGCATATAGGAGTACATTGTTTTTAAGGTACAACTACTCTCAATTTTTAACCACTATCTTTTGTATCTTTAGCCCTCATTTTCTGGTGCTTGATGAACCTACGAATCATCTTGACGTTGAAACAGTAGAGGCTCTGGGAGTCGCTCTTCAGAATTTTTCCGTAAGTGCAATTTTTTTCTAGTTGCTCAAATTTTAATAACATATTTTTACCTTATCATTTAGTCATCACGATTAATTAAATTTACATTTGGTACTGTGCAGTAATATAAAAAAAGGTTTGTTTTTTTATATTCGGTTTGCTGTAAAAAAGTCTTAAATGATAAAGATGCATTTAAGCAAAATTGCTTTATTCATTTAGGGAGTATGTTGAAGGAAAACCAATTATCAAATATCATCCTACTTCTATATCATAAAATTATTTAAATAAAAATTATAAATTTGATGAGTTCTTGGCTTACAAAATCTATAAAAAATAATGTGGGAATAGAATTTTGGGATGTTTAAATAAGCTAACACTTGACTGTAAAATCATTATTTTAAATACTCTTATATAATTTTAAAACATTTTAGTAGACTTTATGTATAAGGTTACATAAATTGAATTTTGATTACAATTTTCAATTGAATTAACTACTGGTTATGAAACTTGTTTAATTCTGATATTATGGAAATAATGTGATGTAATTTTTAGATCATTATTTTGCAATTTAAATATTGTATAAAAATAAATTTTATTCATTCAAGCGGAATAAAACAATACTAACTGAACAGTTTTACATAGAATTTTCGTATTTTAAAGGATACAAACTGTGTATTTTCATGTATAAATTAAGATGCAACTGCTTAGACAGGGCAACTTGTTTGAGAATTCCCTAATATTTAAAAAATTGGAATTATTCATGTTCAAAAACCCAGCTTTATGTGGTTTTTCAATTTTTGGGAGAAAATTTGTCTATTAAATACAGATTTAATTAGTATGCAAGTACATAAAAAAAAATAGCAGCAAGGTGATAAAGCAAATTTTTTATAGAAATAGGCTTCAACATATTTTTTTTAAAGAATAGAAATGTATATAACAAATTATTTTGAATTGTTTAATGATCAAATGATAAGGTAATTTATATTTAAATCCTTTTCTTTTAGGGCGGAGTTATCCTTGTGTCTCACGATGAACAGTTAATAGAAATGGTATGTCAGGAATTGTGGGTGTGTAAAAATGGTTCAGTGTCAGCAATATCTGGAGGATTCTCACAATACAGGAAGATAGTCGAAGATGAACTAGCTGCACAAGCATAAAGCTTTTGTTATTTATTTTTTTACTGTAAAGTTTTAAATAAATACTTATTTAATGCATTTCAGGTTTGTTTGAAATATAATTTACTTGTATGTTAATGTTTTATAAATAACTTCGAACAACTTTATGTGAAACTTATTTTATTTCAGCACAACAGTGAAGGTCGTTTTTAATATGTAAAAAAATTGATTGTACAATTAAAACATACAAAACTAAAAAAAAAATCACTTGTTATAGTCATTCACATATAAACTTTTTAATAAGATTAGAAATGGTTAACTTGTTTGCAGAACAAGTTCTTTAGAAAAAAAACTTTTGATTGGTACATCATGTTTACATTTTAAAAGGACCCAAGGCAACAAAAGTATTCTTTCTTCATCAGATATTAATTTAGTTGAAGATTAGCCAGCTCCGCTTCTAGTTCTCCAGCTTTTTTAATTTTCTCTAACTATAAAACGAAATAAGTAATCAGAATACAGAGCAAAATAATATTCGTATTAGGTAATTGTATTGTACTAGTTTAGATAACTTTAATTTGTAGTGTTTTAAATCTTTAACTAAAGACAACATTACAGATGATTTTTTTTTTTAGATTAATATTTTATATGTTTGAATATTTTAATTTAATTTGTACCTATATATTCCGTTATTGACCGATGAGTATAAAAGGAAAATTGCAATATTCATCTTTCCATGACATTGAATCTACCGCATTAATCCTATAGCTATAAAAGCTTAATTCACTATAAAAACAGTAAAAGGGACCTAAATTGAGCCAATTTACTTCAAGGAGAGGGGAGCACAACAAGTATATATAGTCTACAACTGATAATACAAATGATCACATCAAATTTTAGTAAACGTAATGAGATTCATTGCAACTGTGCAAGACTAGGAAGCACATGCCTCGAAGATAAATCTTTTCAATGTGTCTAGTTGTATTTTTGAGTTGATGCTAAAAATAATTGGGAAGTTAATTTTTTTTTTGTTTGTCATGCTTTTGCTGAGCAGTTTGTTGCAATCTGTCAATAATCTTAATTTCAGTGAAAAGGTAATATAACTAGTTTATTTTTGCACTACATTTAAAATGACTCCCCCACAAATCGAATACAAACATGCTTTTGAACGGAAACAATACACGAGTATGTTAAATTTGACAGTTTTCAATAATAAGAGATTTATCTTAATTTTTTTGTAGTTTGTCTATTATTAGCAGCATGTATACAGGTTGTTTCTAAACATAACTTAAATATTTTGTTCAATTATATGAAATTGCTTGAAAAATATAAATTATATTGATTTATATAAATTACTATTAATCTACTAATTAAAATTTTATAATCAACCAATTTCATAGTAAGACACTCAATACTTTGTTCAAAAATCAAAAAAATAATATCCATTTAGAATACAATTAAAGTAAAATAATATAATGTAGATTACACAAAAACCTATAGATTATATAAATATATTTAAAATGAATTACTTGATTAATTTCTAAAGGTTTTCCCGCTTTCTGATCTTTTTTCAGTTTTTCTATTTGGTCCAGTTTCTAAAAAAATAAATTATTTTCAATACTCAATTTTGTAAAGCAGACACATATGGAAAAAATCAAAACATGCATTTATAAAATGTTTCTAATCACTCGAATGCTATAATATATATAAATCTTTTTTAAAAAAATTTAAATATTAAGGATTCACAGTCAAAAAATAATGTTATTTTATTGCAACAAATTTTGAATTATATTCTAGTAATTTTTTGTTAATTTACAAACCCGTTAAAGACAGATTTGGATATATGTAGTGTTGTTCATTAGAAAAGACTATTTTATTTAGTAAAATCATTCAAGAAACTTTTTATATATAAACTCGTTTAATTACTTTTACTAAAGAGTAACTAAATAACGTCAGGTATTACTGACAGGAACTAAGTTAATAGTTCCTGTCAGGAGATAGTTTATCATGTTTTGAAATTCACCTTTTTCAAATCATATGACAGGACCCCGAGTCAAAAGTCAAACCTACAGTTTTATTGTGAAAATTTATGGCATAAAGAATACTTATGCTAGTATCCATTCTTCAATACAAGAAAATAAGTCCTAAAATTAAAAAGTCTGTTACATTTTGTATAATAATCTGTTTGCTTTGAAATACAACGGTAGAAAATTGCCAGCATTTTCTCTAAATTTAAAGCCTGCTTATGGGTTTGGGAAACACTACCACATAGAAATTCAATAACAGAAATATTCTGTTAAGTACCTTTAAAACAGATTTTATTTTCTTGTCTTTTTCTGGATCTCCTGTAAGTTCACTTGAATAGGCAACTTCATTTCTCACTGGTGTTTGTGAATTAGCTGTTTCAGCATTATCTGCCTTGAAGATAAATTATTAATTAGGTACATATATTTTACTAGTACAAGAAATCTTATATACAAATTCAGCATTATTACATATTTTTATTAATCATATATTAAACACAAAAACCATAGAATTTAAAATAATTAAATAAATTATTTTTTGCAACTGTAGAAATTAGAAGTAAAATTTGACATTAAAAGCGTGCACATGCTTTTAATATTTATCAGAAAATTATTAGAAATAAAATTATAATTCCAAAATGTTTTATAAGCACTGAGAAAGAGAAACATAATTGGTAAAATACATACTGATTTTTCCGATTCTTTCTTAGCTTTACGGGCTAAATTTTTCTTCTGGTTTTTGGTCAATGCAGAATCTAAAAGCATGTATATAAAAATAATAAAGATACACTTTGCAAATAAAATATCAAATCTTTCAAAATCCACTCTAAGAATTAAAAAAAAAATTAAGTTAATAATGAATACAATTTTATTACATTTATTAAAATGATAAATTCAAAGGTAAAGGATTAACTGACTACAATAAATTGTAAATTACTTTGTTTGCTATAAAGTATTTTACATACCAAAACAACCAATATCTACCATAAATAAAACAAATCGTTGCAAAGCTGTAAAACACTAGAGTTTAAAGCCAAAAATGGAGAATTATTGTATAAGACACAACATTGACTTTGCACTTTGAAATCATATTAAAAATTAAGGAACAGATGTAGTATAAGACATTTGGCGTGGTTTTTTTTTTTTTGCGACGAAAAATTACCATTAAACATAGTTCCGACGTAGCGCAATGACGTCATAGGGTTGCCAGATTGAAAGTCGGCACAAGAATTGGAAAATACCAACAATGTCAGGTGGGGTTGCTATACTATAAATTTATCGCCCCTATAAAACACGAGAAAAAAAAAACTTGTGTGCCAAATGTCCTATACTACATCTGTACCAAAATTAAATGTAGATAACTAAACAATGGTAAAGAAATGTAAAAAAATTTAAGATTCCTACAATTTCTTTTTATTTAATGTTAGGGTATGACTGGTGTCTTACCACTAGTTTCCTTCTTAGCACTTTCGTCTTCGTGTAGTTTGAAGCTTGCTTTTTGGCCTTGGGCAGCTGGAGGTCTGTAAACTTGTTTTGACACTGAACAAGAAACAATACGTTTTTAAGATGCACACCTTATTTTATTCTTGTATCAAATTTTAGTCGCATTTTAAGTAACAGTTTTAAATTTGCCAAACTTTTTCCATATTATTGTCCACCGCAAAACAGTGATTTTCTAATATAATGTATCCATGTCTATGTGTAATGCAGATATATTTTAACCATCTGTGCTATATGCATCAATATAATATACCGAAATTTTTAAGAACTAAAAAATGCTACTTGCAAACATCTTGATTGATTTTTTTTTAATATAAAGTACACAGTGTATTTTTCACCTTTTGCACTGCCGTTTAAATACTACTTTTACTGGCAGTTATATATAATTTCGTGTTGATATACGAAGCTTTAGTTGACTAATAAGCTTAGAGTCAATATTACGAATTCTATTGGGCTCAATAACATAAATGCATGATGAAATATGAGATAATCAGAGAAAACATTGTAAAAATTAAAAATAGTTACATATCATAAAGCAATAGAAAAAAGACAGAAATGCTTTGCAATATATGAAAACATATAAAAAATGTACATTCACAGCAGGATTAGATTAAAATTACTTTTACTTAATGACTTTTTTATTAAATACAAGTAAATATTAGGCTAACCTTCAGGAACAGCTGATTTAATACCAGGTACAGGAGTGTATGTGGTTGGTTTGCCCTTGTATGTACCATCTGGCACAGGTTTCCATTTCATATCAAATAGTTCGTCATTTGTATCAAGGAATACTTCCACAAGAAGGCTGCCAGTGTAATGCCACATACGATACCTTGAATTAAAGGATAAATTAGTTTGTAGTACGGGAATTGTGCTAAAGGCCTAACATAACTCAAACTCAGGGAAAGAATTGTAACAGACACCTGGTCTAATAAGATAAAACTTGTCTATTCAATGACAATTTTACTAGTCTAAAGAATCTACATAGAATGAAAAATATGATATAATATATATCATATTATTACTTTATGAAAAAAAAAACTTCATAGTATTTAGGTTTTAAAAAAAAATCTATCAAAATGTGCGATTATACACAATTATCTAGAAAATGTTTAGAGCTATCAAATAGAATAAAATAGTATTTTTAAAAATCACTTAAATAAAAGCACAAAAAGGCATTAAAACCAATAATTTTTGGAATATTTGTTTTAGCAACCTCTTCAATGACTTCTTAAGCCTTACAAGTATGACATAAATATCTAATACCAGACATCATATAATTAACACATAATAAAAGAAATAATGTCTAATATAGTTTGGAAGGTATGATTATTGAATCTCACAGGTAATTAATATGACTGTTATAAACTTCTACCTCGAACATAAAAGAAGTTGGAGTTTTAAAATGTATAGTAATATACTGTCGAACCTTGGTATAACGAACCCTGGATATAACGATCCCTCGGTTATAACGAACTTTTCAAATTGTCCCAACCAAACTCCTATGTCACTAGTGTATGTGCACATTTCAAATGCTTATAACGATCTTCAAAAGTAAGGAATTCGGATATAGCGAACTAACATTCGCACTTTCAAACCCGAGTTTCCGGTTTTTCACAGAAATTTTTTCTCGCCCCGACCACATTCCTTACCCTTTGTTCCTTTGACAGAAGCCAGTTTCCCCAAAGGTGACAATATACTCATTCCCTTTCTCAGCTACTCCCCTTCCCCCCGCTCAACATACATTGTTTGCCTTTCTTTCATTCTATTGCTGATGATCGTTTGATTTGCGATTTAAAATGGCTCCTGTTAGTAAGCGAAAAGCATTTTCCATTGAGGATAAAGCACAAATTATTAAGAAAATAGAAAACGGTGACAGCCATAAATCTGCCATTTGCAGAGCATTTTCTCTCTCGAAATCTAATGTTGCGACCATTTGAAAAAACCGCAGCATGGTAATCTCAGCCTACGAGAAAAATCTTAATGGAACCAAGAAGTTGAGAAAAGCTGAACACGAAAGTGTGGAAGAAGCTCTATTGAAATGGTTCACCATTCAACAAAACAAAAATCTCCCTGTAACCGGGCCATGCTCCAAGCGACGGGGCAAATTAGTTTGCAGAACGTTTTGAGGAAAAGGATTTTATGTGTTCCAACGGATGGTTAAATAGGTTTTAAGAAGAGAAACAACATTGCATGGAGTAAAATTGTGAGCGAAGCCATTAGTGTCTCTTCTTCAGATGTCGGTGATTAGATGGAGAATGTGGGACTCGACTTCATCCGATTTTGGTTTTCATTACTAATTAATATATTAAAATGTTAGTGATTTTCTCACATGATTGTTGACAACATTTTTAAAAAAATGAGAAATTTACCCATTTCCTATTCTTAGCCTTGGAGATGTAGTGGCAGTTAGAATGTATTCTCCATCATAACTCCATTGTATCATGGTAGAATCTAGAGCTTTGAATTTTGAAATCTGCTTCTTTAGCTTTAAATCCCATACTTCGATTTGTCCTTGTAGGTTACCAAAGCCAGACATTGCCAGTCGTGGAGACAGTTAAAGGAAATATGGTGTTTACTTATATATTTAATTATTAGATAAAAGTGATAAGAGGATGTACAATTAAATTAGATATCTGCATATATGTGATTCTATAAAACTTGGAATGATGGAATGGAGATTCTTTTAGATTGAAATAAAAATTACAATCTGTGAAAGATTGAAGAACTAACAACTGGCAGTTTCTAGCTGCTTTAATTAACTCTACTACTACAATGGGAAATTATGACTCATTTAAGTAGAAATATTTCACTAAATATGGATTATAAATAAAATATAAACTTATTACTTGGAATAAAAAATAACACAAGGAGCTCATATTATGAGATTTTAACTCATTTTACATTTCGGGTTTTTACTTTGAATAAAGAAGTTTAATTTGTACTTTTTCAATGCATTATTATATACATACAATGAACTTCAACTAAAAATAATTTAATATCTTGTTTTAGTTTTGCTCACTGCTTTCTAAAAAAACCCAATTATTTGTATTCCAACATTTAAATCCCATTCCCATATTAGATCAAAGTGGAAACATTATTTGAAAAGCTACTTGCCTATAATTTGATTATTATAAATTTTTGGGAACTAAATCTATAAGTACATTTTTGCAAACTGAACAGAAAGTAAGACTCAAAAAGATATAACGCATAGATCCTACAGTACTAATATTTTTAATATACACAATATTTTTGGAAATTTCATTAAAAGGATATTGTCTCCAACAGGGGAGTAGTTGACTTCATTTCTTGGAGCCCCATCAAAATCCAGGACAGATTCACACTTCAAGTTATAAATAGTCGCTTTGGCAGGCATATCTAAGAAGGCTAAGGAAAATAACACACCACTTTTTCCCCGTTGGAAAACATTCAATTTTCATTTCAGAAATAATTCAATATTAGTAAATCTTCTTTTAAAAAATTCTTCGAATTAACAAAAGGATACAACCATACACAACACAAAATTCCACTGAATTAGGACTCCATTGCACTGAATAGACTGGGCCATCTTTTCCTTTAAAAAAAATGGGACAAATTTGTAAATAAGTACATATTAACAAAATATAAAATACAATATTAACAACCAGAAATAACCCATAGTCACTAGAATAAAATACAGTGCTACAAAGCTAAAGTAGACAGTTTTACTAGAATTCTTAACTTCCTTAATTAAATTAAGACTTCCGGAAGAAAATCAATATCTTCCACTAAGCTAGAATATAACTACAAACACTGGAGTGAGGACTTCCATTGAGCGACAATGTAATTTACCGTACCGAGCGGATGTATACAATTCGGAAGAAAGGTTGCGAAAACATTTGTCCTTCGCTGTGCAGGAGCCTCATGTGACGTCTCAGAAATGTTTTAAACGGATTTTTTTGGTGCCTTTCGTCTTCTTTTCTTGTACATAAGGATGTAAGTATGAAAATCATTAATTGTGTAACATTTAATATGTTTTCGAAAGCCAGAAATGCGATTTTAATTCTACGGAAACCTATGCGAAATGACTATTTTTTCCACCTTTGCCCAAGAAGGAATAAAGGGGTTGGCGATGCTTAGTCTTCGCTCCAGTGCTTATAGTTATATTCTTATATATTCAGTATATTATATTCAGTGGTATCTTCACCAACAAGTGACAGACTATATTAGAAATTATATGTATGAATATTGCTGTAGTTTAAAATATTTTATTACACATAGAGCACCAAAGAGTGTTTACTACTTGTGTTCTGTTTATATAGGGCTCAATTAGACCAGTTTTTAAAGGCAACTAAACCTGATTTAAAAAAACTTAAACATTATGTAGGATAACATCAAAAATACTAACCTAGTTTAATTTTTGCGGGATAACACCAAAAATACTAACCTAGTTTAATTTTGGCAGTTTCCCCTTTAACCGATACATAGTAGAGATTCAGCTCTCCATAATAAGAAGCTCCACTTTTGTCCACATCCACAGAAGTCAAAAAGATGCAATCTTTACCTAAACATAGACATTAACAATATTCAATGGAAAATATTTAAAAACTAAAAATTAATGCATACTTTACTGTGATAATGTTAACTGTAAAGCTAGTATAAAACTGTAGCATAAAATGGCAGATGATCTCACCAGTCTTATTCCAGTAAAAGTCTGTGCGTTCAGCTTTGAAAAAACTTTTTTGTGCAATTACAGAATTTGAGCCTTCAAAGTTGGGATACCTGAATAATCTAACAAATGACGGTTGACCCTATTAAATAAAACAAAAAAAATGTAAATATATAATATAAAACTGTTTACATTAAAACAATGATTTTAGATAACTCAAAGAAAATGTCTTTCAATCTTAAATGTATAATTATTTTCAAGCTGGATATACAGAAATGTACTACAATAGCTCTTCTTGCTAATAGTTCTTATGCCACAATACCATGTCTTAAAATATTTTTTTTAAAGTAAAACCATTTTTAAAATTTAAAAAAAAATCCATATTATCTTTTTAAATGTAAAAGGACTTTATTTAAAAATTGTAAATCTAATTTTAATTACAACATGACCTAATATAATGTGGTAAGAGCATAATATATTAGCATTATTTCACAAAAATACTATTAGTGGATAAAATATTTTTGAAATTGTTAAATTAGATGCAATTTTCTTTTAGCAATAAATGTTATTTTACATCAATGTGCAAATAATAGTTTTTAAAATAAGTTTGTTACTATATATTGTAAACTTTCACAAAAAAAAACAATCATTAAATTATTTTGGAAAAAATTCACACATAAAAAAACTACACACCTTTATTCCAGGAACATAGCAAGCTACATGATAAGGATCATTGCCCGGAGCTAAACTGAAGTAGGCTACCTTTTGTATGAAAATCTTTTTTGCTATGTTATCTGCAAAATAAAGCAAAAATTAGTTATTATTATATAATAGTTTTAAAAGGTTTATTCAATGGGTGAGCTTTAAAACTCAAATTTTATACAGTATTTTTAATAAAGCCTAAATTGAATTTTTTTTTTAAGTATTATATATTAAAATTATATAGTGCTAAATTTTTAGTTGAGTGCATGTGTAAAGGTTGGATCTATACATTCATTCTTCTTGCTTGAAACAAGCAGCTTCTAAATGCCATAAGAAATGTGGATTATTTTCGAATAAATGGTATTGGATTTCAAGGAACATTTTTGAGTTTCAGAAGTTATGCTATAATAATTTTTACATCAATATTGAGGGAAAGGAAACCTGTAGAACAAATCCACTGGCATTGCTAACTATTTGTTTTTTAGAAAATCCAAATATTATAAATTTCATTTTTAAATTTCTTTGTTATCTTCAGGTCTTTCTAAGATCTACTATACTATACTATTTAAAGGGTTGCAACTCAACATCAAGATGAAATTCCCCTGATTTTTCCCAAATGGTTTTCAAAAAATTTTAGACTTGAGAAATACATGAAAAGTCACAGTTCTTTTTTAAAGATTAGTATTGAGACTCTTAAAAATGATGTGTCTGCAAATAATAAAATATTAAAGGGAAAAAACAAAAGTAGATAAAATATGATAAGGCACTTTCATATAAAACTTTTAGAAAAATTCCCTGACTTTTTCCAGAACAGTTAAGAAATAGTTAATTTTCCATAAATTTTTATGCCATTTTAATTTTTACTGACAATTCTAGTTTTTTTTTTTCTGTTTTCCAGATGCATGGCAACTTTATATTTAACTTATAACAGTATAAAATTGAATTTATGAAAATTTTAGATAACATTCTATATTTTATCTTATTATGTTGAGTTTATTTGGAAAAAATTAAAAATATTTAAACAAATTCTATTAAGTTATTCATCAATGTTTTATATTATGAAAATCATTTTTTGGTCTTAAAAACAAAATAAACAATCTTACCAAAATTTGCATCTTCAAAGAAATGAACTTCATTACTGACATTTCTGGCACAGATTTTTTCATCATCTGACCATTGCGGGTTCCTGTTAACAGAACAAAAAGTTAGAAAGACATCTAATATAAACTAATTTGATTATATAGATTGAAACTTACCATCCTTTTTGCTTCTTCTGTATGAACGACTTAACGCATTCCCCTGTTTTCACATTCCACACATGAAGGTTACAACTCTCCTGGGCATTTTGTTTCGCTATAAACAAAATATACACTTTCATTGAAATATAACCATTAAAAAAACTACATAATTATACATATAACTTTTTTGTTAATGACTTATCTAACTGATTTTATGGATCCTTTTCAATGGAAGCTTTAATTTGCAATCGTGGGGGGAAAAAATCAGCATTATAATATTGACAAACAGATCAAAGGGGTGTGGCTAACTCTTGAAGTCTCAAGCATATTTTTATGTTGATTCTTTTCACTGCTAGTCATTTGACGACAATCATTAGAGTTTTATCGCGAAAGCAGTAAACTTACATACATAACAATTTTATATTATAATAAAGATTCCCTTTACTATATAGATAAGAGCAGAGTTTAAAAAATATTTATGTTTTTATTAAAAACGACCTAGGTGGGATTGAATTTTATTTAAATATTATTGTATATTTATTGGTATATATATATATCTAATATGCATTATGACACACTAAAGTCGAGCAAGAAATAAAAATTGAATTTAAAAAAGTGAAAAATTGTATAGGTTTAAACGCTTAAGCGGTTTTGGCAATTATAAAGTTGTTTTCACCGTTTGTAAGTTTAATTAATTTTCCCTAAGCATAATTTTTTACATTATCTTTTTAATTTGAAATTAATTTTAAAAAGGTTAATTGTACATAAAACTTTTATATTTCAAAAATATCGTAAAATGGAGTATTTTCATGAATTTAAAAATTGAATGCATTGATGGAAAAACTGGAGATCCTTGAACGTGATATCACATCTATGAGAGTCAGAAGGTTAACAAAACTCACTTGAGCATGGGTTTGATTACGTTTTTCAATGGGGTTTGTGGGCCGCTCCAAACTCTGGAAAAGGTTAGGTTGGTTAATTAACGTCAAACTAGAGCTTCACAGTGGGCTATTGGAAACTCTTCAGGGCTCATCTCGAAGGAAAGACATGGGAACAATATCTCGTATTTTTTAACTATGGTCAGATAACGAGGAAACATCTGAACTGGCACCCAACGTCTTGATTGGACGTCGGGACTTTGGACCCTGATCAGATTTATCGTGCACCAGTCTCGTATACAAACCGATAATTTTTTTTGTGGATGTTCTGAACGACTTTTATAGTAATTTATAGCGAAGCTGGCAACCTTCAGATCACAAGATCAATAATTTTGTTACTTTTTTTTGTCAAGGCCGTCGTACAGTATCAAACTAGGAATCCTTTGATTTACAGCTGACGACTTTATCCACTCGGCCACAGAGGCCCAACTTTGGAAAAGTGATAATAGAAATGCTTCCATAGCAGAGCCTACCAATTTTTATAGTATGTCTCACAGTTAATTAAACAATCTTAAAATTCCTTTATTAATATTCAATAATTATTTATAAAAAAGTCCTAATAGCACTTTAAAAAAAGACTGTCAGAAAGAAAATGACACAATGCTTAGTACCACAAAAAAAAATTATTACGAAAGTAATTTAATTTGATTTATATGAAGTCGAAATGAAATAATAAAGCAAATATAATAGAAACATTTGGCTGCTTAAACAAAAAATTACCTGAAATTTTATTTACATGGTGACCGATAAGCACATAACTTACCTGAAATCAGTCATTCCATAACATGAAATTCCCAAATTTATGTTAATGCACAGAAAAATCCAGTCTGGTAACGCAAAAAAAAAATATCAATATAAACTAAGCAAACCTGAATAAGGTTCCCATGTAGATAAATATGTTCCTTTTGGGGAGAAATCTAAGCAAGATACTCGGGGATTATCAACTTTGCACAACGTTTCATAATGTTTGTTTTCTACAACATGAGTCCTATAAAAATAATATATATTTTTTCAAATCAAATGCGTTTTTATAAAATTTAAAAAACAAATACAATTTGAATTTATGTTAGAAATTAATAACATTAAAAGGAAGGAAAAAATATTGAAGTATTGTTACCTTTGATTTGTAGAAAATGCAATAAGGTTACCATCATTTGTAAAGATTGAGTCTCTACAATATGGGTTTTCTACCCTATTGATTAAAAAAGAAAATATTATTAAAATTCCATAAACACAAAAGATAAACTTTGTACTTAACTACAATTGAGGTTGTATTGAAATATTTTATACAGAACCTTTATAGCAGTAATTTTTATAATAAATTGTGTGTTCAGTCTGTCCAAGTTTTTTTTAAAAAAAAGGTCCTATTTTTGTGATTTTTTTTAAATTTTTAAATATAATTGTGAAAATCCTATGTAAGAATAAAAAGGTAGTTAGTAAAAAGGTAAGAACAATAAAGGTAGTTTCAATAAAAAAAAAAAACTTTTATATTAAAGCACTGAGCAAACATAATAATGCAAAAAAACGGATGACAAGGACATATTCAGGATTTTACTTTTTGAAGGGAGTCAATAAACATTTTTTAAAAGATTTTTTGTAATATTCGAATTAAATATATATAATCATATGGCGTATATATATAGATATCATATGGCGATGGAGTTAAAGTTTAAGTAGTGCTCTATAAAGAGACAAAATCAAGCAAAAGTGTTGTATTCCAAGTTGCAAAAATTAGCTAATATGCAGTATTTTGTTTTAAAAAAACAATTTTTTTTTAATTTCTAAAAAAAGTGAAAATTATGGTTTTGAGGAAGATTTTCATCCCTAGATCTTATATCCCTTTACTTTGTGTCATACAGCTATTGTTTCTTCAGTTTCGTGAAGAAAGGGCGATAAAGTGTACGATTGTAGAATTTTTTAAAGAATCCATAAACGGACCCAAAATTTTTCTGGACAAACCCCTAGAGTTAAAGTACGAGTATTATAGTTTTGTCAGTGTTATTTTATTCTTCTGAGGGAGTAAGTGAAGTAATCAAGTTACCTTTATTGTGATGGGTTAAATTCATAGTTCCGACACTGTCTTTTAAAAAAAAAATGTTATTATTAGGGATGAAACGTATATCCGGCTGAATTTTAACTATCCAGTAACTATCCGATATCCGGAAGTAAAGTACCGGATATCCGGATGAATAAAACATTCAAGATTTTTTTTTGTGGCGGTCAAATATTTTTGCTTTAAGTATTTTCCTGAAAATTCTACCAATGTATTAACAGTGTGCAGATTCTCCCGTGAATTTTTCTCGTTTTTAACTTTAAAATTCTATTAATTTTTTTTAACGAATCATTATGGTGGAGGGTTATAACATCTCACAACTAATATAAAAACGAAATAAAAATAAATTTCTCAAAAGTTTAAGCAAACTTGAGTTTTCATGTTTGGAATGAAAGGGCATATGGTAAAAATACAATTATTCAGAAATTAAGTGAAAGTGTACAAAACAGACGCCCATTGCTAGCAGCACCCAAGAATAACCCTTTGTAAATAAAAAAAGTTTTTTGAATGTTTATTCAATCTTGGTATCACCTTAAAGGTAAGGAATTGGGAAATATTACAGAATAAAAAAATATTTTGTAATTTTTGACCGATTTCCGTTTTTTCTAGTGTGCATGAGAAGATATTTTCATAAAAAAGAAATTGCCGGATATCCGGCAAAATCCAGTTTGGATATCCGATTTGTAATATGCGCTGGATATCTGATACCCGGCAAAACCACTATCCGGTTCATCCCTAGTTATTATTTTACTAGAGATCGCATTAAAAAATTACCTCAATGCTTTAAAAAAAATTATATCAAATAAAAAATATTTAATGTGAAAAAAATTTAGTATTTATATGAATTTAAAAATTCATATTTTAGAAAAAACTGGCAATAGACAGATTAAAATGTCCTCAAAGAATGAAGAGCCAAAAAAATACCAAAATTTTTCTTTTTTCATGTGTAAACTTTTAAATGAGAAACCTGTACAGCTATGGCACAATTTTATATTGCCAATTTCTAATTCATTTTTATTAGAATTTATAAAATGATAAATCATGTAAGTGCATGCATAAAAAGTTTCAACATTTAAATAATATAAACAAGGTATAAAACATCAATGATGCATTGTTACACATGTAAAAACATTTACTTTGTAAATTCATCACATGCCCTGGAATTAGGTGGACCATAAATATATTTTATGCCTCGTGACCCACGAACTGAAAAAAGAAAAAAAACATTTCAAGTCTTAAAGCATCATATTAAATAAGAGAATAAATGATATTTAACTTACCAAATACTTTAAAACAGTTGTAAGAGAAAAATGTCAGAATAATGCTCATATAATGCAGAATGGAGCTTTTTTACAATGTTATTTCTAAGTTATACTACTTGTACAAGCCTAAAAACCTGTTAATTTCGTATATGACACAAAATACAACTACACAGAACCTGGCTCTATAAGGGCTTAACTTGTCATATTTTTGAAAACTGTAAATTCCTGCTAGTTTAATCCAAAAAACTAACAAAATTTTTGGACAAAAATTTTTGTAAACACTAAAGTAACCATAAATTATATATAATTTATGGTTACTTTAGTGTTTACAGAAAAATGTTTGTATGCATGTATACTGGCCTGGTTGCCAAATGGTACAAGTAGCACAAAAATCCAAAAGTGAACTAAGATAAATTCCCAGTTTGCGGTGCGACCTCGGCGCAATTCTGCAAAATTGGAGCCAAGGCCAAAACTATGTGTTTATCGTCAAGTCAAAATGGCAAACATAATGGCTGGGTAGTTAAATAATATCGCACTACAGCTGCACAATGGGCTATTGGTGACAGTTCGGATTCGACAATTATGCAATACTCAATTAATATACGACAATATCCTTATTTTTACCATTTTTTTTTTGGTCTTTTTCATTACATTATTTGAATGAAAATTGGTATGGCAGCTGCCATACCTGCCATATTATTACTGGCACCAATGTTATGGAGCAATGATTATCCATTAATCAGAAAATTAAAAATGTTTTTGCTGTTCTTAACAATTCCTCTTTATGTTATTTTCAATTTCCAAGACAATTATGTATTACTAGGTATGTGACTATCTAATTTGGTTTCATTAATATAGTTTCAAAGTGATGAAAATTATTACAAAAAAGCCAAAATGGGTATCATTTATTATAGATTAAGAGAAAATAATTTAATATACATAAATATTTGACTTAAATTTAGGTATTCATGGTAGCAGAATATTTTTATTGCCGATTTCATTCTCACTTTATGTCAATTTTATAGTTTTTATTTGCATTTTGAAAGAATTGAAGTCCATGTTTCATGACACAGGAACTAATAATGATCCTATGCTGCTATTGTTTCCTCAGTTATTTGCGATTCACACCCCTTTCCCAGAATCCTATTTTCTTAAATATATTATTTATAAACTGCATTTCAATTTCTTTAATGTCGAAATTGACAAAAAAATATATACATTTAACAATTCCTAGTCACTTACGCACTAAAATATGTTCTTCTGAAGACATTCTCCAATATTTTTTAAGTGTATAAACAACGATTTAATATTAAATATGACAAGTCAAAACTTAATACACATGTTTCAAATATAAATTTAAAAGCTGCACACACACCGCACGATCATAAACAGTAGAAAATATTTATTTACATGTGGCGAGAACATCGACAGTGAACAGTGATGGTTATGTTTTCAAGTAATAAGTTACATTTCATGTTAAAACTTTAAAAATTGAAATTTCAAATACAGTTTTCTTCTGAAAATTTTATTTTCGATTCAAAATATTTTTTTACATAAATTTAAAGAAATATATTGAATTAAAACTACTGGCCTTTGAAATAATCACAACCGTAGTTTAATCTTTCAGCTGGTTTGTTTTGTTTGGTGTCGGTTTGTTAAAACTTGGTGTTCTATTGATATCTTATACAAAAAATACGACTTCTTATCCCGTTATAAAGTGCATACTTTTTGTTTTTTTTTATATTAAAAGTATTTAGAATTCTGTCATCATGCATCCATCGAGTGGTAAAGGCTACAAAGAAAGAGAACATTTATACCGGCTTATCATCAGGTTTGATTAATCAGTCTTTGGAGTATCTTGAAATGTATGCTTTAATTATTAATTACTCATGTAAGCTTTTTTTACTCTTTCAGTCAGCTTTTCTATGATGGCCACCAAACGTTAGCTGTGAGTTTATCAAATTTGATCAAAACTCAACCCCCTTGCCCTCCGTCAGACCGTCTTTTTAATCTTGTTGCATTGGGAATAAGAACTGAGCTCGGTACGTATGCAATGTGCTTTTATAAAATATTCTAATGGCGATTATTTAAAATAATCAAATCTTTAACATTGATAATCTTATAAATAATTACCATTTCGATGTCAGAGAAAAATGAACTCAAAACCTTAAAGATGAGCAGCCTGGGTCCACACTCTTATGCTTCGGCCGAGATTTAGTGACGTTATTTGGGTTTGTAAAAAGATATTTCTGCAAGTTTCTCTTTTAACTTGACCACCCGTGCAAGTAATATGCATTTTGCTTTTTTTTATAAGGTCTAAGTGGCTTTAAGTTTAAAATAAATTATTTTTAATCTGCATTGTGTTCATTAAAACTAAATCAGCCAAATATGACCGAAACTGAACAATATTTCAAGGTAGCTCAATGAAGTTTAAAATTCTTGATATTGAAAAAATACCGGTAAAGACTTGCTTTCGATAGCAGGTTTGGCTGTGTTTTGAAATGGTCGCCAAACGACCCGATGCGTTGCGCACAGTGGTTGCGCACACGTGTTTTTTTCTGAACTTTATGGTTGCTTCCGGTGGTAAACACAGAATTACAGTTAACAACTCGAGAGTTGCGTCATATTTTCGGATGATTGATCGGATGACTTCTACTGTGTAATGGGCTATCGGTGACGGTTCAAAACTCATTTCAAAGGATTTCTATTACGTCTGCACGATTGAATGAAATAACGTCGCACTCGAGCTCCACAATAGGCTAATGGCGACGGTTTAAAATTGATTTCGAAGCTTGATTTTCGGATGATTGATTGATCGGATAACTTCTGTGTAATGGGCTATCGGTGACGGTTTAAAACTCATTTCAAAGGATTTCTATTGCGTCTGCACGATTGAATGAAATAACGTCGCACTTGAGCTCCACAATGGGCTAATGGCGACGGTTTAAAATTGATTTCGACGCTTTGCTTTGGTTAATTAACCCCTCCGGGTTGTCGATCATGGTGCTTACAGGCAATCCTCCGGGCCGTCGTTTGGGGCATTTCAAAGGCACTTTTAAGCGCACACGCGTTCCGCGCTTTAAGTCACAGGCTTCTGCCGTCGATTTTGTGGTCTCCGGCCTTCGACTACTCAGGATCACATCCGTGACCCCCTCCGGGCAGTTAATCATGGTGCTTACAGGCAATCCTCCGGGCCGTCGTTTGGGGCTACTCATCGTTTTAAGGACCGGGCAATGGCAAAATTTTATCAAAAAATGTTTAGAAAAAACTACAACAGGGGTATAAAATTTAGAAGAAAAAGCACTTACCAGACAATGATCAATCGAGTGTTTGTAAACCATGTATCCTTCCTAATAACTCTACACACACAATGCGCATTTTTACCTTCCTTTCGACACGTCCACCGCCCACACTGAAACCGAAATTCAGTTTAAAAATCCCAATATTTAAGCCGAAGAAGTCACGTGACCTTCCGAACCAATCCCACAAATTCTTATACTTTCGAATAGAATAATTCTTAGTCCCGCACAAAAACCACGTCACTCTTTAAACCAATCACGGAAATTCCTATGCCGGGAAGTCACGTGATTCTGCGAACGAATCCCGCAAATTCTTATCCTTTCATATTTGTAAATAATTATCCCATTCCCAGATTGAGAAGTGAATCGCCCGAAAAAGTTGCCAAAAGCTACCCGCTTATGATTGGAAATCCCAACCAAAATATCTAAGCAAGCTTCTAATTGTAATTAAAAAAAATTCATTACTTTAACTATTGTATTTTCTATTAAAATAAGTAGCTTAATGCTTAGTAAACTGCAACTAATATTTATCATAACTAACAGTAACTACAAGTCTCTTTGTTTACATTGTTTGCTTTTGAAATCTACTTTTGGTTTCGTAATCTGGCCTTGATTCTAAAACTAACGAGGTGCATGTATAAATGTTTTTGTGAATGCATATGTAGCTGTGATAAGTCTCAATATGAAGACAGAAATCGGCAGCTGGAAACGTATAAACCATTAAAAACCATTACTTTTGGTTTGAGTTCTTGTAGAAGTTTTAAGAGGCAATACATATTTTTATTAGGTGTCTGTTATCTGAGCAACTATTACATGAAAATTCAAATAATAATATTATAATAATTATTATGTTCATATTATATTAATAAAATAAAAACACAATTTTTAAGATTTTTTGCATGGAAGTATATAAATCATTACTTTTGGTTTTGGTTCTTGTGGAAGTTTTAGAGACAATGTATCTTTATTAGGTGTCTGTTATCTTGAGCAACTCTTACATGCTAATTCCAATAATAATTATTATATTCATATTATAGTAATAAAATTAAGACATACAATTTTTTTACATTTTGTCTTGTCATACATAATTTTATACATTTTCCAACTTTAATAAAAAAATGGCTCCTAAAGAAAAAAATTACGAAAATTAAAATATACTAATATTTTCTCCAAATGTTTCCTAAATAATTTAGGGATTTCTATTTTCTGACACCATGCAACGAATAAGGGAGCAATGATGGTGTGAATTTGATGACCAGATAATTTTAAATAACTAGCAATATAGTATTTATTTATTTTTGTAATTGAAAGATTCCTGAAAATTTCCAATTTAATATGTGTAAGAAAGGTTGTACATTTTTATGTTAATAGTTCCCCAAAATCTCTAAATGTTTATCAAACATTTATCAGTAGTATTTTTTTAAATATATGTTTCTGTTTTATTTTCAACTCATCATTTTTTCTTTCATTAGATAATAAAGAGCATGACGCAATAAGAGCTGAATCAACTAATGTTGGGATTGGGATTGACTTAGAATATGAGACCGAAGGTAATTATGAAATTAGTTTAATTTTTTAGGAAAATATTTCCTTTTTTTATATACAGGGTGCGGCAAGCTAACTTCCTTATTTCGTTTTGCAATAAAACAAAAATTATTAAAGATATCTTTATATTTATTTTTTTTACAAAAGTTACGCATTTAAAGTTGTGGTTTACATAGTTTTAAAAATCATATCAGGTAAGTGACGCCCGCCATTATCGATACACTCGGTGAACCGAATTCTGCTGTTTCTCATCACTCTCTCCAGCATATTGATGGGTGTGTTGGCCGTTTCTCCCTAAATGTTTCTTTTCAGAACTTCCAGAGTTTGTGGGCGGTCAGTGTAGCCACAGGATTTTAAATAGTACCCCAGAAAAAGAAATCACATGGGGTCAAATTGGGAAAAAGCGCCGGCCACTCAAAATCGCCTCTCGGTGAGATGAGGAGCCCTGGGAAGTGATTTTGCAACACAACTATCAATGTCCTTGGAAGTATGGGCTGTTGCCCTGTCCTGCTGAAACCATACTTCTCTTAAGTCCATTTCATCAAGTCGTGGCAAAAAAACCTCTTCGAGCATGTTCACCTAACTGTCTGAAGTGACTGTGACAGTCTGCTCATTTTTTCTGTTTCTTTTTTTTTTGCACAGAACCAGTTTCCTTGAACTTTGTCACCCACAAAAGAATATATTTCAGGTCCGGGACAGGACCCAAAGGCGCAATATTGAAGTGATTTTGGAAAGCGCACTGGATTGAAACCACAGAACTTCCGTTGGAAAAATAGGCCTCTACGGCAAATGCACGCTGTTCGTTACTCGAATGCAGGATAGCTACTGAACCACAAAGTCACACAACTTTATGATCTCCTCTCTCGAACGAGACCACGCCCTCCTGCCTGGGGCTCCTGTAAGCTTCAGAGCTCTCACTTCAAAAAAGGAACTTAACTTGCCGCACCCTGTATTATCTTATAGTGTATTGATCCTAAGTTTTATTTTAGGGACATTGACTATCATATAAAAAGGGCTGACTAGTTCTGGAGTTTGAATTACTTTTGTATAAAATTGTAATTGGAGTGCAAATTGTAAAAATTCCAATCAAAGTTAATAGTTTATTTAATTTTTTGGTTTTAGTGATTAATTCTATAAAACTCATATTTTTTTTTACAACAAATTAAATTTTATATAACAATTCAAATTTATCTGTATTATAATTAATTTTATGTGATCTTTCTAGCTCCCTCATTAGCGCCTGAGCCTGCACTGTACGAAACATGTTATGTGACTTCTCATAAAGCCCAGTGCCGTGCGGGAGCATTTAGTGCTGATGGTGAGATTTTACAATGTCTAGTTTATTATTTAATATCATATTAGAAATTTTATACATTATCATGTATGCCAATTTATTCACAGATCAACTTTACAATAAACAAACTTTTATAGTCACACACATTGTTTATAATTTTTATTATCGATGAACCGGATAGTGGGTTTTGCCAGATGTCCGACAGTTTTTTTATGAAAAGATCTTCTCTTAATAGTTATATAATGAACTATTCATATTCATACTGATTTTGAAACGGCCGGAGTTGTACAGTACTATGCGTTTGAAAATGTAATTTTTAAATATTTCTAAATTGCTGATCTAAATTGTGCTATATTTAAATGCTAAAACTAGCTCTTTCTAGACTGTAGAAGAAAGCAATTTATAATTTATAACAAACAGAGATGTAGCTATGCAACCTACACACAACCATGCACATGGATTGCTCAAACTCAAAGATATTCCAAGATAGCTAGTGATTGGTTCTGAATGTCTGCATATCTTCCTAGTGTTATCTGTTCTGGGACCCATGTCTGAAATGCACTTTGTCAGGTTTTAATGAGTAAGTTATCCCTTCAATAGCTCGAGAAAAATTCAAAGGAGAATCTGCAAAATACATTTGTTGTATTTTAATTAAAATACTTAAAGTAAGAATGAAAGATAATATATCGCCACAAAAGAATTTTTCTTTGCATAAAAATTTTACAATGGTTCAAAGATTGTTAAGATAACTTTTTAAATAATCTTTTTTAAAAAAAGCTATAATTTGTTTTAAACAATGAATTTGCAAAATTAAAGATATTTTAATAGAGTTCTTTTAAATATAACAATTTACTACATTGCAATTTTTTATCCCTTAATGGTTGGGACATTTCTTGAAATTGTAAAAGTTTTATTCAAGATAAGTTGTTATATTCATTCATAATAAATCATATTTAGATTTTCTTGCATATAAAATCGATAACCATGTTGGTGAAGAGACATTACAAAATCCAGTTTCTAACAAAAGGGGCTTTTTATAGGCCTCACAAAAGTATTTTTTGCTGTTGCTTGAATTACTTAAAAGTCCAATATGATGGGCCTATATGTAAAAATATCTGTTCTTTCGAGAGCACCGGATCACCATTGTATAAAAATTTTTTAATGAAGAGCTTGTTCATTATTTTTATTGCATTCGACTCGGTGCTGCCACGTTTCAGGTTTCAAAATCGACAAAGTAACGATGAAAAATCCTTGACAGTCGAATGATCACAATCCATACGAATCCGCCAAATTGTCGATTATTTGCCAAAGTTGTCAGCGTGGTAACGAGCAACAGGACATTTTGTCCAATAATTACTGAGTGAACAGATACAATTTGAGTTTTTCAGTTTCCTCCAATTAAATAGTTTGGTTGGACGTCCGATAGTTGCCAGTGCGTGGCTAGCCTATATTGATGTATAGAAAATATAACTTTTTTTATTTTCATCTATTTTTTATCCATTGCGTTTTTCCTATAATTTTGTCACACTCGCATTGACGATTTAAAATTTAATGCAGACTTAAATTTTGTAGACCCCTTTTTTTTAAGATGTTTGGTTCCCTTTTCCCCTATGGACACATGTCAAAAGTGTTGCGAGCCCTGCTTTTATCCACAACTGTGAAAATTGGTGGAACATAGGCCTTCTTACTGCACTATATATTTTTAAATGGAGCTTAAAGAGTCGAAACACTGTTGAGACAAGACATATCCATATGCATTTAACTCACTCAATCCTCAACAAATTTGGATTTTTTTTTATTATATAACCCGATTATCGATTTTCCACTTCAATTAGAAGATATACATTAACATCCCCCCCCCCCCCCTAAAGCATAAGTAAACATCCTTAAATATGAGTTACCTTATCTTATCATTTCTTCAAATAAAAATTTTATGATTATTAATTTTTATCGATTCCATGTTGCATGTATAATGATTAATCTATATTTAAATTTTGTTATAGGTCAATTGGTTGCTACTGGCTCATTTGATGCTTCTATAAAAGTAATACTTTTTAGTTTTAAAATATGTTTTATTATTTAATATGCAAATTAAATTTTTATATTTGTTATTCTATAGTTATCTGTATTGTTATCTTTAAAAATTTTAACTAAGGTCCATAAAAGTTCTTAGAAACTCAATGCAAACAATGTACGACAAATGTTTTTTTGATAGTGTCCTAAAGTTTTTCTGACTGACCATTTCTTAATCATGTTTATTTAGACAAACAAATCGATTTACGTTTTTTACTTACTTTCTTTTGCAGAAAACTAATATTACGTTTTTCTTAAATAAGATTTTAGATGTTGATCGTATGCTGGCAAAAAGCGCTACTCCTGCTGAAGTTGCAGCTCAAGAAACTACTCAGCAAAATATGGAAACACACCCTGTTATTCGGACCCTATATGATCACTTGGAGGTGAATTTTTATATGTTGAACACACTATTTAAAATAATTGTATAGCTTTTTGTTTGAGATAAGTAAAATGTGTTTTAATTTATTTTTTCAAATCTTCATGTAACAGGATTTTCTATGACATCTATGCAGTAAATACTTAAAAGATACTTGGCTTGAAAATATTATACAAACAAAATATCATTTCAAGCTGTATCTGTTCAGCACATATAATTTTTTTGAGTAAGACTTAAGCTAGAGATAATTTTAAAATATAATCTGACCTGTTTTATAAATAAAAAAATAATAAAGGATTCATATGAAACTTAAATATAAAGCTACCTACATGTAATATATCTATTTTGTTTTACTAGTAAATATATGATACATTAAGAAGTTTTTATAGGTAATACATGGGCTTGTATTTTGAATGTGTGTAGAACTTTGATACTTATTTAAAACTGAATTAAATTACTGCCAAACACATTCACGTACATTACAGATTTAAAAAATAATTTAAACTGCAAGTACAATAATTGAAAAAGAAAAGTTATATTTCAAATTTTGATTTAGAGGAAACTAGAACTTTTTAATTATCAGCAGAGAAACTCATAGTTACATTGAATATAAATCTTTTAGAGAAACTTGATATTTTTACTAATGTATATATTAACCTTTACAAGGACCAGAATCCCATGTTAAAATCAAACACCCCCCTTCTAAAAATTAACAAAAATTACTAAGATTAATTTTTTTTAAAAAAGCCTCTAAACACTTTTGTTTTGAAAACAACTTCAATAAATTAGATATTTATACTATTCCTGTTCGAAAGGTTAATTTTTAAAAAGTGTAATAATTTTAGTTTTGTAAAGGCAATATATGTATTGTTTACATTTAAAGGTGAAAATTCACAGTCGCCACGTGGCGACTAACTTTTTAAAAGTGGCGATCTAAAAATAAATTTCTAGTCGCCACCGTAGATTTCAATTTTTTTTTTAATCAGATATTTAACAATTTCGGAAATCGATGGCATGAATTTAGCTCTTTATGCCTCCTTACTACTCTAGACTATAAAATTGTCTAAAATATAAAGGTAGGGTTGTGTAGGTCGGATTCGAGCAACTAAATCGCGCCGATTGCCCATGTTTGCAACCGAAGTCGCCGCAAAGCTTGCTACGCATCGAGTAGCAACACAACCAAAATTGACGTTATTTCCCAAACATATAAAAATAACTAAAAAAAATTAGGTTTTTTTAATAAACTAGGGGGCTCCGCCCCCTGCTCCGCTAACTCTTCGCCAACCCCAGTCTTCTACAGCGCCAGTAGTTCAATGTGCAGCTCTAGTGCGACGTTTATTAACCAGACCACACTTACCGATTTGAAATTCACAACAAAACAGTGCTAAAAAAAAATCCCAATTCCAACTTATAGACATTTGTCAGCTTTTTTATAGGTAATATTAAACAGTTCTCTCGAAAGTATTGATTTGTTGCACGCATGTTCCAATGCAGTGTTCCGTTTTGAGATCTCATTTAAGTTTCATCTTAATACAAGCTGGTCAATTTCTAGTCTTCCGTCGCTTTCATTTGCTAATAATATTAATTTTCCTGAGGCATAAATTTTCCCAACTCAGGGATTTTTAAAATTCGAAAACCCCAACTTTTAAGGTTTCAAGTTTACAGGGGGGGAGACCCCCCCCCCCCCCCCCCACACACACACACAGAAACGTTGCCGCCGTTGTGGTGGGTCTGATAACTGGAAAAGCTCAACTGCAGAACTGTTTCAACGCAATTGTTTCTACTCATTGAAAAGCGAAACGTGTAAACAAACAGCATAAAACGCGCCAAGCAAAAATAAGCCTATAATTCGCCAACTTTTATTTATATAAAGTAAGATTATTGAGAATTGGCGCTAATAATAATTCCCCATTAAAATATATATTAAGCTACGGAATTTGGATTTACATACATGTTGGCATTTTGCCAATGTTGGCATTTTGCTCCGAAATATCTTTTAATAATAATTATAGTACTTCACATAAATAGTTACATCTAATTTATTTTTTAAGATAGAATTTCAGTTTTCATACCATTCAAGAAAGGAAGATTTTACAAATATAACTATATTTTTTTAACGGGAAAAAAGTATACTTTTGAACTATTTAGAGCAGTTTTAATTTATCACTTAAAATTTTACCCGTATAATTGACGATTATTTCAGACATTTCGTCAATGATTTAAAAATTTATAACTATAAAACTAAATCGAAATTTCACAAACGCTCTGGATCATTTGTAGCCAATAGTTTAATCTATACCCCTAATTTTTTATTTATTTTTTTGTTGAAAATTGGAAGACAAGTATACAAAAATGTATGAATTGTTTTCAAAATTTTCTAAAATCATGACTTTAACATAAAATAACGTCTAATATACTGATCGTATTGAAAAACAAATATATTCATCTTATTACCTAAACATTTCTTAATAAACTGGCATAATTTTATAATTTTAGGACATTTACTTTCTGAGATGCAAGCGGAACAATGAGTCAAAAAGTCGCAAATTAAAATTTTCTCGAAATATCCGACATATTTATCCTCTTTCGCTACTTTTTATACCTATCTTAATTGACTATATCTAATTTAATTGTAAAGATAGGAATATAATCTTTATAACATCAGAAAGAGGAAGTTTTAGTGAACATTAATATATTTTTTTTAATAAGAGAACATGTAATTTTAAATGACTTATAGCAATTTAGAAATCACGTTTCAAAAATGAGGGTGAAAAAACTTCAAAAAGTGGAGCGTGTTTAAATGTTTAAAAAACTTATAAATCCAAAACTAATTCGAATTTAAAAAAATGCTTACTTGGATTTCCAGTTCAAACCTATTTGTACACTCCCTAAAAAAATTGGATCTCTCCTCTTAATAGTGTTTCAGAAATTACTTTTAAGCGAAATTTTATCAACGACGAATTTAATATTAAATAACTTATAAACTGATAACAGTATCGAAACAAAAATATATTCTTCTTATTTATCAAACATTTCTTAACAAATTCACTTAATTTCGTAATTTTAGGACTTTTACATTTTGAGATACGATCTGAATAACATTGAAAGAACTGAAAATTCCCCCTAGGGCTTACTTTTTTTTAAAATAGAGAGATATTTAATTGGTTTGTAGAATATATGAAGATAGTACACATTACTTTAAAAAAAATTTGGATGAAAGACTTAAAATTTTTAATAAACATTGTGAACGAAAAAAAAACTCAATGCAACTGAAGTTTTTTTTTAATAGTATGAATTTTAAATTTGGTTTTCCATTTTCATCAAAGATGTCATATTACTCTTAAAATGAAAATTTTTATATATTTTTTAATTTTCCGGAATTTTTTTTTAAATATTTAATTATTTTATATGCAATTTAATTATTTTGAATAATATCTTTATTCACACAATCATCAGCTTCTTAACATAATGTGAATTAATAAATTTTAAGGTTAATTTTTTTTAGTACTGCATGAACTTGGTAATGTCGCTACATAACGTAAAGTGGCCACTGCATTTTTCAAGTCTAGTGGCCACTGGCCACCATCAAATTTTGTTAATTTTCACCTTTATTTACATTGCGAAAAGATATCAATTTTTATGCCCAGAAACAAATTCCATCATCAATTTTTTTTTAAATTTTAATATGTTTTTTTTCTAAAATTCAACATTTTTCTTTATATAAATGATAAAATTCTAGGAAGTTACTTGCCTGGAATTTCACCCTACAGAACAAATCCTAGTGTCTGGAAGTAGAGACTACACTGTGAAGTTTTTTGATTACTCCAAGCCATCTGTGAAACGGGCTTTTAGAACACTACATGTAAGATTTCTTCTTAATTTTTCTTACTTGTGTATGTTTGTTGCCTTTATTCAAGTATACAATAATTTTAATGATGGTGACTTTGATCTTATTAAATTATGTATTCATTAAATATTTTCATATATAATGTTAAATTTTAATTTTGTCATATTCTTTTCTTAGCCAAATAGAATTTACACTTATTCAAGTATTGCTTATCATTCTATAACGAGTTTATTAGTAAAATAATGTACCTAAATAAAACTTATAGTTGACCTACCTATTTGAACTAAGTTCTTAAGCTTGTTTGTTAAACTTGTCCATGGAAACTCTAGAAAAATATTGTTAGTTAAGCCTTAGTGATATACTTTAAATAGATACATACTTTAAATAAAGGGGTTAGTTTAGTCAAAATCGCTAAAAATTTCCAAAACAAATTTGGATTCCAAAAGTTATGTGGTGTTTGGTTTTAAATCTAGAAATTTAGTTATACGTTATTAAAATCGTATTTTTAACATTGTATTTGTATTTTAACATTCTAAATCAATGTTCTATTATAAGACGAGTTTTTATCTTAAATAAGTCAACTATTAGTTTTAATGAAACATTATTTCACTAATAAACTAGTTAAATAAGCCTAATGGAAGGTTAAGTAGTTCTCTCGTTACAAAGCACATTTACTAAACAAAATGAAATAACAGTGCCAGAAACCCAAGTAAAATTGTTCTTCGTAGAGCCCAATATTTCAAAACGTTTTGGTACTTTTCATCATGCTGTGTCTTTTTTGGAGATAGTTCCGTAAATTGAGATGATCAAGTTATTTTCCAATTATAATCCAAAAGTTTAGAAACAATGTTCTAATTATTTTGTTTGATAAGACAGCAAACATTTTAATCCAATCTTGTTACTTTTCAATATTTTCTTAGTATTGTACACTTCAAAAAAATATTCTTTGGCATACATTAGCATTTGAATCAGAATTTATTTAAAGGAATGTGATGATGAGTACTTTCTCTGATCTTTTCTCATTTTAATCTTTCAGGAAGCAGAAGTGGTAAGGTGCTTATCTCTAAATCCATCTGGTGATTACATATTAGTTGGAACTCAGCATCCAGTTGGTAAGTACCATTTCCCAAATAAAATGCAAATTTTTTTACAGAACTACTCAAATTGTTTCTGTTTACAAGGATATTCACAATGATTCTTCTGGTTTAAAAAAAAATCTTATTTAAAAATATTAAAATGCTGAGAAGAGTTAAGAGACTCATAAAAAAAATACCTAATATATCAAGTTTATCCACTTCCTTTGTAAACGCTCTATAAGCAAAGCTTCCCAAAATTTTAAGCATTGCACCCCACTTTTTTTTTAGAAACCAAATCTATAGTGATCATCTTCGGCACATTGATTTATTTCAAGGAGGAACAGCACTTGTTATTTTTAAAACAGGTTTTATGGACCATAAAGGAACTTTTGTGAAAAAAAAAATATTTATTATTAAATATTACATGCATTCAAGATTTTGTTGTGACCTATCAAAAATTGACTCGTAACCCACAGTTTGGGAAATGCTGTTCTATAGCATTTCTTTTAGCTATAATAATTGAATTACCACTGAGAAATGTCTGCAAGAAATCATTGATTTCAATACAGCAATTGTCAAGGGTGTATTATCTCAAGAGAGGAGTTGTGGATAAATAAATATCTATGAAGCCATGACTCTATTAAAATATATATAGTTACCAAAGTTATTTAAAAATAATAATATATCCTTTACACTTGGGTACAATAAAAAATAATCCTAAGTAAAATGTTATAAGTCATATTGGATTCAGTTTGCACAATGAGTATTTTAATATTAATATTAGCAGAGAAATTGACTTATAATTTAATTGATTTGAAATTTTAAAATATTTAAGTATCACACGCTATTGATATGTTTTTAAAAAATCAGTGAATAAAAACTTTTGTTTAATAAATTTACTAGTAAATCGCAATTCATAGTTAGTAAAAATTAGTTTTGTAGTAGATTGCCCGAAAATAAAAATTTCATTGTTTGAAATTATAAAATATTTTATATTGGAAATAAATAAATAAAAGCGCCTCTATATATATTTTAATTTGATAACTTAATGTTTCTAAAACATGTTATCTTTCCAGTTCGTTTGTATGATGTGAGAACAAGTCAATGTTTTGTAAGTGATCATAAAGAAGATCAACATAAAGGCCCAATCACTATGGTAATATCATATTCATACTTGTCATTATTTCTGTCGTATTTTATTGTTGATTTGTCTTTAAGTAGCCAGTTAATTTTTTTTTCTCATATTTCTATTGAAAACTATTTTGTGGCATGCTTTGATATTTCACAGGTAAAAATATTTCCTAAATTGGTTGTAATTTAGTTAATTTTTTTTAATTAGTAAATGTTTTTCTATTAAAAAATGTCACTTGTTTTCAAAAATACTTTTTATCATTGTTTTTCATTGACTTGTTTAGTCTCTTTCTCAAAATTTAAATAGTGGGCTTCCGGTTAGAATATTAGACATTAAATTTTTTTTTTAATTTGTAAACTTTGTATACATTATCAGTGAGTTGATCATAATTTTAAAAAAATCATTGTATTGTGAATAAAATGGCATTTGATAGATAGCTTTTCGAAAAAACAATCGACTGCAATGTTAAACAGGATGCATGTCATTTCTAGGAAATGCCTCGTTCTCTACTCTCCCTTTAAAACTGGTTTCGTTAATTGACAACTACACTATCAATAAATTGATCTTCGGCTCTCCTACAAGGTCTTCGTACTTTCATGATTGTAAATAATCAGATTTTCGCAAAATTGTTTTTGATCATTCAGAAATAATGGGAATTTATAATAATATTTTTTTTACGTGGAGAGAAGTATAAAGATGTAAAACAATAGTTCACATATAAACTTTGAGCTTTATTGTCACATGTATTTTTAATTTTCAAACTTTTCATATTCTGTTGAAAGTATTAACAACAAAAACATGTTTGCTTTTTTATCTTTATTTAGCCTTTGTATAATTGTAGTTCTCTCCCTACTTAGATTAAGTATAGCCCCAATGCAAATATATATGCCACCTGCTCTAAAGATGGGGATATCAAGCTGTGGGATGGTGTGAGCAACAGGTGTTTTAACACCTTCCTACATGCTCATGATGGGAATGAGATATGTTCTGTACAGTTTTCTAGAAATTCTAAAGTGAGTATAACAATTATGATTAGTATGCTAAATTATGCTATGATTAGTATGCTAAACTTCTCACTTCTTGAACAAAAGAATGCATGTTATGTTCGAATTTTAATAGTCACTTTTGAAAGGTAGCAATTGGAAATAAAAAATTTTCATAAATGAAATTAGAGCTACTGATACAAGTTATTTTACAAATAATATATGTTTTTGTTGCCTTTTGACTAGTATAAGATTATTGGTATAGTTATATAGTTTGGTATTGTAAAAATACTTGTGAAAAATAACTGTTGTACAATTTAGTTATATCTAAAAAATAGTTTTCCTGACACAAATATAATGAATAAATCAATTACAGGGTGCGTACAGTCCTTAGAATTCCTTATTTTCATTTCGTATTCATAAGGGCAGGGACCGCAGAGCTCCTATTTTCTCCTATTTTCCTATTTTTTTTAAATTGCTCCTTTTTCTCCTATTTTTCCTTTTTTTTCCCCTATTTTTTAGACATTTCTCACCGAAGTTATAAAGTGGCGCGCAGATTCGGGTTTTTCCGATGAACGGATTTTTTTTTATGAATCTACGTATACAAAGGAAACAACTGCGAACTTTTTCGCCATTACCAAGGCTGAACTTGATGCGCGCACACGGGCACTGAACAGTCAGTTTCTTATCTCTCGAGCGTCAGGGGTGGTACTTTTCTGGGTTTAACCGGAATACTAATTTTGTTAAAAAATTTCGGTACATGAAATTCCCCGGTGTTTTAAAAGTTTTGGAATGCGGAAATCTAGATTTTTTAAACTAACAATTTCGCCAAAATTGCAATTTTGAACACATTTTCTAAAATTTCAAATATTTACAGAATTATATGCTACGATGCCGTGCTTTTGATCGCTCCACTCTTGTGTAAATATCAGACGTGGTACAATTCCACGGAAGCGCGGAATTCTGTTTTTTCAGTCCACGGATGCGCTGAATACTGTGCGTCAAGTCCACGGAAGCGCGGACATAAACATAATTCCGCGGAATTATGTTTTTTCAGACTTTAATTTTATCATCACTGGAATTGATGCATATTTGCTTTAAAATTTCGGTATGTCTTTGTAATGGGTCGTGACTCTGAGATCCATGTGAAATTTTTTGAAGAAATTATATCCACAGAAAAAGGAAAAACCGAAAGCGCAAAAAGGGGGTGTTCGAATGCACCTCGGAAACCTGTTTGTAATGAGAGTTCTGAGAAAGCTCAGATGTTTCTTTCAGGGGTGCTAATTTTCCAAATCCTAACCCAGAATTCCTGGTTTTTAAATAATATTTGTAGAAATATAAGGTACGTATGGCGCCGTTTTGATCGTTATACGCAAGTGTAAATCGGCAATGACTCGAGAAGAGAAAGACGAATGGAGGGACTTCGCATCAGAAAAAAATGGACTTTTTGTACGTTTTTTTAGTCAATGGTATTTCGTTATCAAAAGACACTTCATCACTGAAAAATCTCAGTTCGTTTGGTAAGAATCGAATTCTAGAAAAAGGGAGAAAGATCTTCGTCAAACGGCGATGATATCACTTGAAAGTTAAGATGGTTAAAACTCAAATTTCGATGCATCTGGCAAATGAGACTTCCTAATGCACTCTTGTGAGAATTTTTCATTCATACAAACTTTGAAATTGGAGAAATTCGCTTAACGCGAGCTGCTTCGATCTCCGTTGATAAATTTACAATCCTTCTGTATCTGATAAATAAATCCTTATACTTCACTACTTCCTATTTCATCATGATATGATTTGCACTACTTAACAAAATTGCATTAAATTTTTCAAAAATATCATCTAATTTACGAAATTGAAGTTTAGGACTTGTCATTTGAATTAATCAAAATTGTTTTTTTGAAAAAAGTTTGTTACTTTTTGTTTGGCTGACAATAATTTTCTAATTTGTTGTAATGTTTATATATTTCATTAAAGTTATTATTTTTTTTATTTGAAACTTTTCACCACATAGACTCTTACAAAATTTGAGAACTTAGAAATTTTCTGTTTGGGAAAACATTAGGTTTTTTGGAGTTTGGAAGTTAAGCCTTTTTAAATTTATTTTGTCTGTAACATGTCTGAAGTAAGCAATATGGCAAAGATAAAAAAAGGTGTGAATGGAAGGATTTCACATCAGAAAAAAAAAGGACTTAGTTATGTTGTTCGATTTTTTTAGTCATGGAGATTTCATCATTGGAAAATGTCACTTCGTTTTTTTATTTTGTGCGAAATCGCTGCTCAACCTTGAAAAACGGCGAATTTCACAAAAATATAGAATTTTTAACATGCAGAAATATTTGCAATCTTCGCGAAACGTGGAGATGATTCACTCGAAAGTTGATAGGTAAAACTCTTTCATTACATCTGGTGAAGGTAATCTCAAAATGGCGCTGTTTTAAGAATTATTTTCTCTTGTGAAAACTTTGAAATTTTAGATAATCACTAAACGCGATCTGCTGCGATGTCCGTGGAAATGTTTTCAATCCGTTTGCATCTGATAAATAAAGGCTTATTTTTCACTACTTCCTATTTCGTCATGATTTGCTTTGCACTATCTAACAAAATAGCATTAAATTTTATTTTAGAAAATGTAATTTATTCACGAAATTGAAGTTTAGGAACTTATTTTAATGTAATAGCTATAAACATATGAAATAAGCTTGTTTCTTTTTATGTAGCTTGCAATTCGTCTCCGCATTAATATTTTATTTAAATGTTTATATATATTTTTTTAATTTGAAACTCCCCCTTCTCGCATCTCCCCCTAAAAAAAAAAAATACTTTTTGAAAGTTTTTAAAAAAAATTATACAACTGTTTTTGTAAATTTTAATGATTTAGATTAACATGCTTAAGTAGGTATTCTATTAACATTTTACTCTTTAATAAATCTAAATTTTCCTTGAAAAAATTACAGATATTAATTTCCCTTAGACATTAGCAACCTCCTTAATTGACCCCTCAATCTCCTTAATTCATGTACGTACAACTTATGCAAAATTTCTACCATGTGTTGCTAATTAAAAAAAATAAACCGCATTTAACTTTAAAAAAAATCAAGTTATGAAAATTAAGTATAGTAAAATTCTTTAAATTGTCTTTCAAATGTAGGCTCTTGCTTGAATGACGGACTTATAGAATGGATATAAATGCTTTTCCATTTTAAATTTTTTTTTAAATTCCTATTTTTTATGTTTAGTAATCCTATTTTTACTACTATTTTTTCTCAAAATTCGGCTGCGGTCCCTGTAAGGGCTCTTGTAAAATTCTTAGAAACTCCTTATTTTTTCTCAAAGGGTCCTCAGAAACTTTTTAATTACTAAAAGCTCTTAGAAAGTCCTTAAAAGGACTTTTGTCTCAATCATTTTACTAAACCTCTATTAAAAATATATGATTTTAATAGGAATTAAACACAACTTTGCATCCAAGTAGAAAACCCACAGCTTCTTTGCAATAGCTTTTAGCTAATTGCACCTATTTTCCTCTTTTAACAGGGAAATCCCGAAATTGTCAGGGAAAATTACCTAAAAAGTCAAGGGAAAATGAATAGTTTCTCAACTTTTCTGGAAAAGTCAAAGAATTTTTCAAAATTTTCCTTTTGTTACAAAAATATAAATTTGTAAAAATGATAATTTCTCAAGTTTTTTAATACTTTTACAGGTTATTATTTGCAAGCTCTTCCTTTTTACGATTCTCAACATTTATTTTTAAAAAAAATTCGTAATGTTTCGTATTTTTTCCCCCTGGAATTTATTAAAAACCTTCTGGAAAAGACAAGAAATTTTAATCCTAATTTTGAATGGCAACCCTGTTGTTTTTACAGATAAACCTATTTCCAACTTTAGAGGAAACTTTTTTATTACAAATGTATACACATTTTTTTCACATCAAAACTAAGGTCCTTATAAATTGCTTTTAATGTACTTAAAAAGTCCTTATTTTTATTTTCGGAAAATGTGTGCGAACCCTGGATTGATTTTTCAGGATGTATTTATTTTTACTACTCGTAATGTAATTTTATAGTTTTTATGTAAATCATAATAAAGAATCTTTTTGCAGTACCTTCTGACCAGTGGAAAGGACTCTCTGGTGAAGCTGTGGGAGTTGGCTATGGCCCGGTGCCTCATTGCGTACACCGGTGCTGGTTCTACTGGAAAGCAAACCCATCGCAGCCAAGCTGTTTTTAACCATACTGAAGACTATGGTAAGTGCTTCATGGTGTCTTGTGATTGTTTACTATATTATGGTGTATTATTAAGACATATCGGTTTTATTCGAGAATAGGAATTTTCCATTTAATAATTATCTGTTACAAATTGGAGGAGATTTCAGTTTATCTGGAATTTTTAACAAATAGAACTATCTATGTTTGATTTTTTTTTAATTGTACAAATCAACTTTGAATGTTATATATTTAAACTCGTGATTTGAAAAAAAACTAAGACTACATTTTTGAAATTTTATTTAATTAAAATATTAACTTACTATACTTTAACTTGTACCTAATTTTTCACTATTCAAATTATTTTTTAATCAGCTCAATAAAAGTAGGTATTTATAAATTTTGTGAAGGGGGAAAAAAATCTTTAGTTTAATTTGAAGTAACATGGAAATCAATACTTTTTTTTATCCAGGAATATATTTTTGCAAAAAATATCTTTAATATAGTTCTGATCTAAAGTAAATAATAATTTATAAAACTTTACATTTATTCTGTGGGATTTATTTAGTTCCGTTCTTTTCTAACTAGTCATTTTTCCGGATGAGAAAACTACCAGTCTATGCAGTTGGGATGCTAGAAATGCAGAACGACAGAGGCTTCTATCTCTTGGTAAGTAGATCTTTTTTTAATATGGAATATTTGTAAGGGATTTTCTTCATTGAAGAACGGTAAATAATTCTGTCGTAGTCAGTATAATTTATAATACAAAGGAACTAAAAATTCTATTTGTGTACAAAACAGTCATGTTATTTGGAAAAGCTGAGTTTAAATGTCTAATTTTAATAAATTAATTAAAAAGTTACTGGAAAGATTAATAAAGTACAAATTTACTTCAAAATAAATTTTAATTATAATTAGCTATACTTTTGTAATTTATATACTATTAATAGCCAAGTAAATTTATAAAGAAGTTTTTATTGTGTAAATTTGTTCCATTGCACTCTTTTTTAGAATTTTTTTTTTTTTAATTTGTATAAAAAAATTTAAATTATACTTCATAACAATAAAGTAATACAATTTTTAACAGAAACTATTTTTGAATTTTAAAATTGGTGCATTTATTTCGGAGAAAGAACAAAAAATTTTATATTGTGTGTTAAAATTTAACTATTTTCTAGTTTTACCTCTTATATTATTTAAGGATTGGTCATGTTCATTTCCAATTGCATAATCAAACAAAAAGTAATAGGTGAATTTTTAAAGAATTGATAGAGACATTTTTTTTATGTTATTTAAAAATGAAAGCAATTTAAACTTAATGAAGTTTTTTGTATTTTTATGAGCATATCTTTATTTGCAGGACACAATAACACTGTTCGTTATATTGTCCATTCACCAACTGGGCCGTCTTTTGTGACATGCAGTGATGATTTTAGAGCTAGATTTTGGTACAGACGAACTGAATCTGGAGAGTAATGTTAGGAAGTGCTTCTGAATGTTCAAGTATATTCAACTATGTAAATATTCATTCCCATTATCTGACATGTAACTATCTGTCATTTTTATAATAAAGATGACGAGCGAACCTTTTCCAATTGAACGTCATTCTTGAAGGTATTGTTAGACTGTTCATAAATATAGATTATGTGTACATATGCCAAGTAAAGATGGGTTTAGATTTTGTTTATAATGTCTGTAAAGCATTTTTTCCTTATTTATATGTGATACTAAAACAAGATCTTTTTTATTAAATAAAATATACATCACAGATCTTAAGGGTTATACAAATATTTGCGTATAAAAATGTAACATCAAATAATGTATTGAACAAGCTATGGTGTCGTAGTTATCACAAATAAAATTATGAGTTTGTTTTTGTAACTAGTAGAACCTAATAGATCTCTTTCATTCTTCTTAAAGTATGGTTTAAACAAATATTTTTAGTGACTATTTTTTTATAAAATTTATATTTCTAAACACATATATGAGACACAATGAACAAAGACGAATCATGACTAAATATAACTTTTTTTCTGAATAAACTATAAATTGTAGTACCAGAAATGTGTCCCCTAAGTAGGAAGCATTTGTACAGGACGATGCAATGCAATGAAAAACTACAGAAATGGACTTGCAAATTTCTGCCTCTGTACTCGTCATTCGGAACAACCAGAACAATGTAGTTATAAATTATTTATCTCGTGTTATATATTACAAGTTCTTGCCTTACATTTGTATGGAATATATCAAGCAAGACAGAGTGGCAACATAACTTGGAAAACCGCAAAATCAGGGAATTATTGAGGATTTTTTTAGTTCTGGAAATTTTACAATTTGGATCTTTGAAACGGGAATTTTCGTCTACTATCCCCTCTATTCTGGGTCATTTAGTTGTCAATATTTCCTTTTAGTTCTGAAAAAAGAATTTAAAAAAAAGCATGACTGTGGGCATTTTTATATTTTTAGTTTTGTTTTTGTAGAAACATGAACCACTGCTGGAGGGAGAAGTTGGTTATTGCATTGTAAACAATATGTGCAGGGCTCATGAATATGCGATTTATTGAAGATTGAAATAGGAAGCATATAAAACATTTAAAATTATCTACATAAGAAATAATTTGAAAAATCTTGCTTTTTGTTCATTATCTGCTTCCAGAGTATTGTCTATAATTTTTCATTTAAAATTCAGTATACTTATTGTATTATTGTAGCGTGGATACTTGAAGCTTGTATTGCAACATTTGTTAAAGTAATTGTAAATTCAGGGATATTTTTGTGACACCATCGGGGAACTTTTTTTTAGGGATGAACCGGATAGTGGTTTTGCCGGATATCGGATATCTGGCGCACATTACAAACCGGATATCGGATATCCGAACTGGATTTTGCCGGATATCCGGCAGTTTCTTTTTTATGAAAATATCTTCTCATACACACTAGAAAATACGGAAATCGGTCCAAAATTACGAAATATTTTTTTATTCTATAATATTCCCCAATTACTTACCCTTAAGGTGATACCAAGATTGAATAAATATTCAAAAAACTTTTTTATTTACAAAGGGTTAGTCTAGGGTGCTGCTTAGCAATGGGCGTATCAATTTCTGAATAATTGTATTTTTACCATATGCTCTTTCATTCCAAACATAAAAACTCAAATTTGCTTAAACTTTTGAGAAATTTATTTTTATTTTAACTTTATATTAGTTGTGAGATGTTATGACCCTTCTATATTAGTTGTGAGTGTTATAACCCTCCACCATAACGATTCATAAAAAAAAAAAAAATTAAAGTTAAAAACGAGAAAAATTCAAGGGAGAATCTGCACACTGTTAATACATTGGTAGAATTTTCAGGAAAATACTTAAATACCATATTCTTAGCAAAGATAATTGACCGCCACAAAAAAAATCTTCGATGTTTTATTCATTCGGATATCCGGCTTGGAAAATCGGATATCCGGCACTTTACTTCCGGATATCGGATAGTTAAAAGTCAGCCGGATACCGGATATCCGTTTCATCCCTACTTTTTTTCCAGGATTTTGTTGCCACCCTGCAAGAGGTTTGTACAGTTTGCTTGATTTTATATTCGTCATTGCGAATATGCATTTCAAGTGATAGGAAATATTTCAAGTTTTGTAGGTGAATGTTGTTCTACGTCCACATAGCACTGCATTTGGGAGAGTTCATTGGGGTGTTGCTGGGACACCTGAAAACAGCAGAGAAGGCGGGAAAGTTTTTTAGCACCTGGTTAACCCTGCGACGGCCGGGACTGATGGAGGGAGATGAATACTCTTCGTGTCGGATCTCACAAAATTGCTATTAGAAGGGGAAAAAACCAAAGAAAATTAATTTTATATAAGATTCATCTCGCTATCTTCATGTACGACTAACTATTCACGCAATTAAAAATTACGAAAATGTAATTTTAGTATATCCAACAGAAATGGGAGTATTCAAAGATGTCAATAACTATTTTTTAAATTGAAAATCGAATGATTTAGTGAAGAGCTTTACGTCGGAACTCATCTTTGATTGCGTAAAATAACGTACTTGGTAACAAACACAGAAATAAAAAATTGCATTTAAAAAAAAAATTGGAGTTTCAAAATTAAATTGTGTTAAAGTAAAGAATAAGGGGGCAAGGCGTCAAAATGAATGTCGCCAAATATGATTTCAGTTCAAAGTGGCAATACTTGCGTAATATATTTTACAAGCATGCGCAATCATAGAGTAATGATAGAAATAGAGGAATAAAAATGCCGATTTACGCATATCCATCACCGAATCACGTGATCGGAGGACAGATTTTCTCGCCCACGCGAAAAAGTTCCTTTCTCCTAATAGAGTTCCAATAGGAACAGCGACGATTCACGGCGATCCGAAACGAAACACAACAGAAAATGGTTCATAGCTGTGCCGCTTATGGATGCAAAGAAAAATTTCGCAAAGGAGGTCCATATACATTCCACTGGTAAGTTTTCCTGAAAATTTTATTTCAAACCAAATTTTAAAATCATGTAAAATAATCAAAATTACTTTGTTTAACATGAGGTTTACGAATACTTTTCTTAACTTTTATGAATATAATCTGTTTCAATTGAGTAAATATTTATAGGAAATTAGACTACAGTCTCGTATTTCCCTTGGGTAGCAAATTCGATGTTTCGTAAATATTAAATTTTGTTTTTTTAAGGTTTTTAATACTTGCTGAACTAGTTATGGATCGCCGGTGTTACTTGGCGTGCCTTGGGATGCTTTGGCGACTTTCCAAACTAAATGAAATCAAAAGTATTGTAATATGGTTTTGTGTTTAATTTTCTATTTAAATATCGCTTCTTGAAGAATGATACTTTAAAGGAATTTAACATATAAATTAAAGAGGCCATTTCGGAATTTACTAAAAATAGCATATAGCAGTTGTACAACAACATTCTGTAATAGCTTTCATTTATATTTTGTTATTTATTTTAATTAGAATTAAATAGTTATTTTTTTCATTTTCGAATGTTGAGTTTGTCTTTGTTATTTTCTAATTAGTGATGTCATATAAATATGTACATATATTTTCAAATTAGTTTCTGCAATGTTATCAGTATAAAATTTACTACATTAAATTTATAATTCAAATTCATTAACCTGAATTCAATTATTATTATTCAATTAACCTGAATTACATATAGTTATTGAAAAGTCAATTATAAATTCGAATGCTTCCTCTTTAGGAGTATAATGGGATTATTGCAACATTCTATAATCGATTGCGATTATAGAATGTTATCGATAAGTAAATACCTACATATCTTATGTTTAGAAGTTCAATACAGGCGGAACACTCTATCGCCGAAAAGAAGAAACTGCGCCCATTTCGGAACTTCTGCATGTAGGGTGTGGCAGCGCTAAAACCACGTGATGGGCATCGGTTCTTATCTATGATGAGAACGTGGCCTTGCCAGAGCCTGACATGGAGAGCGCTCTCTATTATATTTATACTCTTTGTGCGCAATACTTTTCCAATCGCCATTTTGTAATTAGTTATTAAGCTAATTTTATCATTCGCTATTACGTGTTACTTCGTATATTGTAATAGTTTTGTATACAGTTATAAACCATCTCCAAGATGATGTCAGGAAAGTTTTTTATATCGTTTCTCTCATTGATTTAATCTAAGCAAGTATTTCATCTAATTGTTTACGCGACATAGGTGTTGAAAATGAAAACCCTAGGCCTTCCGTGCCAAATCTGTCGATGAAAACTGATTTCGCGAAGTGTCCTCTTATTCTTTACTTTTAGCATTAAATGACGTTTATAAAAGTCTGTGTATTCACATTCCAAAAAAGTTTGAATAAGAAAAATAATCTCTTAATAAAAAACGCCTACTTTAAGAAAAAAGATCTAAAAAGTAAAAAATATTTTTTAATTATACAAACCAGTTTAAAAAAAATATTTAATATCGATCTTAAACTTATTACAACTTATTGAATTCTGCGCCAAATGTAGGTATGTTTTTTGTAAATTGGCTTGACTTTTTTTCTTATAAAGTCGGTTTTTCCTTTTTTAAAAAGATTATTTTATTTTTCCCTTTTTAATTTACCAAAGCTTCCTTACTATTATTCACCAGGAAACTCAAGTTGGTGCTCACTTTTTTATCCTATTTAATAAATGCCTGGTAAACGAAATTATATTGTAATTATATAGGTATCGGACAATATCTTATATGTCTTAACAATGAAAAAAAAAATGAAATCTGAGAAAATGTTTTTAAAAAAATCGGTTAATCCATATTCTCAGATCAATAAAAGCCGGGTATATCCAATTTTTGTCAAAGTGATTTTTCCTCTATCCAACAAAAAAAAAGAATTATCGGAATCGGACAATATTTCCTTTCAAACGATCTGGTTAATTGAGAATTCCGGATAATTTAATGCTGAATAAACATATTTGTTACACAAAGTTCCTAAATGATACAGCCCTAATACAATAAAAAAAAATCCGTATATCTTAATTAGAACAGAAATCATCCGTGAACATATATAAAAAAATACAAAATAAACGAATTTATAACCTTCTTCTTATCGGTATTGATTAGCGCGCTGAAGTAGGTTAAAAATATACATATAATGTTTAAGTATTTGCAAAGTTTAAAATTCCTTTTCAAATCTAATTAATATGTCAGATTTTTTTTCTTATAATATATTAGTATCTGTGTGTGTATTTTGTTATCTTTTCACATAGTAATTTGTGCAGGTTTGTTCTTTTCATTGGTTTCTTTCTGGGCCATATTTTATCTTTGACTGCAGACATTCTTTGACTGCGGACATTTTTATCTTTGACTCTTTTTCCTTGAAATTTCATTTTGATTGTAATATTTTTAATCTTTGACTGTGGACATTATGTCTCAGGTGAATAGGTTTTATAAACTTCGTAGACAAAAGTTTTCTCATTTGAATAATTTAGGATTTCTTGTTAAATGCAGAAACCTTGGTGTTTTTCCCAGATGCGTTTCTTTTAATTGTAAACTTCCCGCTACTCTCCATATGTCTAATGCGTTTCGTAGATCAAAACTTACTATTCTTCGTGCTCTAATTAAGGACACAAGAATACGTATTTCTCACATTGAAACTGAACTTTACAACCTACATCTCTATTTGTCCAAATGTGTGCCTGAATTTTTCCAACATGATTTGAGATCATGGGAATCCGTTTCATATGAAATTTTTAAACAAGAACAATTACAAACTAAGAAACTTGATAATTTGATACATCAACAACTAGTGGTCGATACTGCACACTTATATCAACCCGTTAATAAAGACGCAGTGGTTAATCTTTCCAACTTTCCTTTAGACAACAAACAAAAGCAAGTCCTTGCACTTAACACTAATTTTTCTATTGCATCCAAACCCTCATTTTCTAGACTAATTGCTCCTCTGGAAAGGACGTTCGTCAATAGTAGTTTATCACAAACACAGAAAGATTCCATTAGACATCTAATACTAAATAATGTTAATTTTAATTCCAAGAATTTTGTACCCAATCTGAATAAATATGAAACATCCACTCTCAAGGAATTAAAATCAAATCCTTCAATTGTTTTAACCAGGGCTGATAAAGGCGGACAAATTGTGGTTTTAGACCGAACCCTTTATACAGAAAGTGTTACTACCCTGCTCTCTGAGGGACCTTACATCCAACTTAAACGTGATCCATCACAGAATGAACTTAAGGTGATCAAATCAATAATAAAGGACAGCCATTTTATTTCCTCTAAAAATTATCTTATTCCGTCCATATCCAATACAGCCAGGTTATATGCTCTACCCAAGGTTCACAAACCTGATATCCCGTTTCGTCCTATTGTGTCTAATATAGGTACGGCTTCATACAAACTAGCCAAATATCTTGTCACCATTTTTTCACCTCTTTTGAAATCCAATAGATATACTGTTAAAAACTCTATGCAATTCGTTTCACTTATCAAATACATAAACGCCAAAGATCTCCACATGGTGTCTTTCGATGTAAAATCTTTATTTACCAACGTTCCTATTCAAGGCGCATTAAAGTGCCTTGAAGGTCGCCTCAGAGTTTTTCATTTCACACAATTTGAAATAGATGATTTGATTTCCCTTACAAAGACTTGTCTTTGGCAAACCACTTTTGTATTTGAAGGTAATTTTTATAGACAAACGGAGGGTTTGGCTATGGGAAGCCCTCTTTCACCCATACTCAGTGATATATATATGGATTATTTTGAAGAAAAACTTTTCACCATTATTAAATTTCCCCTTTGGATCCGCTATGTTGATGACACTTTCGCCCTATTAAACAACTCCACCGGAGAAGTTGACGGAATTCTCCCTGTATTAAATTCCATAGATCCTAAAATACAATTCACTGCCGAATCCGAATCCAACAATACTCTTCCTTTCCTTGATGTTTTAATTACTCGTAAAGATGACCATTTATCCACCACCGTATATAGAAAACCCTTCGCAGTTTCTTTGCCCCCTCATTTTAAGTCCTGCCACCCCATACAAAAAAAAAAAATGGCTGCATTTTACACTTTTGTTAATCGTGCTCTTAACATCTGTTCTACACCCGATTCACTCCAGACTGAACTTAATTATTTGAGAGCCGTCGCCGTGGATCGAGGTTTCTCACCCAACGTCGTTGATAAGGCCCTACATAAACTTAAAAATCCATTTAAAAATTCTAGTCTATCTGAGCGATCTAAGTCTTTAGTTGTTTTACCATATTATCCCCAGATCAGCCATCAAATTTCTAAAATTCTCGGTAGGTTCGACATACGTTCCATATTTTCACTTATCAATAAGATCACGTTCACACAACTTAAAGACCCTATTGACGATCTTAATAACTGGGGCATATACAGTATTTCATGTCAATGTGGCATGTCATATATTGGTCAAACAAGGAGAGCATTAAGATTTCGTATCAAGGAGCACCAAGCACATACTGTTAAACAAGAAATAAAGAAGTCCTCCATTGCCAAGCACTCTTGGGAACATGGTCATATATTTAATTTTTCTAACTCACATTTAATTTGCAAACCTAAATCTCCATTTGAACTTGACTTCCTGGAGGCGTTTCATATTTTTAGTAATATTGATTCGGTTGTCAATGAAACGTTTGCGGTCCCAATGTTTCCCGCTTGTTGGCACACAATAGTTAACTCCAACCGTTTGTAATAGTTTTTAGTTAGTTTTTTGGTCTTTGGCAACATTTTAGATTGCTTGGGTTTATTTATATTTCATTACACACAGACTTTACATTTTCCGCTGATGAAGGGTGATGTATCTCCCGAAACATGTCCGGATTATTACGGACTTTTATTGCGTATTTTAACGTTGCATTTGTATTTTAATATTCTTAACGCAATGTTCTATAAGACGAGTTTTTATCTTATTAGTATTGTTACTCTGTTATTCTTTAAATACGAACAGCAAAAAAAAAAAAAAAAAAAAAAAAAAAGTTAAACTGAAAAGAGAAAAAGTTAAACTGAAATGGAGATGAGTTTGATACCAAAGATAAAACAACCTACTATCTTCAATTCTTTCCAAAATTAACTGGTATAGATTTACTATTGGTGAACTTCGCGGCCGAACTTGAAAGGGTCGGCCGGAAAACTAGTTCTACAGAGTTCAAATTCATACAGGGAAAACGTTTCACAAAGAAGTTAAAAGTGCTTATTAAGTATAGTTGTTTGAAAAAGTGGATGTAGCCAATATTATTGTATGGGTCATTCTGTTTAATAGAATACTTCAATATAAAAGTTACATGTATATATCTAGTTAATCGTATCGCCTATATGTTGGTTTACGAAGTCTTGCTGGGAAAAAGAAATCTGACATTATTTTTTTAGAAATGAAAGAAGGAAGTGTACAATATATGTATTTATAAGCGGAATGTCCTTTTAAAGTTATACAATACATACGAATCAGTGCAAAAGGAAATTAAAAATACCAATCTTACTTGTGCGTAACTAATGAAAAAGAGCTTTTCGTTAGAGAGCGGCAGACCAGGTAATACTTCTTCGTCACCATGTTTATTTAAGTAAGTCAGATACGCCTGAAAAAAAAAGCATTTTTATCATATTTCATCGGACAGCTAATGCTGAACTAAATATATATCTACAAATTCACTCTCAGAATTATTTTTTGTTGTTAATTGAAATTATTGGACGGTCGATTCCGATCCAGGCAAAGAGTTTGTAAAACGGTTTTTAATTGTACTTAAAATAACTTTACAGCTAATATTCAGAAATCATAGATTAGTTATTTTAAAAACAGCTTTTAATATTTTTTTTTTTAAATGCAGCATTATGAAAAAAATATTACCTCAAATGCTAAGTACATTCCTTGACTATCGCATAGATCTTCATTCAGCATGAGGTTTTGCGTCTGAAAAAAAAGTTAAATTATATAAACTGATAATTTTTAAAACATCATTTGAGTGGATTTACTTAAATATCAAACACAAAACATATTCATAATAGTATTTAACACTATGGCACTTTTGGCATTGACAGCTGCAAAAAACTTTGAAAGCTTCTCTTCACACATGATTAAACAACGTGAGGTAAAAACAGCGTCTAATTTTTAAGATTTAATAGTTAACAATTAGTGAATATAAATCTGTTAATTTGCTTTCGATTAAAAAAATTACAAAAACAATTCTATAACTTAAAGACAGTTGAAGGTAGCTTCAAATTCTTCTATGATCGTGCTGCAGAAAGTAGTTCAGAATAGTGAATAGACATTTTCAAGAATTCAAAACATGTATATTATTTGTTATTTTGTTAGCAGAAATTATAAAATCCGAATGTTAATATGCTGATATTTCATACTGAATCCCAATTAAACTTATCTAAAATTAAAAACTTATCAAAAATATTAAACTTATCAAAAATATTAAACTTATCAGAAATTATAAAATCCGAATGTTAATATGCTGATATTTCATACTGAATCCCAATTAAACTTATCTAAAATCTTCCTACACAGTTAAAAATTTCAGTTCAACGATGTACCATATCTTGGTGCAAAACAGAGGTTTACACCATATTATGCTGGAATATAGGTTGAACCAAAAATCCTTTATAGGGAAAAAAGCGGAGGTTTTACCGATAATTGGTTCAACCTCTTTAACTGCAACCGAAATTTTCGCTGTCGCTACATCAACAAGCACCTCCAAGAAAGACAACGACAAACATGGGCTTCCGTGGTCCAGTGGATAAAGGCGTTCACCTATGAATCAGAGGATTCCTATTTAGAACCCGATTGGTGACAAGTTGTCATCTTGCGATCGGAAAATACTACTACTACAAGACTAAGAAAACTGGAATTTTTAGTAACGTTTAGGCAACGTTATGAGTTTTGGTACAACGTATTACCAATAAACCATCCGTGGTAGAACCGTAAAATGGTGAAACTAAGCACCAAATGTTGATTGCAGCTAAATGGGTACCAAAGTTTAGGGCAAGATTGCAATAATTTTTAACAGTGTAGTTCATTTTTAAATACGATGTAACTTAAAACTCTTTTTAAATAAGAGATCACAAATAATTCCACTATATTCAGTTCAATATTTCTCTAAATCAATTGAAACTGATAAAGAAAATAACACTTACATCGACAGTCTTTGGGTATTGAAAGAACTCCAAGAAACAAGTGGCCTTTTTCCGAGCTTGCTGCAGAACGTAACTTGGCCACCAAGTCCAGTTCCGATTCATGGTGCCGTCGAGTGCTATAAAATATAATGAAAAATTGAAACGGAAATTGTCCGATTTTATAATCAAAATATAATTTGTTAATTCTAATACCGGTAATATAATTTGTTTAATTCTAAAATAATACATTTTATGATTGATAAGCTTGAACAATGGCTGTTAAGTTCGAGTAAGAATATCATAATTCTTATAATCATCGGTAATGCTTAGAAAAAATATGACCGTATTTTAGATGGACTTAGACAGATCGGTCGAACTGTATATAAAGTTGTAATACCTTATTAATTTATTTTTTATAAAACTTTATTATATAATGAAACAAAAAACTATTACACTTATTATCCACATCAAATAAAACCAAAGCTTATTTGCTTTTATTTTTTAGAGTAAAAACTACACTGTAAAAAAAGGTACTTAAAAATGAGTACTTGAACATACTCATTTTTCTTTGAGTACAACTGCATTGTAAATAAGCCATGGCGTATTCAAATTTAGGTAATAGTACTTTCTCAAAAATGAGCAGTATGATTTAATATTGCTAATTTCAGCTTCTGTTCAAGCCATCTTAACAAAGCAACCTCACAAACTTAAAAAATAGTTGTTCAGAAGAGGGTTTTCCACATTATTTGATGTAGATTGTTTAAATGGAAACTGAGTTATTACAATTCAATTATCTTATTTCCCACTCTTTTGGCACACCTTTTTAACATTTCTTCTGTTTATAACTTCTTCACGTCGCATTGGTAGTACAACGGATAACGCACTGGACTGCGGTGCCTGAGGATATAGGTTCGATTCCCGGTAAGTCTTGGTTGTAAATTGTCGATATTTACTGAAAGGGATTTATGAAGGCAGCCTATATAGGCAAGCTACTGCTCTTTTTATTAATTTTTACTCATTGTACTCATTTTTAAGTACATGTCTTTTTCAAAAATGAAACTTATTTATTCAGAGCTATGATAAGCATCAAATTTAATCAAAAATTAGTACATTTTACTTATTTTTGAGTAACTATTTTTAACAGTGTAAGTGTTTAATAACAATAGTAAAAATCCTTATTACCTGTGAGATCAAATCCATGAGCTAATTCATGGCCAACAGTCCAACCAAATGTAGACATAGTCTTAAACCTAAAGAGAAAGTTTTAAAAAAATTAAAAAAAAATTTAAGAAATTTAGAATTTTAATAAAATTCTATAATCATTTTCCACAGTTTTATCAATTACTCAGTTAAAAATATTAAATGAATACTATTTTAACGGCATTGAATCAATGATGTCAATCAATGATATTATTCGTTTTTAAAACTATGCTTTTTTAATTCACATTTTTATTTGCAAGGCCACAAAATACTCAATAGAAGTTTGATAGCATCTTTTTTTAGCATGTACTAAACAAAGATGCTACGATAACCACACATGAGTTATTCTTATATGAATATAATAAAGTTGGTTTCCTTTGTTTGAGAATACGAAAATTTCGACGCTCTTGTGATAACCGGATCGAAGCACAACTTCTATTTCTTTTTAATTAAAACAAAATCTAAGCATATACTATTCTAAAATTTATAGCCCCACAGAAATTTTTTTAAAGTTTCTATTGCAACTATATTTTAATAGAAAATGCTAAACAAAGTATAAGAATGAAAACTTTAAATGTTACACAAATAGAAATTTCGCCAAATTCTCCAAACCTTACAGCTATAAATACAAATAGGACACCAGAAATACGGCAACCAAATGTCTAGTACATTGATTGATATTACAAAAAATTTCACTCGAGTACCTCTTGATAAAACTTTTCATTTATGAGTACCCACTTCTCTCACAGCCCTTGTCACAGATGGGTGACAAGACCTACTCAAAAAAAAGTTGGTTTTGTCAGGCAGTAATATTCTTAGGTTAGCGGGCAAATGACTCACAAATTGATGACTTATAGGCTTTTATCTATTTTAAATTTTGTTTAATAAATTTATATTTTTATTTTAAGTGTTTCCCGATTATTATTTTCGCGTACCCCGAACTAGACCACCGCGTACTCTCAGGGTACGCGTACCACAGATTGAGAATCCCTGGTCTATAGTAACATGTACACAATTTAGTTTTGAAGCTGCATTTTTCTAAGGCTAAACCACAAATGCAAAATTTTGGAAATAAATTAAATTACTGCTTAAATTAATTTTTAAATTTAAATTATACATTTTTAAATTTCGCTTAACTATACTAAGCTACACCGAAAATTTGCCTTAGTGAATAAAATTTTATAGTTTAAAGCTAACTCCGATAATTTCTCTAATTCGTGTGAACAAATCATTAAAAATACAATAGTTACATATACTTGTATTACTTTTGTAACATTTGATATAATAATTATAAAGCAATTTTTTTTAATTCTTACTTTGGGAAAGTTGGCGTTACAGAATAAGACTGGAGATGCCCTAAAGTAAGAACTGCAAACACAATACAAATAAATTACATAGTGTAATCTTTATCATATGGATAAACATTTGTATTAAAAATTGTTATAGCACACTATATCAAAATATCCCAACGTGTTACTCAGTTTCATACTTACTTATGTTATTCCCACGGAAAGAGTTATAAGCTCGCAAATCAAATGGAGAAAACAACCTATAAAATATTTTTTATTTTTAATAAATCCATGGTTATGCAGATGTGCAGATAAATTTAAAAATAAAGAGGCGATTTAATATTTTGTAATTAATAAGCTTTTTTAAATATGTAGATTCTACCAACTAGGTTTTCGCAGTCTTAAAACTTTAACGCAGCTGCCAATATGGCTTCTATGACACATTTTAATTTTCGTCAGGTTTGATTTTAATCCCAGTAGAGCTGCGCAAACGGAAGATGAGCGATGTGATTTAATATTGCTATTATCATCTTTACAAAGCGACCTAGCAAACTTAAAGTAGTAGTTCAGAAGATGGTTTTCCTTTCCACATTATATGATGTCGATTGCTTAAATGGAAACCGAATTCTTACAACTCAATAATTTTACTTCCAATTCTTTTGGCAAATCTTTTTAACATATCTTCTGTTTAAAACTTCCTAATGTCCCCATGTTAATTTAACGGATGCGGCACTGGACTGCGATGCCGAGGAACTAGGTTCGATTTCCGGTAATACTTGGTTTTAGCTGTCGATATTTATTTAAAGTGATTTATAAAGGCAGCCTATGTAGGCAAGCATCTACCCATTTTTACTCGTTTTTGAGTACATGTCTTTTTCAAAATTGAAACTCATGCAGTCGGAGCTATTGTAAGCATCGAATGTAATCAAAAAGGAGTACCTTTTACTCATTTTCAATTACCTATTTTTAAAAGCGTAATAATCATTTTAATGGATAATTATTACATTTATTAATACAAATACAAATATTGACGACCAACAACAGGCTCAAGGCCCAACAAGGTTGGTCCAACAAGCTAGTACCTCTTAACTATCCCCCAATGCATATTTAACTTCTTCTTAAAATCCGTTACTCCTTTACAATTAACAATATTCACTGTCAAGTTGTTCCATTTGTCTGTTACCCTATTATAGAAATAGTGTTTTCTCCCTTCCCGATTAAAATGAGATTTGCTTAACTTAAACCCATGACCTCTCGTTCTATCACTCATATTAAAATCAAAACCCTCCACATCCCCTTGTTTGATAAATTTGAACAGTCGAATCTGTAACTCTTATTGTGTTATTTTTTTGAAAGCCAACATAAAAGTTTATAACCAACAGTAATTTTCTGTTAGCTGCATACCTAATAACTCAATGTGTGCTTAAAAATCCTTCTTTTTTTATGATAGACTGTGAGCCGGCTACGGTGAGCAGAAGCATTTTATTTTACATTGTATCAAATCAGTTGGTTCACACGGGGCATCGTGAACAATGTGAATGCTGAATAATTTAAATCCCATTAAAGTCTGCATAAAAATAATAATTAATCAATCGATCTCTTCTCACCTTTGCATCACGAATTCTGAGTCTTGAATGGTCTTCGATTTGGAGACGCCTTCTATCAGCTTCCGCATGCGTGTAGTCAACAGCTTCATCCCGTTGCTCAAGAAAGAAGCAGTCATACGACCGAGCTATGAATCGAATAAAAAATGCATTAATAGTTTATTTACTTTTCATTAAAATTCTTAGCAGCTTGCCATATGAATGAAAGATAGATAGATTAACAACGATGACGGTCCGTTCAGAGGGATTCTGTAGAAAAAGGAAAACGAAGTTTTATGTCTCATAGATAAACATGATGGACTATCGTCGTTTAAAGCCTTTCACAACTCTTTTGTGTTTTTTTTATGAACCCTTCAAATAATTTTTTAAATAAATAAATTCGTACAACTCTTGCCCTGCTGCTTGCTGCATGATTCAGTAGACTAAGTAAACGCACGGGATTTTAAATTGTTGTTAGAATTCATCTCATGAGCTAACAAGTTATAAGGGTCCACTTTTAGCTAGTAAAGAGATGGACTAATATAAATGGTAATCTCTCGATTTCGTGGACATTTCCTAATTAAATTAAAAAATATAAATGACTTGTTATTAAATATTTATTATTATGTCAATATTTTTATTTGCTGTGTAAAACACAAAGGGCGGAAAACTAAGTAGTTATAACTACTATAGCCATGTGTATGATAACTCATTATGTAGGAGCTACCAGTTACAAAAATACGTCGTTTGAATTGGACTTAAGTTTCACATTTAGATTACGTCTCTAGCTTTGTTTTTATAAACCCAGTCCGGAGTTGCACTACCTCAGAAGCACTGAAAGTCATCTTTGAAAATGTCTGATAATTCAAATGAAAATTAACTTACCCCAGCATAAAATTTATCGTAGAACTTGTCTCCTTTCTCGGAGTAAGCGATATCAACATCAATTTCATCAATCTGAAAAAATATATATAAAATAGTTTAATTCAATGAGTTACCAATTTAGTTTAAAATATTAAAATAAGATTAAAAAAATTGTCGTTGAACAAAAATTATAACGGGAAAATTGTTAATAAAGATGCACAAGGTGGCTCCGCCTTTTATTCGCTAACGCTCGTAACCCCTTTGGAAATGTTCGATCATTTTACTGTAGTTCAAATTTTATTATGTAGATGACGCCATGATGATAACTTTTCGTTTGCTTTTTTTTACGTGTAATAAACTAATTAATTGTTTAATATTTTAATAGTTTTGGCACGTTTTAGAACATATACAGTTCTCACTCTTTCAAATAACATCTTGATCATAAAAATTGGTTATATATAATTTAGGGGGAGTGACTGTAACAAAATATTGTCTTGGCTATTAAATATATAGATATTCGTTAAACGGCAGATTAATTTGGTTAATGTCGTTAATTAATAGCAGACTAATTTGTTTAATAATTAAAATGTCGCGACACAGATCTGTTCGTCTCTTTTTCTCATTGAGTTATCCTAGCTTTTCAATATGCATTAAATGAAAATGATTACATTTAAATATAGTAATCTATTGTCCCTCAATTTTATCAAAGTAAATAAAACAGCACAGTCACTAAAATATGAAATGCAAGCGCGCCTGCTTCTGCGACATGGAGAAAAGTTATCATTGCTTTTCTACGATCCAAGGCACATTCCGTTGCTTTCTCTACCTCACTTGTCCAAACATCGCGGAAGTAAGCAATAGAAAAGGCACGTACATCGTGTTATATATTCAGGTGTATCTTAAGGTACAATATACATTAAAATAGTCACGTTGCCGAACCCTTATTTGCCTGTGTCACAAAATTTCTTGAACCACCCTTACCTATATCACTACAGAAATATATATTGTATTATTATATTTTCATTGATTGATTATTCGGGAAATGAACTACCACAGAGCTGCCAGAGTCTTTAACACAAGTTTCCGAATAATACTAAAATACATCTAGCGAGTACTTCTGTTCCAAAAACATTTTCAATCCATCATTGCATTAGTATAAAATAGGTTATTTGTTGTATTTAAAAAATATATAAATAATCGAAGTTAGTCTTTGACATTTATTAGTTAATGGATCATATTTACCTTGCGATAACTCTTGATACTGTCATTTTCCAAGAGATCTCTGTTATCTTTTAAAATTATCCGGAACTCGCTTTTTACACGGCTTACAATATTCGCCATCTGAAATATTACATTGATAAATGAAATATTGCATCCAATAAAACAAAAGAATTTCAAATAATTAAAAAAAAATGAATTAATGATTATCTCTAGTATAGGACGAACAGTCGTTAAACAAAAAACACGATTGTGAGTTACACAACAACTCGAATTCAGCATTTTTTTATGCAATTGATTTGATATATATTAACTCGTTAAATTGGTTCAGAAATCGGTTTCTGTACATACTCGAGATATGGTGGAGGTATTGTTCTGTCGGGGAAAAAGCTTGTGATAAATAAAAGATAAATGTGCAGTTAAAATGTTTACAAAGGTCATCTATACTCGGGGACAACCTAAGTTGAGCGTAAAGCAATTGTATATTTATACCTTCAGGTTCAACTTAGGTTGTCCCCGAGTATAGTATAATAGAGATATTAAGGATACTTAAGAAACTGTCACTGTCTTGCAAACTACTATAATTTTGTTACCTCCTTGCAAAATTTCAATCACGAAACAGGGCATCAAGCCATATTTCTCACAACCCACAAACTCATGCTCCCATACGTATATAATGAAGATGAAATATCGATTATGTTAGGTGACATTTTACCGTGAACATACGTTCTGATTGAACAGCTTAGTGCCAGAACCTCGCAAGTCTATTTTTAAAGTTTTCTAGTAAGAAGGTGTATTCAGGAACGCACTTATAACTACCGTGGGGTTCTGTGCAAAGCTAGCCGCGGGGCCGTTTAGTTTAGTGTTGCAATAAATCTTTTTTTTGAAATTCACTTTCCCGCATTCCTCCTTAAAAACTGAAGAAAAAAAATCTAGTTAACCTTAATTTGCTAGTGGTGTTTTGGAGTGCAGATAACTTTTTTTTTATGCAGAATCTTCCGGGAAAAGTTCCACAATACAAATAATCAGTAAACATATGATATATGAGTAAACGCAAATTGAAAAATATTCTAATGAAGTATTAAAAATATATAAATTCATGTCCCTCTAAAATATTTATTTTAGCTGGGCGCGGGGTACCTCCAAAAGCGAGAGGTCCTGTGCGATGGCACGCGTCGAACACCCCTAAGGACGTTCCTGGGTGTACTCGCTTCCGGATAGGCATCTGGATACTATTTGAATAATCTGGACATACTAAAAGAGATCATGCTTATTTCTTATCCTTTAAAACATTTTCCACATGTGTACTTTTTTATTTGAAAAGTTCGAATACACACTTGAACTCAGTTTAGTCAAATGTCAAATGTGACAAGGTTTCGGCAATAAACTCTTCAATTGCGATAGAATTTTAAAAGTGGAATTTTGAATTTGGAAAGTGGATCTAGTCCGGGCAATGTTTTGCTATCAGAGGAGTTAGAGCAGTTTGGATGGTGTTTTCTTTACGTTACGCCAGTGGCGTTTTAGAGTGCAGAGATAATTTTTTTATGCAGAATCTTCCGGGAAAAGTTCCACAGTACAAATAATCAGTAAACATGTATGTCCTAGATATAAGAGTAAACGCGAATTGAAAAATATTCTAATGAAGTAAAATAAATTCTTTTTCTGAAATGCACCTTTCCCGCCTTCCTCATTAAAAACTAAAAAAAAAAAAGTACTTTTCAATAAAAAAGTATATGTTTACTGATTATTTGCACTGTGGAACTTTTCCCGGAAGATTCTGCATAAAAAAAAATGCTCTCTGCACTCTAAAACGCCACTGGCGTAACGTAAAGAAGATTTCAGAAAAGAATTATATTGAGTTTGTGTTTAGCAGTGAACACTCTAAAACGCCACTGGCGTAACGTAAAGAAGATTTCAGAAAAGAATTATACTGAGTTTGTGCTTAGCAGTGAACAAAGATAATCCATTTATCCGACCACTTTAAAGTCTTATTCTAACACTATCAAGGTTCCATGAACACTGACGGATGAAATGGGACCAATCCAACTCACCTCCTTGTCCGCCTCTTCGTCGTGGTAGACATCTCTGTATTCCTTGAGTACGCCCAAGGGCATGTGTTCCTTGATGTAGATCACGCACTGTCTCCACCTCGGTATCCAGCGATCGGAGAACATGGACAGAGGGCTTTCGTGCCTCATCAGGTGGTGGTGATTCTCAAGAAGCTGGCGGAAAGGCTTTCCCAGGAACCCCAGGTGATGAAACACAAAGCGCCAACTCAGGTAATTGGCCAACACCCTAGAAAAAGATAAGTTGATGTAGTAACTTGTCATGTTACACACACGAAGAAAAGGTTTGGTCTTGATTTGAGCATGGGTGCATTTCACATTTTTGTTAGCCTAAAAGGAATGAATAAGTCATGGTTGAAACGGAATAGCGTGAAAAGGAAGGGTTAATTAAATCACTTGCATGTGTAAGACATTGCTAATATAATAGCTCCTTAACATATGAAGATACACTATTAAAAATAGGTACTGTAATATTAGTAAGAGTACTCATTTTTGAGTACATCCGATGCTGATCATGGCTCCGAAGACATAAGTTTCAAATTTGAAAAAGACATGTAATCAAAATGAGTAAAAATTAATAAAATGATGAAGATGATAGCCTACAAACGCTGCCTTTATAAAACCCTTTCAATAAATATCGATCAATACAACCAAGACTTACCGGAAATCGAACCCAGATCCTCAGACACTGCAGTCCAGAGCCTTATCCGTTAAACTATCACGGCGACGTGAAGAAGTTTTAAACAGAAGAAATGTTAAAAAGGTGTGCCAACAGAATGGGAAGTATAAGATAATTGAGTTGTAATAATTCAGTTTTCATTTAAGCAATCGACATAAAATAGTGTGGAAAACCATCTTTTGAACAACTATTTTAAGTTTGTCAGTCGCTTTGTTAAGATGGCTTGAACAGAAGCTAAGAGTAGTTATATTAAATCACAGTAATACGGATTTTTACAAGGATTATTAAAAACTTACACTGTTAAAAATAGGTACTCAAAAATAAGTAAAATGTGCTCATTTTTTATTACATTCGATTCTTATCATAGCTCTGAATAAATAAGTTTCATTTTTTAAAAAGACATGTACTCAAAAATGAGTATAATGAGTAAAAATGAATAAAAAGAGCTGATGCTAGCCTACATAGACTGACTTCATAAATCAATTTCAGTAAATATCGACAATTTACAACCGAGACTTACCGGGAATCGAACCTATATCCTCAGGCACCGCAGTCCAGTGCTTTATCCGTTGTACTATCAGTGCTTTGTGAAGAAGTTATAAACAGAAGAAATGTTAAAAAGGTGTGCCAAAAGAGTGGGAAATAAGGTAATTGAATTGTAATAACTCAGTTTCCATTTAAAGAATCGACATCAAATAATGTAGAAAACCATCTTTTGAACAACTATTTTAAGTTTGTCAGTCGCTTTATTAAGATGGCTTGAATAGAAGCTAAGAGTACTTATATTAAATCGCACTGCTCCTTTGTAAGAAAGTACGGTTACTTCAATTTTAGTAAGTCATCGCTCATTTACGATGTAATTGTACTGAAAGAAAAACGAGTAGATTCAGATACTCATTTATAAGTACCTTTTATATACAGTGTATGATAGGTTGATCGTAAAATTTACTTACAAATGAGAATCTTAATATATTCAATTTTTGAGTATATCATATCGTAGAAGAATACACGACATGCCCATCGAAACTTTTATTAACGGAGAAAAAAATATAAAAAATTATCATTTCTAAATTTTGGAATGTGGTCATAAGTTTTTGACTAATTGTTTTTTAACTCTTGATATAAATGCAAAAGTACTCACTTGGAAGTTGTATTGAGTAGAAGATCGTTGATGTCGTTTACACATTCTTCCATGCCGTCGGCGTTAATCGTCAGTTTGTCATGTGGAATATCAAGTCGGAGTTCCGATAAAACTATGTTCCGCCATCTTATCCAGTTGATCTGTGAAATAAATATGTTCCATAAATATTTAAATTCAATAATAGAGGTATAAGTTTAAAATAACAGCAATCAACATTTTTATCACCTTTGGTTAAGTGGTTGATTAGTTGTGGTCGACATCTAGTTTCGTTGGCTAGTGGCATTTAACTAACATTTTTTACACATGAATCGCTAGGGCGCCGGATAGCACAGTGCGTAAAGGCTTCAGCTGGGAATCAAAGGGTTCCCGGTTCGGTCCTGTGCGACGGACTTGACTAAGAAAAGTAAAAAAAGTAGTGATCTTGTGGTCGGAGGGTTGCCAGCTTCACTACAAAATACTAGAAATGTTGTCCAGAACATCCACAAAAATTATCGGCGTGTATACGGGACTAGTGAATGGGGTTCAAAGTCCCGACGTCTATTAAAGGCATTGGGTGTCAGTTCAGGTGTTGTCCTCGTCATCTGACCATGGTTCTAAAATAACGAGGTGCATGTACGAATGTGTGTGTGAATGTGTATGTGTTCCCGGGTCTGTTTCCTTCGAGATAAACCCCGAACCGTCGCCAATAGCCCACTGTGCAGCTCTAGTACGACGTTAATTAACAAAAACCAAAACCATGAATCGCTCACATATGAGGCTAAAATGGAAAATTATAAACCTTACAAATATTTTTTCTTCTTGTGCTTTATAATTTAATAAATTGGTTATTAACAAGGTGAAAGCACATCTGTGTTACCATTAATTGAAATTAAACGTAATACACACATTATATTTTGTAGTGATATATATGACAAGAGACCGATTTACGGCAGGGCATCCGGGACACTTGTGACCAGGGCCCTCATTTTAACCCCCTCCCCCCTAATAAATTAAAGTTTTTTTTGTTAATGTCTTTTTTAAATCTTCCACTATTTTATTCAATCTGAAACAAAAAAAAAACTTTACTAATTTTTTTTAAAATATAAGTTGTTTTTTTACACTTGCATTAAAGCTAATTATGTTATTTTGAATTATGTGCTTCATAAATTTAGAAGTTTTATTTTAAGGTCACGCACGTCATCATTACGTCGTGGGCCCCAATTGTTATTTTGTCCTGGGCCCCTAAACTTGTAAGTCGGTCCCTGGATATGTAGCGTGAATTGGAAGAAAATATAATATTAATTGGCATTGCAAGACAATTTAAGAATTTCATGAAATTAAACTTCTTACTTGCGATCCGACATCCGCTAACTTAAGTAAAGTAAATCTGTCTGCCGACTTCTTGGGTATTTTTACAGTCTTTTCTCTGCATTTCTAAAAAGGAACAGAACCAAACAACAGTCAATCAAATATAGTAATAAGATCGAACAGTAAATAAATCAGCAAACAGAGGTATACTTGGGGACAACTTAAGTTGGACCTGAAGCGGAAGATATGATATGTATAAGTATTTAATTGCTTTAGGCTCAACTTAGATTGTCCCCGAGTATTGCCGATTCTTCCTTTATTTTTGTTCAAAATAATACATGCTGCATTTGAAAAAAGATACGTTTTCATCTCCCGTTACACACCTGTGTCGCTCCACAGAAGAGGAAGTCAAAGTTGAAGAGGTCGTCCAAGTCGTCGTCCGTCTCGTTGGTGAACGAGACATCCAGCAACTCCAGGGCGGTCTGCAGGATCTCCCTGTGTTCGGTTGCTTTCTCTAGAGCGTCGGTGAAGTTGACGACTCCTTTGTCGCAGATGTCTTTCACTAGAGGGGGAGCAATTCGTAGCTAGAATTCGAAAAGAAAAAGTCAAATCACAGGTGCATAAAAATAGGCATAAAAAAATAATGAGGGATATAAAAAAAAAGATTATTAATAAGTTTAGAGCAAAATAAAAACTGAAGTTTAGTCTCAGCATGCGCGACCGCTTTACACCCTTTTGAGCCAAGGTAGAAAAATATAGTGCTGTTTGGCATAGGATGAAGTGAAGACATCCTTGTTTTAAAACTACATTTCTTGGTTTCCAAAAAAAAAAATTACGTATTGAATGTTTTGTCATACTTGGTCTTAGTCACAAGAAAAAGAAAAGAAAAAAGCATTAATTTACAAATCGAATATTTAAGACACAATATTTTTAACACGACTAACGGTGCAAAAGTCAAGGTAGAATATTTTCTCCCCCTTGTCTTACGAACAGTATTCATCCACGCCACATGGTAAAGTACATTTTCCCCCAACGGAAGTCATTACTTTAGCTCAGTGATTGAGTGCTTAGTGCCCGTTATATAACATTTCAAACATTATTTTTAGTAATTTGGGACATCCACTTCAGTAACATTAAATAAAGATATATTTTCTTTCAAACTCGCTCTCGGTTAGTATTATAAAAAAGATAACTCTTAATGACTGAGCTTCATTCTATTTTAAAATGTTGAATCTCGAGAAAATTCGATAGAGTGGAACGAGACACACTAGAGCTACAAAATAAATATTGGGCTATTAGTGACGATTTGAGATCTACTCCCCCAAAAGAAAAACCGACTCATATCATTTCATCCGACACTTCCCAAATTCAGAAATTGAATAGTCCTATTTGACAGCGCATGTGTCGAATTAATTTCCCGGCCAAGTTAAAGAGCAAAATAGCGGAAAGTTCCAATTGCAGCCCATGGCAGCCTTTTGTCTGGGCGATAAACTAATGTTTTCTTCCTTGAGAATATGGTAAACCCGACTCCTTTCGGCCGCAATTGAGCTATTGCCCAAAATAGACAGTAAGTCAAATTAGAGAGTAGGACAACAACGACAGCAACAGACAATGATTTTACAAACAAAGCTTTTATGCCAATAAAAAGGATGCTCACCAACGCTTGCAAACGATCGTTGTTCCCTTGGAATTCTGTCACCAGCGTGAACAGGGAGTCCAGCCCCATGGCGTTGAGTTTGGCCATCCTCCACTCAATGTCCGGTCGGCAGTCGCGCCAGTCCGGTTCCAGGAACGGCCACTCGCCCACGCCGGACAACACGCGCCGGAGGTCCCGGACGGAAGCCTCCTCGATGTGGGCTGGAAATTAAGAGATCTCTATTCGCTTATTTCATGCATCCTTTTTTGCTAAATAACTGTTCATTTATTACGTCACGCACCCTTAGGGGATATGCCATGGGTGACTGTGCTGATACGTGAGGAAGAGGGTTTCAGTGGTGACGTAGCAAAACATTGTAGTCGTCGCGAACTTCGAGCATGAATGGACTGTAGTAGAGCGGCGAATATGACGTCTTAATCGTGAAACCAACATCTCAGACCGAATGGCCTCAAACACGTGACTTCTTTTCAAAATTATGAATTAAAAAATACTTGGCTGATGAATTGGGAAATGTGTAACAGTGAAAAATTTATGAATGGAATGACGTAATTAACCACTTGTCTGAGGCCATACATGTTGGCCTCACTTTGATGTTAGCGAGATTAAAACATTATGTTTTCTCTACTATGAAGGATCCATGCTCGAAGGTCGCGAACGACAACAATTTACCGATTGAAAATTCGGATGAAGGAACAGACACTCAACGTATTGTTTCGCTTTTTAAAGTTCCTTCGCTAAAATTAATTTAACTCGTCTTCGATTCTCGAGCCACAATCTTTCATTTCAATTGCTTTTGAACATTGAAATCTATCAAAAAAAGATCGTAATTACTGAATATGATAAAAAAAAATATTATATACGTAAATGCCAAATTATTTAAAATTTTCGAATTGGAAATAATGTATTGAATGGTTTCTTGCATAATTAGCTGATCATTCAACCTGCATACATTTTTATTTTTAATTATTTTAAGATTTCTTTTGAGACAGTAGATACATGATATAAATGACCATAGCATAAAAAAATAGGTACTCACAAAGATCCACGCAAGTGTTGTACACTTGTTTGGTGTCTGTTAAAGAATCACTGTCATTCAAATGTATTGGTTCCTCCACAATACCTGCGGAATAAATACAGTTTCACACTCTCTAATTCTATATTTTTTTAATAATAGTTCTACCATTTATAGTAGAATATACAATCAATAGTATAACTTGATTTTTACTTTTAGTTTGCTTTAAAAGAATGTTATCCATTATTTGGAACATACGTTTAATGTTGTTAAATACAGAGTAAAAAAAATGGGAAATTTTATTAGACAGTTTATTAGGGAATAACTAATTAAATTTAACATTCCATAATATTTGTTTCTAAAAGTTTGTCCAGAAATTAAATGTAAGTATTTTCCAATCATACGTCCTTATATTTCTACAAAATCTTAAATTAAAAAAATCAGTTTTAATTTCTTTTTAAAAAAAACGACAAAATGAATTTCTGCAGTTTGACGAAATATCTAATCGAAGCATATAGCAGGCGTCTGTTTCATCAAAAATGACAAAAGTTTTGTCCCATATGAGAATGCATTTTTAACAGTCCTCCTATACATTACGAATGGTGAGGTTCGAACCCACAACTCCCCGATTATAAGCTCAGTACTCTTTTGATAAGGCCATCGCACGGGCCCTCATGATTCTGCAAAGGCCTTTCTTTATAAGTACGACATTTTGGTATTACAAACTTATAGTCGCAGTGAATGTCACTTTTGATTTACAAACCCAGACTTACTTTTGATCTGCAAGTCGATCTCTTCGTTGCTGACGTCCACGCTCCCGTAAGAGTCCCAACCTTCAGGAAGGGTGTTCAGGCGGACGAAGTTGCCGCACGTGAAGTTGTAGAAGTCTTCGCACGGATCCGCGTTCCTGTCCATCCATCGGATCATGCGGGCCGCTGCACGCATCGAGAAGCAAGAAAAGAAAAAATTGAAATGCTTTTTTCCAGTACAAGTCAAGTTTAGGCGGATTTATTAAAAGAAATGTATCATCTAAATCTAAGGAGGTATTTTTACCACTGTATAGGAGTTTGGTTAATTTTGTCACCTTATCTTAAAAAGAATGTTGATTTGTTAGAACGGGTTTAACATAGAACTACGAAAATGATTCAGGGTACTTCAGGCATAAATTATGGAGAGAGGCAAGAACTCTAAATATGTATACCCTCGAGGACGGAAGAATTAGAGGGAACTTATTCAGTTATTCAAATTGGGTGATGTGGAGGAATTGGAATTTAATATTGCCAGTGTGACAACAGGTCATGGATTTCAATTATACAAATCATAGCTTAATCCGGATGTTAGAAAGGATTATTTTTTAAATAAGGTTATAGACAAATGGAATGGTTTGCTGACTTTGTTCTTAATTCTTCAGGAGTGGGTAGTTTTAAAAAGCAATTGGATTGACATTGGAGAATCGTGAAGATGCTAAATTTATAGGACCACCATTGCTACATTAGTGTGCTACCCTTTGTGACATTATTTGTATTTGTAAATTTAAATACTGATTGTATTAGTATTTTACATAACAGATTTCAAGTTTTTAAACGTTATACATACATGTATATATGCATCTATTTATTTCATATGAATTCTTCCCTATGTATTTATTTTGCATAAAATATAAGATAAATATCTTAACCCTATGATCGATGAAGAAGCATTTCGTGTGAAGTTGATTTCACTGAAAAGGGTTTACATTGAATCTTCAGCAAACGTCTTTTTACCAAAAAATATATATATTATTATTATTATTATTACTATTGGTATAGATTTTTAAATTACACGACTACGTTACAAAAAGAAAAATGTCTGAATAATAGTGTCACATGGATTTTTAAAAAAATTAAATTGGAAAAGCTTAAAATCCTCTTATAGAAAATCCGTGATTAGTCGCTCAGATGGTCAGTAAACTTACCTGCAACTACGCAATCTTCTGTCGGGCAGATTTTTTCAGACGTTGCTTCTTCTGACAATTCTAGTTAAAGAGGAAAACAAGACATATACAACACCCTGTAATAAGTTAAATAAACAAGTAGGCACGACTATCAAAGTTCTTGATCTCACAATCCCGTTTAAAAATTAATAATTATATTCTAAATTAGATCCAATGTTAAAAAAAAAATTCGGCACAAAGAACATTCCATTAATAATAATTTAAGGAAAGGATCCTTACGTTACCTAATGTCGTTTGGAGTACGTGTTTTAAATTGAAAAGATTTGTACATTAGGTTAATTTTAGCAACAGCTTTGTAAATTGTATGTAAATAAATTGCTAACTTTTACTCGTGAGTAGTAAGCCCCCCACTTGGTGGTCAATCAAGGCGTGGCCTATTTTGACAGGTGGCCACGCCCCCTTGTCAAATCAGCCAATGAGAAGCCGAGGGGGCGTGGCTTATGGGTTGTCCTGTCCTGCTATTGGTTGAAATTAGATAGGCCCCGCCCCCTGGGATGTCTGTACTCTTACATATGGGGTTTTTAAGCCATGGGGCGTGGTTTATGGGCTGTCGTGCTCTCCTATTGGTTGAGGTCAAATAGGCCCCGCCCCCTAGGACGTCTGTACTGTTACAGGGGTATTTTGGGGATGACGTCACGAGGGGAAGAGAGGATTTTTCTGGTCATCGGAGGGGTGTGACGTCATACTTTCTGAGGACGCCATTTTTATTTAGTGATTTATTTTGGGGAAGGTGGGACGTCATTATTTCTGGAATATTTTTATTTAATTAATTTTAGTTAATTGGAGAATTTTAGTTAATTAATTTGGTGGGTTCTTTTTACTTGAATAATTTCTGGAATTTTTTTTTTGATTAAAATGGATATTTGGCCGAAGCCGGGAATCGAACCAGGGACCTTTTGAATGTGAATCGCGTATTCAACTAACTATGCAATGGGGCTGTTGGGGATATCTGTTCTTAATGGTATAAGTGAAGTCGAGTACTATTGGTCGTGACGTCACTGAGAGGGGGAATCACCGCTCAGAACATTCTATTGACAATCGGTCTATAGTGACAACATTGTTTGGGAACGGCGCGGGTTATCTGCATACCTAGTGTTCGGGAGTGATGTTATCTTAGTCCCTATCGGTCGGGTCGTGACGTTATCGTGCGCGAAGGGGGGTTGATACTGGGAACTGGTTTCTTTTCGGTGGCAATGTGGTCTTCGGGAAAGCTATCGATCTTTTTGGGTGATGTCTTGTCTTAGTGATTGGCAATCGGAATAGATTTTTTACAATCGGTCAAAGAATTGTACGTCGATGGCAGTGAGATAGAATTGCTATAGTCGTCTTTTGTTAATGTAGTCTGATGAAATGATTTGCTATTATTATTATTATTCTATCTTGAATGTCAAACGTGTAGTGGAAGCCTTGAATAATATATGTTTTCCTGCTGATTTCTTTAAACATATGGCGTATAAAATGAGAACTAAATGTATGTGCTGTGAATAAATATGTTGGTTCTTATAGCTGTGTTGCTATATTTCTATACTATACAATGACTTGTCAAGATGTGCTTATGTAACATGGTCAAAAAGGTAATTTTTAGTTTACACAACAAGTCAAAAAAGGTAATTTTTAAAAACGTCATGATTCAAAAAAGGTAATTTTTAATTTACACAAACTGATAAAAAAGGTAATTTTTCCATAGGATTACATGTTACGAAAACGTAATTTTTATTTTATGCAACATGTGAAAAAAGGTAATTTTTAAAAACGTCATGATTCAAAAAAAGGTAATTTTTAAAAAAACGTCATGATTGAAAAACGTAATTATTAAAAAAGGTAATTTTTATTTTTAACAAACTGATAAAAAAGGTAATTTTTCCATAGGGTTACATGTTACGAAAACGTAATTTTTATTTTATGCAACATGTTAAAAAAGGTAATTCTGTGTTATAATATGTAAAGTTGGAATGCAAAAAGTAGACGATATTTGGTCATTTCAATTTCTTTATTTACAAAGTTTCCCATTTGAAAGGAGAAGTTTTTACAATATGTGTTCGTTGTTGAATATTTCTAAGTTTTCTTGGGGGAGATGATGATTTCAATAAGTATTTGTTGCCAATAAAGTCTCTTGGTACATTTAACTCTTCCAGCACTTTATCGTAGTCATGCTTACGTGACACGTATTTTCGAGAATTGTACATGTACGTAAATAAATCAATAATATTGGAATTGGCTATTTTTTGTCCATGTACAATCAGCTGACCTTTTGCATCCCATGACAAAACATCGGGATGAGACTTGAACAATGCAAGGGCATTTTCTGCTTTTCGTCGCATCGTCTTATATACAGAGTTCATTATATGTTGTTGATAACTATCTGGAATAGTCTTCTTTTCATCTATATTCCTAACGACTTCTATTTTCTTCTCCTCTTGTGGTTCAACATGCTTCTTTTCCTCTTCTGCCATTTTCTTGTCATTGTCTTCTGGTCGTGGTTTCTTTACGAGAAAAGGTTGATTGAATTCTTTGAGATTGAGACTTGTATGAAGGGTTTCGTGATAGCGTGCCAATTTTTCATGATCTGGTAGGTCACTGTTTAGTATTTGCATCATAGCTTTATCCAATTCACTTAATCTCTTCTTGGACACAGTATGCTTTACCACTAATTCTTCTGGTACGAGAGCAAACTTCTTAACTTGAGCCATGGATTAAACTTGTTAATACACTAAGTACACTGGGAATGAGGATATTGAGGAATCCGCCTTTCTGTGTGATAATTTCACGCTTTTTCTGCAATGGCACTTTACGTTTACTTAATTTGCGTAAAATTCCTTTATGTTTGGAGAGACGTTTCTTCTGGTCTGCAGTCAATGGTATATTACCCTTTAATGTATTCAGACAACACTCGCATATCGCTTTTATACACTTCTTGTCGATTTTCTCCAATAAAGGCTTGCGTAAGTTGGATGGACATATTTGGATGAGTCGTAATTGATTCACCTGTTCCTCGGTGAGCGTCATATTCACAACTGACACATAATTTACATGTATCTTGCTTTTTATAGCCCTTGGGGGAGTTATTTAAACTGGTATACGCATTGGGTTTGATGAGGTAATATGTTAGTACGTAACCGTAAACATTCAGGTGTTTCAGCACGTAAATCAATAAACAAATAAGTATATGGATTTTTCGTGGCATCTTCAAACACTTCCTGAAATAGTCTGACGTGTCTAGGAAACAGTTGTCTTCCCAGATGGCTTACTTGACTCAAGTCCCTTCGATTTTTACTGAGCACCAAATAATGAGCATTCAATGTAATATCCCGCATTTCTTTGCCTTTATGAAAAAAGTTCTGCGTTATGAATATCACACTGAGGTTCAGATGATGACTTCCACGCGTAAATAAATCACTAAGACGCTTATCATTCGAGGATTGCATGAGATCATCGATCACAAAAAGGGTATTGTCTCCCAAATATTCTTGAAAGGTAGCGGGTAATCCTTCCACAAATGTCACATGATCTATGTCATCGTAGAGAGGTTGATAAATACCATAAAACCATACTATTTTATCGGGTACTATGGAAATCATTTTTTCTTTAGCCTCTATCATATCCTTCACAAAATAACTTTTACCGCATCCCGTAGGACCAGCAATGACCATCGTAAAAGGGTGTTGCAACTTTGGAAGTTCCATTGCGAATGAGATATGATACACCATACAACTGTTTAAATAAGAGACAAGACACACAAAAATTTGACAACAAAATAAATTTTATTGAAAAAAAGGCAAAAGTATTCTAAAGTGTTTGGTTACAAAGTAATGCACTTTTACATCATTACATAGTTGATGAGGCACAAAAGGCAGGAGAATTTCGTTCAGCGTACGTCCTACACATTTCGAATACAGGTAATAGATACAATATTGTCCACATACAGAGCTGACATTAGACTGTAACTGCATAGGATTAAATTCCACATGTTGATAATTCTCGACATAATTTTCTATATCTCCTCCAAAATAGGCAGGTGGGTTTCCATACGAGTCAAAGAAACATAGTTCCGCTGGTGAATGGATGTAGAAAGCTAACCAATGACTCCCTTCTTCTCTCGACTTGTCTGTATTGGCCACGAAACAAGCAGGAAAGTCTGTGATACGGGCTGGTAATTCATCACTTGCAAACACACCTATAAAAATGTGTTTGGTCTTCTCGTTTCCGGAAAGAATTCTTCTTATTTGTTGGGTTTCCATTAATTCGGAAAGTCACACACCACGTGTCGGGATTTGGATATTTCAATCACGTTTTGAAACTCTGCGTAAATAAGTACAGATAAGGTTTCTGCAATAGCTTCAGAAAACTTCACTTCCACTCGTAAGTTTCCTTGATGTTGTAGATTAAAGTGTTCACCGTCACACATATCAGGAGTCAGGTCGAATGCATACAACACATGACCTTTCGCATAGTCTTCATGGGATAAATAAATGCCTTTATCAGCGTTGAATCCAGAGAATAAACTGTGGTAGGCCCGAGTATAACTTTTTGAAGAAAAATCTAATTCCAAGGGCTTGGTAGGAACGGGTTGACCGTCCACGTATATGGCGACAGAACTTGCGTTATGATGCGCAAACAGGAAGGGGTTCTTAATATATGCTCCATTCATGGCAGCATTTTCCACGCAGGTGAGAATCACACGCTTTGGCATGGATCCAAGAAACACATTGTCTTGCAAAAATGAATAGCTTCCCTTTGCAATACTGTAAGTTTTACAAATAACTCGATCGATCGGGTATTTACAAGATGAAATCTCCAAAGCCTTGGCATGAGCTATGGACACAGCAGGGGCCACCTTCACTTTTCTGATAAATATAGACGCATGTTCCAAGATAACCTTAAAATCATCCGTTGCCGTAGGGGATGTCAGACAAAAGGAAGTTTTACTACGTATCATCTTAATCTTTATATTCACCATGTTTATCATGAGTCGATTTTGATGAAAGATGTCACAATGGAGTTGACCAATCATATCCAGGACTTGTCCGCCTTTGATAAGATTATGGCGTGTCTTTAACCCATCACTCGCTCCATCTGCTGTTGGATCTATCACAGAGGGATCCGTATCTTTGTAGAATCCTTCACAGGTGAGTAAGCTTTTCTTGGCATCTTCTCCATAATTGAGTAGGGTTTCTATGTAGGCTCTGTAAGGATAGGTATTGCTGGCCGAGGAGATATTTCTTTCATTCAAACTCACATCCACTTGACTGAAGAGCGAATGTAGAAAGAGATTGCTAGGAGTTACTTTACAGTCCGCAGGTAATGGAGTTCCATCCGCTTTCGTCACTTTGACTTTGATATGGATATAGGAAGAGGCGAGATCCATATATTCTTCTCCATTTCCAGAAATGGTGAATTCAATGGGACCACCATCTCGAACACTGGCAAGGGGATGATATTCTATAAACTGTCCTTTTTCAATCACTGTCTGTGTAGGGGGTACTGTAAACAAATCCAACTCGGATTTGACGCAGGGAGGGGAGTCTTTGTAGATAAACGAAGCCATTAGGAAAAAATATCACGTACTGCACTCTGCTTGTCTAAACGTGGAATGACGGTATTTGTCATTCGCTTACGCTTTTTATTTTTTTTCCCACTCCCAATCATGGTCTTGACTTTGACCGCGGCTTTATTCGTTAAATCTTTTCCAGCTTCCTTGAGTCGTCGTTTGGCAGCTGATTGGAAATCTTGACCTTGAGAAATATCGTTCACTAAATTCACACCACTGTGGAATAGTTGTTTACCAATCGCTTTCACACCCGATGTAAGTAGAGGTGCCGCCGCCCTGAAGAAGGATCGAAAGAGACCCCCTAATCCATATCCTCTCTGATAGGGACTTCCTTGATAATAATTTAATCCGCCTCCTGTTTGTTGGACATAGTAATCTTCAAAAGATTTTTGGCAGCAGTTATAGGGTACATACATTATGATAGAGATCTTTGACGAAAGTGTAACTTCACGTACGAGCGTCCGCGTTCAAATGGCGTTAAGTAGCCTGTGTGCGTCCTTATAACGATTTCCATCGTCTCGATCATTTTCCGATTCACAGGTAAATAGTGCGGTCTGTCGTATTGTTCGCTCACCATCTCGCCATCTCGACCTTTCACTCTTACTACTCGAAGGAGGGGTGCTAACACATCACCGACTATCTGGGGTTCTACGATATCCGTATAGATCATTAATACACGATAGTGGGCGGAGGGGTCTGCCACGAAGGGGCTCACAGCTGCACTTTCTATGTTGTCGTCCAATGAAGTAATCTCAGTCGGTGCAAATCCCAGCACTTGAGCAAGTCCATCTTCTAATATAACTTTAGCATATTTTACCTTGATTTCTACGCGTTTCGTTACTGGATTATAACTGGTCATAATTTTTCCGTCATGTTCTTTCACATACATAGCATTTAAAATATCCGGAACGGTTTCGTAACATCCGGGAGGTATACGTCTTCCCACTTTTAATTGTCCACCCACTTCAAATCCGAATAAGTTATTGTGCTCGTTCACATTATACCACGTGTGCGGATAGACCAATTCTACCATTCCGACCTCCCATTCTCCCTTCAGTTCAATCGGTATGGATAAACGTGTAATAAAATGCGAAATTTTATTCTCGGGGAAATAGGACATGGAACTGTCCGAGACCAGCGTAATGTAGAAACTCATCCTTTCATAGAGATGTCCGGAATGACATATTTATTCTATGAAATCCCTATTTATAGGGGTAACAAGTTAGAAGCGGAGATCCACTGATTAAACTTGGCGGGATATCCTCGATATTTCACAAAATATTCTGTTTTCTTTTTTCTGATGCGTTTTTTTAATACTTTTTCAATGACAAAGTCCTCTTTCATGTTGACTTTTTGCAACTCTTGTTTATAAAACGTGCCTTCTATGGGCTCTCCTAATAAATCTTTGATTTTGTACACGGCAGGCTGTCTCTTGATGCAAGCTGTGATGACAAATAATTCTTCGGTCCAATTGGCTTGATACCCCTTTTCAAAGGTAAGTTTCTTGCGTGACACTCGTACTGTATCTCCGACCTTGAACTCACACTTGGGTGGAGGGTCCTTATTCTTATCTGCATAGAGGGTATTCCACACCTCTTGTTGATTATCCACATTCACTTCCGCAGGTGAACGCTTGATACTTCTATGATACGTGTGGTTATAACTGCTGACTAAATCTGACAACACGTCGATATATCGATGCGTATTCTTGGTCGTGAAATATTTCCACATCTTGGTCTTGAGCGTGCGATTAAATCGTTCCACCACAGACGCTTTCGTAGCATTAAAGGTGGTAAAAAATCGAATGCTTTGGGTTTTCAGAAATTTTTGAAACGTGCTATTTTTGAACTCGGTCCCGGCGTCGGTCTGCAGTACTTCGGGGGCCCTCTCACGAAATATGGTTTGAAAAGCTTGCATGATATCCACACCCCTCTTTTGCTTGAGTGGAACAACCCATGCATATTTTGATAATATATCAATACAGGTGAGCACATAACGGTAACCGTCATTATACTTTTTCAAAGCGGGCATATCCACTAAATCGGCTTGCCATTGTTCATCCATACCGTAGACTATCACACGATTCGTAGGAAACGTATGACGCATAGGCTTATGTAGCGTGTAGGCGTCCACACCTTCCAGCCACGTCTTGATGGTTTTCTTTGGAATTTTGCGATCGGCAGCACGGTATAAGGCATCTACACCACCAAAACTTGCTACGTGCTTGGGATTTTGATACATCGGATCCATGGCATCTTACTCACAGTCTAAGATGAAATAGAGGAAATCATAAAGAAAGGGTCAAATTCGCAGTATCGTTAACACGTAGCGTAAAGTCCACCGCTATTCGTTCGGCATCGGTGACCAGGTAAATAATAGCTATGACTACGCACAAGCAAATGTATAAGCACCCTGCGCTCGTTACCTCACTCGGCAATGCCATAGCTACAACTAATACTTTCTTTGAGATACACTGTCATATAAACATAAATTATATCCCACAATACACTTGGCATTTTGTTATAAGATTTCATTTGAATTTTAGTGTTCAATCATATCCAAACGTATCTTACCCATCAGAGAAGCCTACCCATCTTCCATCATAAAATAGCAGTAATACCATAATTCTCTATACACGTTATTTACATCAAATTCATCTATATGCTATAGGGGTCTACATTCTTTTGTTAAACTGTTGCCATAAAATTATTCAATCAGAATCGAGTATTGGTGTAAAAGTACGTTATTTGAATAACCAATCAGAAAACAGTAGTGACGTCATCATAACATACCCCACGTTGCCACCGAGAAGAAACCCAAAACTTGTATCCTCCCCAATAGCCCGCTTTCCGATTGCCAATCCCTAAACACATCAGCGTCATCCCCGTCTGTAAGAGTACATACGTATCCGCTTACGTCATGGGAATGTTCCATTGACGTCACCGCTTACGTCATCCCCAACATACCCCCATCTAACAGTACAGGCATCTTAGGGGGCGGGGCCTATTTGACCTCAACCAATCGGATATACCAAAATACTCCTGTAACAGTACAGACGTCCTAGGGGGCGGGGCCTATTTGACATCAACCAATAGGAGAGCACGACAGCCCATAAACCACGCCCCATGGCTTAAAAACCCCATCTGTAAGAGTACAGACATCCCAGGGGGCGGGGCCTATCTAATTTCAACCAATAGCAGGACAGGACAGCCCATAAACCACGCCCCCCTCGGCTTCCTATTGGCTGATTTGACAAGGGGGCGTGGCCACCTGTCAAAATAGGCCACGCCTTGATTGACCACCAAGTGGGGGGCTTACTACTCTCGTGCGTAATTTATATTATTTCTAGCAGAAGCTTTTGAATATATTTTTGCTGGCTGTAGTTTAACTAAACATTGAAACAAAGCATCTATATTCGAGGACAACCTAAGTTGAGCCTAAAGCAATTGAATATTTGTACATATCACAGTTTCCGCTTCAGGTTCAACTTAGGTTGTCCACGAGTATAGTTATTCAAAACAAATAATTAAGATGTGAATACAGAGATGGGATTTTAGCTATGAAAGTTATATTTGAAGCTACAATACAAAAATCTACAGGTAAACTCAAATGTTGTAGATAACTGAAATAAATATGTTTTTTTTTAATTATTCAAACATATACCTGACGTGTGAATATTTATATATTTAACTTCATACGTTTTATGTATATGTCGTATATCTCGTACAAATAAGTAAAACTTTATAGTTCTAATATGTTAATGAGAATTAAATAAAACGTTTATACAGTACACAATTTAGGAAAGTGTGGTTTGCACAAAGCAACTTAAAAATTTATAGCAATGCAGAGTAGGAAACTCCATTTTAATGTGCCATTCCTACATACGCCATTTGTGTTATAATGTGACGCACATATTACAAAATGTGCGTCATTCAACGCGCCGACAATGACAATCATGTGTTGCAGACTTGCAGAGCTCATTAGATGCAAATTTTTAACACCTTTTGTGACTTCTATCAAAGTGTTTTGTAAATGCCTTCACTGTAGAAAACATTTTGATTTTATGCTGATCCTTCCCCGGATCTATGAACACCAACCAGCACTTGAAATGAAGATGTAGTTTATGATTGCTCTATCGTTACAATTTGTATTACTTTAACCTATACACTGTTAAAAATAGGCATTCAAAAGTAAGTAAAATGTATTAATTTTTTAGTACATTCGATGTTTATCATAGTCTTTCAATAAATATCAACAATTACAACCAAGACTTACCAGGAATCGAACCCATATCCTCAGACACTGCAGTCCAGTTGTACTACCAGGGCGATGTGAAGAAGTTATATACAGAAGTAATGTTAAAAAGGTGTACCAAAAGTAATGTAATTACTCAATTTCCGTTTAAGCAATCGACATCAAATAACGTGGAAATTCATCTCCTGAACAAATATTTTAAGTGTGTCAGCTCGCTTTGTTAAGATGGTTTGAACAGAAGCTGAGATTAACAATATTAAATCACACTGCTCATTTTTCAGAAACTACGATTACTTAAATTTGAGTACGTCATCGCTGATTTACGGTGCAATTGTACTCAAAGAAAAACGAGTTGGTTCAGGTACTCATTTTAAAGCTCCTTTTTTTTTACAGTGTCTACGCACCGACAATGGCAATCGTGTGTTGAAGCTCAGTAGATGCAACTTTTTAACGTGTGTGACTTCTAGCAATGTGTTTTGTAAACGCCTTTATTGCATAAAGCCAGTGGCGTAGCCAGCATTGGGTTACTTTGGATTAGGAACCCCCCCCCCCCCCCATAGCCAGTTTAATGTTTTTTTTTTTTTTTTTTTGAAAAATAACAAATGCAAAAAAAAAAAAAAAAAAAAAAATTCTCTGATTTCTATAGAGAAAACACACGTCGCATTTCCTGGTCTATCCCACATGTATCTCCAGCTCCTTTCCCTTCTGTCCCCTGAAGGGATGATTTTAAGGAGAACAATGGTGAAACAACCTTGAAGACAGAAAATTCGACTTTTTGTGTGTGTGGGGGGGGGGGGGGGGGACGATGGGGTAGTAGGTCTGTATGATTGCCTTGCTTGTTTGTACATGTAAAGGGATACTTTTCTTAACACTTGAAATGGGGCGGCAGTTGAGCCGGAATTCACAGTGCATCAATCCAGAAATTGCTTGCTTTGAAGTAAGGTATTTTCCCTGACCAATTCATCCCCTACGCGCAGGCACATCGCGCCGTGGAGGTTTGGGGGGGAGTCCGAGGGTTCAAGGTTTAAAAATACCCGAGTTGGGAAAATTTATGTCTGAAGAAAATTAATATTTTTAACAAATGAAAGCAAAAACACCAAAGTTATTAAGGGAAAATTAGAAATTGTCCAACTTGTAAAATTAAACTTAAATTCGTATATTTGGTTTCAGAGTTCACTGCACACTTTCGACCGATACGACGCTAAGGCTTCAGATGGAGTTGACTAATGTAGTCTGTAGGCGAGACAACGCCAGTGGCGGAACTGTTTTATAAATTTCATTGTATTTTTTATTGCGTCAAGCGAAAAAAAATTTTAACCGTGGCATCGTTTCCTTAAAAAAAAATCCCACATTTTAAATATATAATAAATTGTTTAAATTAAGGAGCAATGTTTTCAGATTTCCAGCAGGAGACTAAAAAATGGTCGCATCTGCTCATTCTGTTGTTCGTTATTGTCAAAGTTATATTATATGTTTTAACGTTCAGATTATCATTTAAAGAATTTTAAAATATATGGCATTGCACTTTACGCAAACGTCACACAGTGTTCTTTTTATTAAAATAACTTCTCTTTTAATTGTGTTAGGTGCGATTGTCTAAATCAAAATCCTCTCCTTTTTATTCGAAAATCACTTTTGTTTCAAATAACCCTATTGGTTTTGCCTTCCATAATGTAAAATTTCTTTCAGCTAATATTTGAAGCGCCATGGCACTTCGAATATATGGGACTGGCGCGTCAGTCCCATATAAATTTATAGTCTCGTGTCTAGGATTTTTTTTTTGTTATTTTGTTTTGTTTTGTGATTAACCAATCACAAAATTGTGTAATGTTGACGCTGTGCGTTTCCTGTGTGTTTTTCTATAAATATTTTTTTTTTAGTTTTTACAAGTTTCAAATAGAAACTTCCAGAACTTTCGATGGGTTCTTTTATTTAAATCACCCCTCGGGTAAAAATTTTTCTCAGACTTCGATACGATTGCTACGAAAAATCTTATGCGCGGAGAACGCATCTTTCAGTACCTATTTCCTTTACCTAATTTTATGTGATATGTGTTTCGTTTTAACCAGTGGCGGCTCGCCCACTACAGCAAGTACAGCCGGGCTGCACCTAATTTTATTATATTTTAAAACTAAAATTATATATTTTACTAATTTTCTTAAATGAAGATTAGAATTGGAAATGGAGATTAAATTTCAACTCTAAGTAAAAAAAATCTCCGATAAATAGCAAGCGTGTTTCCGTAATGCACAAATTCAGGAGAAGAAAAAACAAAAACTCCATTCAATAAAAATTGCAGCTAAAAAGCGAAGTTCGAAATCGGCTGCATCGTTGCCATGGCTACCTTACGTAGTATGACTTCCCCAGCACGCTAAAATGGAGGATGTGACGACACAAACGTAGCGCAAAAGGATTTTTTCAAATTAGCTGTACTACGGATTTCGAATAAATGATTGGTTCATTGCTGAATCGGCGAGGCGGGGTGGATGAAAACGAATTTCGAAGAATCTCTCCAAACGGAAATAGTTTTCGATAAGTTTGCACGTGTGTTGTTGTTTCTTTACTTAAATTAATATTAAAATTGACCGATTCGCAAGTTTGATAGGAGGATTGATTTTATTTTCAAAAAATAAGTAAGTGTTTTTTATTATTTTTACATGTTATCTTTCATAAAAGTTGAAAGGAAACTATGGTTTGAGTAATAAATTTTAAAGAATGTCCGTTCGTGTATGGTTGTGAAAAAAGCGAGGTGAGAGGGGGGGGGGGGGGGAGTTGTTTGACATGTTTTCGGCTGCACTAACATTTTTGACCACGGGCCGCCACTGGTTTTAACATTAACTTTGGAGGATTCTCTCTTTGAATACTTCTAAGTTTATTGAATTTATTTATAATAATTTAAATTCCTGTTTTCCTGCATTGATTAATTTAGAATTAAAATGGTTATTAATTAAAAAAAATTATAATTTAATTACTACTTGATAAATATGGTCATATTGGTATGTAGATACTTTTTATTTTTGAATATTATTTTATTTATGTTTTATATTAAGATTAACAATGGCTGTTGGGTTGACACAACTGCCGAGTCCCTTTCACTCCCACTATTTACAGATCATGTTACATGACTTCCACAATAAAATTATCCTATAAAAAGTTGATAAGTTGGAACTAGGAATTTTTAGCACTGTTGTGTTCAAAATTTCCAATCGTTAAGTTTGGTTAATTAACATCGCACTTAGAACGGACACTGCACTGGAACATGCGTGCAACAAATGTTGCGTGCCACAACGTTGGTTCGGGTCTGTCTCGAAGAAAAGACCTGGGAATAATGCCTCGTATTTTTTAATCATGGTCAGATAACGAGAATGACACCCGAGCTGGTATTCGTACCCGACGCCGTTAAGTTGGGAATTTCGAATCGTTAAGTTGGGAAATTTCTTGTCTCCCCCCCCCCCCCTCCCCCCCCCCAAAAAAAAAAAGTCTGACGGCACTGCCTACGTGTTTTAAGCTTTTAATTTACTTCTTAATTATAATTTATAAATAATATTTAATCAATTAAAATTTTTAATTATAATTTTAATTTAAAACTACTGCTTAAATTAAAAAATATCATAATTTAAATAAACTAATTTAAAATTACTACTTAAAAATTATTATGATTAATTAAAATTACTAATTTAATATTATCAATTAAAATTGCTAATTTAATATTATCAATTAAAATTGCTAATTTAAAATTATTAATTAAAAATGAATAATTAAAATTGCTAATTTAAAATGATTGATTAAAATTAATAATTTAAAATTATTAATTAACTTTTATTCAAATTATTAACTAAATTTTATTCAAATTATTAACTAAATTTTATTCAAATTATTAACTAAATTTTATTCAAATTATTAACTAAATTTTATTCAAATTATTAACTAAATTTTATTCAAATTATTAACTAAATTTTATTCAAATTATTAACTAAATTTTATTCAAATTATTAACTAAATTTTATTCAAATTATTAACTAAATTTTATTCAAATTATTAACTAAATTTTATTCAAATTATTAACTAAATTTTATTCAAATTATTAACTAAATTTTATTCAAATTATTAACTAAATTTTATTCAAATTATTAATTAAATTTAATTAAAATTATTAGTTAAAAAAATTTCAAATCAGTTATTAATAAAAAAATATATATTTAGTTTTGGTCGGACCAAAAATAATTTATGGACCCCCCCCCCCCTTCGGACAATCCTGGCTACGCCACTGCTTCTAAAGCATTTTGTTTTTATGCTAACCCTTTTCTATCACACGAAATGAAGAGGTAGTTTATGATTCCTCTACGATAACGATTTGTATTGCTTCAACCTACCTTCCAGAACTACTGAAACCTCGCACTTAATCAATTGAATTTTATGTTTATAAATTGCATTATATTATTAGACACGACTTTAATGAACAGTTTTCTAGTTCACGGATTTTACTGAATATGGAATTCTCAAAATGGCGCATTCGTCATACTTTATTATTGAAATAGGTTACACATTTTAAGGGCTTGAATTGTTTTCCAAAAAATAAAATGTGAAGCACACGGAACTTGAGGATCTACGAAATCACAAGCAGGAACTGTCACGGGACCACACCAACAAGAAGACTAGACTCAATTGCACATCAACAAGGAGACAATTGCCCTAAGAGGCCATACATTATGAAGGAAAGGTTAAATTGAAGCGTCGGGTTAGAATAGAAGACAAACATTAAGGCAACTTATCTTCTAAGTTAAATGGCACTCTAAATGCAATGAGACTGACTTAAGTACCCTTTAATATTCACATTTTTATTTCTTATTTAGTATTCCTTCTTTAATATTAGATTGTTTCGTAGTGTTACTGGTGAAAGTGTCAAACTGCAAGGGTGTGACACTTCTCCTTTATTTTGCGAGACAATGTACTATTATAGCAATCTACTCTTCAAAACTAAATTTGGTATATTTTTCTAACATATATAAATTTAAAATTCTAAACCAAATATAATTTTTAGTTAATTGGCAGTCTCCCGCCAAACAATAAAACTTAGGGAAATACCCAAGGTTAGAGAAATTAGGGGATAACAGTTAGTCGTTATTGCATTGGCCTCTAGGAATTTTTTTTAGTTGCCAAAATGTTCTGCCAAGGCATCACTTTAAAATAATTCAATTTTCTTAAGCAGAGCCGCCAAGTGTTGCTCTTGTAATTGTTAAGTGTTGCTCTTGTAATTGCTCCTTTCGCATAAAATTAGAAGCATGTTTCCATTTGCACTCTAAAATTATCACTGCCTTACAGACAAAATAACTGATAAGTATGAGAACAATTATTGAAAATCAACGTTAGGCTTCAATACTGACGATTGGGTGTAAAAATACGGTTGTCAAACTGAATTTTTTTTTATAAAAAGTTAAGCTTCAAAAATGACGACTAGGTGTCAAGCGCGGATCCAGGTGGGGGGTAAAGGGGAAATTACCCCCCCCCCCCAACATCTAAGATTATATTTTCAAAAGTCACCTTAGGCAATGAAAAATTTCAAACTAAGGGGGTCAAATTTCATGTTCATGATAACAATAATCTCCCCCCTAACAATAATCTCTGGATCCGCCCTTGCTAGGTGTAAAATTTCGGTCGTTGAACTGAAATTTTTGGGTACAAAATACGAGTAACGACCGGTAATTCCCAACCCTGGAAATACCCCATCTACAACAAATCAATGAGAGAAATATTGTTATTACTAATTGCAAAAGAATCTACCAAACAAACTATTGCTTTCCCAAACTTTATAAGCTTTTTAAGATAATGAGAACTTACGCATGGAAAGTGAGCACTCTTTACCGTCACATCGCGATGTTCTGCTTCGATATCCTGTAAAAATAAAAGAGACTAAAAATTATTTTCATATGGGAATAATCAAGGATAAAAAGAGAAGGAATACGCGCCGGAAACAAACCGATGGGCGGACAAATTTTTAAACGCGTGTGAAACCGCGGGTTACAATAATATATCGTTAACCCGGCATTTATTAAATCGAATGATTTCGAAATATACTATCTGGGGCGTGGAAAAAGTGAGCAAAACTTTAGTTTCCTGCTGAATTAAAAAGGGGAAAATAAAATAGTATTTTTTTTAAAAAAAGATAACCAACATTAAGAGAGAAAAAAAATGCTAAAAAGTAAAAAATAATTTTTAATTTCACGGTGAAAAATGTAATATTAATTTAATATTTATTTTTAAAGTTGGCGCCAATTTACAAAAAAACATACCTAAATTCTTGAGCCTATGTAAAAAAAACTTAAATAAATATAAAATTAATATTAAATTATTTCAACTTTTTCGTAAAATTAAAAATTATTTTTTACTAAAAAAATCTAAATAGAATCGGTGGTCTGTAGCCATATTATGGTTGGGAAACACTTCTTTAAATACTATGTGAAGTGGCTTTGTCCACATTTTTTAAAGGTTATTGCTACAATTTTTATCTTACCTTTTGAATATCTCTTTTCCTTTTTGGTGTGTACTAAAAAAGAAAAGAAAACATGCTTTTTAAGTAAATGAAATTACAATATAAATGTTGTATTATGCAAATTTAGGTACTATTAATAACGCAAAGGCAAATTTTTCATGTACCTTGTTTTTTTTATTTATTAAACCCTGATGTTAGATTCTAATACCTTGTGTAATGTTTTTCATGTATATAAGTAGTGTAAAAAGGCCGCTACGAAGCCGAGGAATAATGAGGAATAATGAGGAATACGAGGTGCTGTGAGGAATAATTGAGGATTTCTGCGGAGTACGGCGGTGCTGCTGTGGATTTTTGGCGGTGCTCTGTGAGGATCAGGGCGGATCTCGTCTGTCAAGCCGAGGGGGCGTGGCCTAATGGAGATGACCTCAACCAATCAGGTGTCAGTAAGTGACGTCACATGCAGGGGACATGGGAACAGGTGTCGATGACTCATCGCAGCGCTGCCGATGGGCATGTCCCACCGTGTCTCAACGTGTATGTACGGGAACGGACCAATCAGGTTCTTGTGTGAGGATGACCTCATGAACAACCAATCAGGTGTCAGTAAGTGACGTCACACGCAGGTGGGGGAAGGTTTTACTAGTTCTGCTTGTAACCGCAAGACAACGCTGCATGTAGGGGAACGGACCAATCATATGCTTGTTTAAGAATGACACATGAAAGTTGCTTTTTTGTTATTTTGCGTTTTTATTTGGGTATTGGTGGAAATTTGCGACGCACAGCATCTACACATTTTTAATTATAAGCTGTGGGTTGTGACATCATAGGTATAATGTTAGGAATGGTTGGTTGTTGAAAAAACTGTGAGCTGTGAAAGTAATGTGAAAAAACTGTGAAAGTAAATAAAATATGATAGAATTAAACTAATATTCTTATTTTAATATTTATTATATTTTAATATTTATTTATATTTTGATATTTATTTGTATTTTATTATTTATATTTTTACATTTATTTTTAATATTTAATTATATTTTAACTTCTATATTTTATTATTCATTTATATTTTAACTTCTATATTTTATTATTCATTTATATTTTATATATATTTTAATATTTATATATATTTTATTATTCATATATTTCATACATATTTTAATATTTATTTATATTTTATTACTCATTTATATTTTACATATATTTTATTTACGTATACATCTGTGCCAAAAAAATTAACTCAGTGAGAGCAATTACGTCCCACTAGAGCTGCACAATGAACTTATGTTAAAGGGAATGACAGTAGTGTATATATTTTAACTATGGTTAGTACAAAAGAAAAGAATTTTGCAAGAATGGTTTTAGAAAAATATATTTTATGTGACCAACTCCAGCATATAATTTCGCAATATAACTCTATGAGGAATCATCCTATGGGGGTAAATAACATACCATCGTGTACAGGAAGGTAGACCAGATTAATAAGTAAAGCTTTTTTTTACCTTTTGACATGTGTACTAAGGGTATAAAAAATGACAGTCTGGGGTTCTATGAAAATAATGTTTATAACAATATACGTTTAAATTACAATTTATATAACGGAAATCAGTCTCAGTGGATGAAAAAAAAGTAATTAATATGAAAGCTGATACTTTGAAAAAGAACCTTGGGAACCAAAACCTTGTATTACGGTTAATTAAACTTTTTATAAAAGTAATGTGTTCTTTAAATGTTTTTCACATCATACGTAAAATTATTATTTTAAGAGGGAAAATATCATATCGTTATGACTAGAAGGTGGGATCTCACCTTGATCACAATTGGATGCATTAGAATTGCTTACTGTTTAGGAATATGATGTAAAAGTTACTCTATCGCACTGTTTGTTGTGCTGGGCTTGATAAGAGCAGATTTGGGGTTGGTATGTAAGATAATGGATCTATTACTTGTTCTAATACGTGTTGAATAAGGGAATTTGTCTTAGATGTTGCTGTTTTAGGGGTGTTTTATAATTGGTTGTTTGATTGAACGATACAGTGCAGCTATACAAAGGGGTTTATTTATACGCTTGGTACAAGTACACATTTTTTCTTATGTCATAAAATTACACTATAACAAAACGCATAGGTGGATGGTAGAAATGAAGTAGCACCATACAAGGGGAATTATTATGGCTGGCTGATTAAATTTTCAAAGACTAAGAGGCAACAAGTTCCCATATGAGTACAATTGAGGGTGAATGTGTAGAATTTGGCGACATCAAGTATCCACAAGGGGACAATTTGAGAGGTGTATTCGTAAAATTGGCGACATAAAGTACTCATAGGGAGACGTTTGTAGGCGTATACATAAAATTGGGGTGAAAGCGGGGTCTGTAGTTGTACATTAGACAAGAATAAATGAAAAAGTTTAAGTTTGAAATAAATTATAAAAAGAATAAATGTTAAAAAAAAAAGTTAAAATACAATTTAAAAAGCAAAATGTAAAAAAAAAAAAAAGTTTAAAAAGAAAAATGTAAAAATAAAAAAAAGTTTAAGTGTGAATTAAAAACTAAAAGGTTAAGTAAGAAAAAAAAATAACTAAAAGTGAAAAAAAAATTTTAAAAGTGAAAAAAAAAATATATATATATTTATATAAAAAATATTTGAAAAAAGTTTAAGTGTGAAATAAATTATAAAACTAATAAATGTAAAATAAAAAGTTTACGTGTGAAATAGATTATAAAAAGTATAAATGTAAAAAAAATAAATAAAAAGTTTAAGTGAAAAATATAATGTAAAGATAAAAAAGTTAAAAAACAGTAACTGTAAAATAAAAAAAAAGTTTGTATAAAATGAACTTTTAAAAGAAAAATGAAAAAAAAAAAGTAAAAACAATATATATAAAAAAAGTTTTAAGTGTAAAAATAAAATTAAAAAAAAAAAAAAAAGACAAATGTAAAAAAGAAAAACGTAAAAAAAAATTTAAAATTTAAAAAAAAAAATTTACAAACGAAAAATATGAAAAAAAAAAAAGAAAGGTTAAAAGAAAATTGCTAAATGTAAAAAAGAAATGTGTTAAATGTAAAAGATTAACCATCATAAGTTTTTTACCCGAATCGACCCAAAGCCATATGGTGTTACGGAACGTACTAGCCCCATATAGGCACAGATGCCCGTGGTGAGTTCTGTGAATGGTCTACCCACTAATCAAACGACAAGTACCACAATTACATTAAATAATTAGCAACAAAAAAAGCAGGAAATACTACTATAGATATAAAAAATATTAACAAAGTATCGAAAATAGAACCAAAGGTAACTAATAAATCTGTATAGAATGAGTGTCTATAAATGTATAAGAGAAACCAATGTATATATTTCTACTAAAATGTTGACACATATACTAAATTTTTAACAAATTAAGTCAAATATTTGCGAAATAGAGAAAATAATACATACTTTTTAAAATTGTATCAAATAGTCTATGAATGGATAAAAAAAAATATCATGACATGTATTAAAAAAAAAATTAAAATAATGGACTTACGTGTAACACATTAAGTTAAGAAATTTATACTTATCAAAGAAAGTAACGTAAGTCATATAAAAAAAAAAAACCTGTAGTTAAGTACAATTGTTAATTGAATATGCTACAAAATATTGTCAAATTACACCATTTTTAGTGATAGGACAAGCAAACTTGTTAAAATCTCATATAATTATCAAAAATATTATACAAAGTACGAATTTAAAAAAAAAAAGTAAATGCAAAAAGAAAAAAAAGTTTAAGTGTAAAATAAAATGTAAAAAAAATAAATGTAAAAAATAAAAAAAAGTTTAATAAAAAAAAAGTTAAAAAATAATAAAAAAAAAATTTAAGTGTAAAATACAATTTTAAAAAAAATGTAAAAAGAAAAAAAGTTTAATAAAAATTACATGTAAAAAGAAAAAAGTAAAAAAAAAAAAGAAAAAAAAAAAAGTTAAAAAAGAAAAAAAAAAGTTAAAAAAGAAATAAAAAGTTAAAAAAGAAAAAAAAGTTAAAAAAGAAAAAAAAAAGTTTAAAAAGAAAAAAAAAAGTTTAAAAAGAAAAAAAAAGTTTAAAAAGAAAAAAAAAATTAAAAAAGAAAAAAAAATAAAAAAGAAAAAAAAATTAAAAAAGAAAAAAAAAATTAAAAAAAAGAAAAAAAATTTAAAAAAAAAAAAAAGTTAAAAAAGAAAAAAAAAAAAAAGAAAAAAAAAAGTTTAAAAAAAATAGTTAAAGTGTAAAATACAATTTAAAAAAAAAAATGAAAACATAAAAAATTTAAAAAAAAAAATGTAAGTGTAAAATTACATTTTAAAAGAAAATGTGAAAATAGAAAAAAAAGTAAAAAGAAAATTGCTAAAAGTAAAAAAAAATAAAGGTGTAAAATGTTAAATAAAAAGACCTTAAGTGTAAAAAATAGAAGAAAAAAGTTTAAGTGTAAAATATTACTCATCATAAGCTTTTTACTCGTATCCACCCAAAGTTATATGGCGTTACGGAGCGTACTAGCCCCATATAGGCGCAGATTCCTTGGTGAGTTCTGTGAATGGTCTACCCACTAATCAAACGATAAGTACAATAATTATATTAAAATATTAGCAAAAAAAAAAGCAGAAAATACTAATATAGATATAAAAAATATTATCAAAGTATAGAAAATAGAACCAAGAATAACTAATAAATCTGTATACAATGGGTGTCTATAAATGTATAAGAGAAACCAATGTTTATATCTCTACTAAAATGTTGACACATATACTAAATGTTTAATAAATTAACTCATATATTTGCGAAATAGAAAAAATGGTACATACTTTTTAAAATTGTATCAAATAGTCTATGAATGGATAAAAAAAAAATTGTATATATAATTTTTAATTGTATCTATAAATGGATAAAAAAAATCATGACATGTATTAAAATAATGGACTTACGCGTGACAGTTTAAGTTAAAAAATTTATATTTACCAAAGAAATTAACATAAGTTATTATAAAAAAAAAACTGTAATTAAGTATAATTGTTAATTGAATATGCTACAAAATATTGCCAAGTTATTCCATGGTAGTGATTTAACAACCAAACACTTTGTCTTTAAAGATTACGATAACGCAGTTTTAGAAACTAACATAGGGGCAAATGTGTATAATTATCATAAAATACTTCACATTACTGTTAAAATGTCATAAAATTATCAAATATATTATACAAAGTAAGAAAAATATTACTTAATATGTTAAAATATTACCAATAGTACATGCTCAACAGATCAAAATGACCTTCAGCACCCTACGACACATGAAAACTTACGGAGATTAACAGCAATCTTGCCTCAAAAAATAAAACCAATAGTGTGCTGCTAAGGATAAAATGTCAAGTACACACCCAGTGTAGGAGATGTATACAAATAATATTGTTGAATTATTAACAAAGTGATTTCATTAATACTAAAATAAGGTCTTTGTTACAATAATATATATATATATGGAAATTAAGTTCTTATTAGTGAAATTTATGTAATATTTTTAGACTGCTTTGTTCAATTTATAATATGTAGGTAGAATTTTTACATAAAAAAAACCCTTTGTGTTTATCAAAAATATTTCACAAATTAAGAAGAAGAATACCTAAGGAAGGTCTTTGCACATGATTATAGTACAAAACCATGTGGATTTACATCAATTTTACCAGGAACAAGGGGGTCAGTATACGGCTATGAGTCAAATAGTCAATTTTTCACCACATTCAGGCATTTGTGTTATTAATGCCTGAATGTGGTTTTAAAATTGACTATTTGACTCATAGCCGTATACTGACCCCCTTGTTCCTGGTAAAATTGATGTAAATCCACATGGTTTTGTACTATAATCATGTGCAAAGACCTTCCTTAGGTATTCTTCTTCTTAATTTGTGAAATATTTTTGATAAACACAAAGGGTTTTTTTTATGTAAAAATTCTACCTACATATTATAAATTGAACAAAGCAGTCTAAAAATATTACATAAATTTCACTAATAAGAACTTAATTTCCATATATATATATATTATTGTAACAAAGACCTTATTTTAGTATTAATGAAATCACTTTGTTAATAATTCAACAATATTATTTGTATACATCTCCTACACTGGGTGTGTACTTGACATTTTATCCTTAGCAGCACACTATTGGTTTTATTTTTTGAGGCAAGATTGCTGTTAATCTCCGTAAGTTTTCATGTGTCGTAGGGTGCTGAAGGTCATTTTGATCTGTTGAGCATGTACTATTGGTAATATTTTAACATATTAAGTAATATTTTTCTTACTTTGTATAATATATTTGATAATTTTATGACATTTTAACAGTAATGTGAAGTATTTTATGATAATTATACACATTTGCCCCTATGTTAGTTTCTAAAACTGCGTTATCGTAATCTTTAAAGACAAAGTGTTTGGTTGTTAAATCACTACCATGGAATAACTTGGCAATATTTTGTAGCATATTCAATTAACAATTATACTTAATTACAGTTTTTTTTTTATAATAACTTATGTTAATTTCTTTGGTAAATATAAATTTTTTAACTTAAACTGTCACGCGTAAGTCCATTATTTTAATACATGTCATGATTTTTTTTATCCATTTATAGATACAATTAAAAATTATATATACAATTTTTTTTTTATCCATTCATAGACTATTTGATACAATTTTAAAAAGTATGTACCATTTTTTCTATTTCGCAAATATATGAGTTAATTTATTAAACATTTAGTATATGTGTCAACATTTTAGTAGAGATATAAACATTGGTTTCTCTTATACATTTATAGACACCCATTGTATACAGATTTATTAGTTATTCTTGGTTCTATTTTCTATACTTTGATAATATTTTTTATATCTATATTAGTATTTTCTGCTTTTTTTTTTGCTAATATTTTAATATAATTATTGTACTTATCGTTTGATTAGTGGGTAGACCATTCACAGAACTCACCAAGGAATCTGCGCCTATATGGGGCTAGTACGCTCCGTAACGCCATATAACTTTGGGTGGATACGAGTAAAAAGCTTATGATGAGTAATATTTTACACTTAAACTTTTTTCTTCTATTTTTTACACTTAAGGTCTTTTTATTTAACATTTTACACCTTTATTTTTTTTTACTTTTAGCAATTTTCTTTTTACTTTTTTTTCTATTTTCACATTTTCTTTTAAAATGTAATTTTACACTTACATTTTTTTTTTAAAATTTTTTATGTTTTCATTTTTTTTTTTAAATTGTATTTTACACTTTAACTATTTTTTTTAAACTTTTTTTTTTCTTTTTTTTTTTTTCTTTTTTAACTTTTTTTTTTTTTTTAAATTTTTTTTCTTTTTTTTAATTTTTTTTTTCTTTTTTAATTTTTTTTTCTTTTTTATTTTTTTTTCTTTTTTAATTTTTTTTTTCTTTTTAAACTTTTTTTTTCTTTTTAAACTTTTTTTTTTCTTTTTAAACTTTTTTTTTTCTTTTTTAACTTTTTTTTCTTTTTTAACTTTTTATTTCTTTTTTAACTTTTTTTTTTCTTTTTTAACTTTTTTTTTTTTCTTTTTTTTTTTTACTTTTTTCTTTTTACATGTAATTTTTATTAAACTTTTTTTCTTTTTACATTTTTTTTAAAATTGTATTTTACACTTAAATTTTTTTTTTATTATTTTTTAACTTTTTTTTTATTAAACTTTTTTTTATTTTTTACATTTATTTTTTTTACATTTTATTTTACACTTAAACTTTTTTTTCTTTTTGCATTTACTTTTTTTTTTTAAATTCGTACTTTGTATAATATTTTTGATAATTATATGAGATTTTAACAAGTTTGCTTGTCCTATCACTAAAAATGGTGTAATTTGACAATATTTTGTAGCATATTCAATTAACAATTGTACTTAACTACAGGTTTTTTTTTTTTATATGACTTACGTTACTTTCTTTGATAAGTATAAATTTCTTAACTTAATGTGTTACACGTAAGTCCATTATTTTAATTTTTTTTTTAATACATGTCATGATATTTTTTTTTATCCATTCATAGACTATTTGATACAATTTTAAAAAGTATGTATTATTTTCTCTATTTCGCAAATATTTGACTTAATTTGTTAAAAATTTAGTATATGTGTCAACATTTTAGTAGAAATATATACATTGGTTTCTCTTATACATTTATAGACACTCATTCTATACAGATTTATTAGTTACCTTTGGTTCTATTTTCGATACTTTGTTAATATTTTTTATATCTATAGTAGTATTTCCTGCTTTTTTTGTTGCTAATTATTTAATGTAATTGTGGTACTTGTCGTTTGATTAGTGGGTAGACCATTCACAGAACTCACCACGGGCATCTGTGCCTATATGGGGCTAGTACGTTCCGTAACACCATATGGCTTTGGGTCGATTCGGGTAAAAAACTTATGATGGTTAATCTTTTACATTTAACACATTTCTTTTTTACATTTAGCAATTTTCTTTTAACCTTTCTTTTTTTTTTTTTCATATTTTTCGTTTGTAAATTTTTTTTTTTAAATTTTAAATTTTTTTTTACGTTTTTCTTTTTTACATTTGTCTTTTTTTTTTTTTTTTTAATTTTATTTTTACACTTAAAACTTTTTTTATATATATTGTTTTTACTTTTTTTTTTTCATTTTTCTTTTAAAAGTTCATTTTATACAAACTTTTTTTTTATTTTACAGTTACTGTTTTTTAACTTTTTTATCTTTACATTATATTTTTCACTTAAACTTTTTATTTATTTTTTTTACATTTATACTTTTTATAATCTATTTCACACGTAAACTTTTTATTTTACATTTATTAGTTTTATAATTTATTTCACACTTAAACTTTTTTCAAATATTTTTTATATAAATATATATATATTTTTTTTTTTCACTTTTAAAATTTTTTTTTCACTTTTAGTTATTTTTTTTTCTTACTTAACCTTTTAGTTTTTAATTCACACTTAAACTTTTTTTTATTTTTACATTTTTCTTTTTAAACTTTTTTTTTTTTTTTACATTTTGCTTTTTAAATTGTATTTTAACTTTTTTTTTTAACATTTATTCTTTTTATAATTTATTTCAAACTTAAACTTTTTCATTTATTCTTGTCTAATGTACAACTACAAACCCCGCTTTCACCCCAATTTTATGTATACGCCTACAAACGTCTCCCTATGAGTACTTTATGTCGCCAATTTTACGAATACACCTCTCAAATTGTCCCCTTGTGGATACTTGATGTCGCCAAATTCTACACATTCACCCTCAATTGTACTCATATGGGAACTTGTTGCCTCTTAGTCTTTGAAAATTTAATCAGCCAGCCATAATAATTCCCCTTGTATGGTGCTACTTCATTTCTACCATCCACCTATGCGTTTTGTTATAGTGTAATTTTATGACATAAGAAAAAATGTGTACTTGTACCAAGCGTATAAATAAACCCCTTTGTATAGCTGCACTGTATCGTTCAATCAAACAACCAATTATAAAACACCCCTAAAACAGCAACATCTAAGACAAATTCCCTTATTCAACACGTATTAGAACAAGTAATAGATCCATTATCTTACATACCAACCCCAAATCTGCTCTTATCAAGCCCAGCACAACAAACAGTGCGATAGAGTAACTTTTACATCATATTCCTAAACAGTAAGCAATTCTAATGCATCCAATTGTGATCAAGGTGAGATCCCACCTTCTAGTCATAACGATATGATATTTTCCCTCTTAAAATAATAATTTTACGTATGATGTGAAAAACATTTAAAGAACACATTACTTTTATAAAAAGTTTAATTAACCGTAATACAAGGTTTTGGTTCCCAAGGTTCTTTTTCAAAGTATCAGCTTTCATATTAATTACTTTTTTTTCATCCACTGAGACTGATTTCCGTTATATAAATTGTAATTTAAACGTATATTGTTATAAACATTATTTTCATAGAACCCCAGACTGTCATTTTTTATACCCTTAGTACACATGTCAAAAGGTAAAAAAAAGCTTTACTTATTAATCTGGTCTACCTTCCTGTACACGATGGTATGTTATTTACCCCCATAGGATGATTCCTCATAGAGTTATATTGCGAAATTATATGCTGGAGTTGGTCACATAAAATATATTTTTCTAAAACCATTCTTGCAAAATTCTTTTCTTTTGTACTAACCATAGTTAAAATATATACACTACTGTCATTCCCTTTAACATAAGTTCATTGTGCAGCTCTAGTGGGACGTAATTGCTCTCACTGAGTTAATTTTTTTGGCACAGATGTATACGTAAATAAAATATATGTAAAATATAAATGAGTAATAAAATATAAATAAATATTAAAATATGTATGAAATATATGAATAATAAAATATATATAAATATTAAAATATATATAAAATATAAATGAATAATAAAATATAGAAGTTAAAATATAAATGAATAATAAAATATAGAAGTTAAAATATAATTAAATATTAAAAATAAATGTAAAAATATAAATAATAAAATACAAATAAATATCAAAATATAAATAAATATTAAAATATAATAAATATTAAAATAAGAATATTAGTTTAATTCTATCATATTTTATTTACTTTCACAGTTTTTTCACATTACTTTCACAGCTCACAGTTTTTTCAACAACCAACCATTCCTAACATTATACCTATGATGTCACAACCCACAGCTTATAATTAAAAATGTGTAGATGCTGTGCGTCGCAAATTTCCACCAATACCCAAATAAAAACGCAAAATAACAAAAAAGCAACTTTCATGTGTCATTCTTAAACAAGCATATGATTGGTCCGTTCCCCTACATGCAGCGTTGTCTTGCGGTTACAAGCAGAACTAGTAAAACCTTCCCCCACCTGCGTGTGACGTCACTTACTGACACCTGATTGGTTGTTCATGAGGTCATCCTCACACAAGAACCTGATTGGTCCGTTCCCGTACATACACGTTGAGACACGGTGGGACATGCCCATCGGCAGCGCTGCGATGAGTCATCGACACCTGTTCCCATGTCCCCTGCATGTGACGTCACTTACTGACACCTGATTGGTTGAGGTCATCTCCATTAGGCCACGCCCCCTCGGCTTGACAGACGAGATCCGCCCTGATCCTCACAGAGCACCGCCAAAAATCCACAGCAGCACCGCCGTACTCCGCAGAAATCCTCAATTATTCCTCACAGCACCTCGTATTCCTCATTATTCCTCATTATTCCTCGGCTTCGTAGCGGCCTTTTTACACTACTTATATATTATAGGAATCACTAAACCAGGAACTAAAACTCCTCCTGTCTTCATAAACATTGGTTTAAAGTTTGAATAATTTGTTTAAACTAGAATGTAACGTATTTAAAATATTGAGTGCTAGTACTTCCCCCCCTAATTCCAAAGTGTTCATTCATTGAAACCAGTATTGAGGAGCGTTTCCCAGTCTTCAATTAATTTAGGACGGAGCCCTGGATTAACTGGCGACTCGGAGTATACGGACTACGGACATTAAAAAAAGAGGAATGGTAAATCAAGTATTTGTGGTTTGTAAGAGAAGAATTAACTTCGATTAGGCTCCAGGAGTAGTTGTAGAATTACTCTAGTTTAGATATATCAATAATACTCCAAATTGTTTCTTCTGTTCTTATACCTTACGATCCCATGGCCTGATTACCGAATAGGTCCGTGAAGCCCAGGCTTACACTTTACATTTTTGAGGGGCTACCAAATCACACATTTTATACGAATATTAACACCCCTAATATAGTTTGCTACTGAATTTACCTTAAAAAAAATTATTAGAAATTTTATTAAAAAAAAACTTGCCACTTGTGTTAAATTGTTCGAATATTGAGAAAAAAAAATGAAAACATACAGAAAATTAAGAATATTTATTAGAATATTTTTTTTTATGTTATTCATATGTTTTATTTTAATGCCATTCAGTGTAAAGGATTTTAGTGCTTGTAAAAGCTCGATTTCATGTTCCAGGGACTATTTGAGAGCATTAGGGCCCCTATTTAAAGACGGGATTGCCTTGTTTTAATGTATTAATGTGTCCCTGTCCCTTCAAAAACGAAAATTATTTTATTTTATTCGATTTTTAAATTTAATACAAATAATAAATCATTTTAAATTAGTTCAATACTTACGTTGAGTAAACACTAAAGCACAAACTACAGCAGCTATGACGATGATAAGTGTGATAATCGAGAAAAATAGTATCCTCTTCTTACTGCATTTCATAATTAGGTAGCTGCAACAACTGAAATTTATCTGAAAACAAAATGGACTACAGCATTCTTTCTTTGTAAGACAACATTACACATAGTTAGGTATTTCGATGCCAATATTGAAATTTACCAAAACTCAGTTAGAGCCTTCTAAGAATACTCTCAATTTTTTGAGAAATTCGAATTGTATCCAATTCGAATACAGAGAATATTTATACAAAAAAGGCGTTATTTGAAATCTATATCTTTTTTAAAAATATAAACAGGAAATAAAAAAATACTTTCGAATAAAAGAAACAAATTTATACTTTGTAACCCTCATTAACGGTTAAATATGTTTGATTTCATTATTATACGAGTAATTAAGCAGAAATTAGTTCTATATTCAGGGTCTTCAATCAGGGATTCAATGTCTCCCGTCTTCAATGTCTTCAATCAGGATTCAATGTCTCCTGGACTAAAAGTATCCAAAAGTAAAGACTTATACTGAGTGAAGAACACACACTATTAGTTATAAATTTTAATTGCATTAAATATGGCTTCTTAAAGTTTATTTTCAAATTAATGAAGTTTCGTGTGAGCACCATTAGTGGCTCTGCAGATTTTAGCGTTTATTACAAATTTGAAAGAAGTGAACGTTTTAATATTTTTTAATAAGAAAACGAAGGCAAAAGCGGTGAATAAATTCCAAAAGAACAGCTAATTGGTGAGCAATATGGATGCCTTAAACGTTGCACCAAGCCCCATTTTAAAGGAAAATAAATTTAAAAGGGTCAATAATTTTCTCAAATACCTCGTGAACAAATAAGTTTTTTTGAAAAGTTAAATGTGGAAAATAGATAAAATTTCAGCCCATTTGCAACTTGTTCCTGCGGATTTCAGTCAGAGGCAGGGCCTGCAGTTTTGGAAGGGCCCCGCGCTTTTGGAGAAGCCTCGCGTTTAGTTAAATATATATATATATATATATAAGTGTTTTTGAGGAAATAGAACTAGAGAGATCTGTTATTAGGATTTTTTTTTAATTAGTGTTTACTCATATATCTGTTAAAAGTTGACAACAAACACTTTTTTTTTATAGTATTTACGAAAAAACAATCCGTAAATGTTTTTTTATATATATAAATTGTGCTTCGGAGCTTTTTCCCGAAGATTCAGCACAATAAATGTCCTCCACAACATCACTATAAAGCTTAGGTTAATTAAAAAAAGTTTGCAATTTTTATTGGAAGGGAGGGGGGGGGGGCACTCTTAAAGAAAAGTGTCTGAAAAATATACGACGTCTGATTGATAAGTATATATTATATATTTCTAATAATAATAATAATAAACTATTTTCAAAACATATACAAGCAATTACATAAAATTTACGTATAACAAACAAAATTGTAATCAAAACTTTTAAAATATTGCAATCTGCGGTTTAGAATCGAGAGTTTATGAGAATCTAAAATGTAAGAGGCAGAATTTCGAAAGCTTTTAAAGTTTTGAAGCTCATCGCGCTGGCTAAAAATTCAGAACCTGGGAAACTCTCAGTAGTTCTACATTTCTGATACAATCACATCATACTGAGGATTTTGTTTCCGAAAAATTAGCATCATCCAACTTTCCTGTATTAGTTGGTTTAAATAATTTTTCTCAAGAAAGATAACCAAGTAATTTTTGCAGTGACTGATGATAAACCATAATAAAAGACAAGGAGCGGCTTACGGAGCCGGATTAATGAAGGCGCCAAATTTTTGTGAAATAGGGGTCAACATTATTTTAGTCGGAATTTTTTTTTCTACATTAGACATTTTTCAAGGATTATATTTTTTTAATAATTTTATATTAAAAATAAATTAAATAATTACTTTCAGATTTATTTATTACTTTATTTCTACGTGTATATTTTATAGAGGTTAGTTTGGATTATATTTTATTATCTGAAAACGCACTCTTTACCCTGAAGACAATGTTATTTCCCCAAACATTTTCACCTTAGTGAATCGAATATAGTTTTTAATTGACAAAGTTAGAAAATTCCATTATTAAAAATTATGACACAATTATTAGCTGCAAAACGGCGTTAAAAATTATTTGTACATATTGTGGCGCCAAAATCATGTTCGCGTGTCTCACAAAAATTCCTTAAACCGCGCCTGAATAAGACTTTTTGAAATCGTTTATTATGTTTGTTTGAAATTCTAAGTGAAAAAATCTAAGTGAATTAATTAACTAATCTACAAAATATTTACAGCATTCTTTTTTTTTCCAAACTTCAAAATAAAACATATCAATGACGAAACTCACCTGTGATCAAACGGCTTACAGTGCAAATTCACCGATACATCGCATTCGATTGTCATTCCGTTGGTACAGCCTCAGCTTTTGTGAAGGAACAACACCGCATGCCAAACGATTACGTTCCAAAACACTTGCATCAGCCATTTTCATCTGCGGAATTGAATGGAATGGCCCTGACCTTGGAGACATATCCGCTCTTCGCGGCAACTTTCTCGCTGCAAGATGTGCGGACATTCGATTTGAATAAATAGAATAATCTCCACTTGATGGACGTCGTCAGGGCGTTGGCGATCTCCGAAAGGGTAGGCCGGCAACAACTCGAGTTAAAAAAGAATTCGGGAAGATTTCTTCTTTCAAGTGACGCGGGAAAGTTCCTCAATACTTCTAGGATATGGTGGAACATTTTAAAGAGACCATTTAGTGAACACGTGTTTAAATCCTATGCATGTCTCAACACGTGGGTTGACATCAGTGACGTCACACAAAAAATCAGCATTTTTAATATTTTTTTTATATATATTAGGTAATATTAAACAGTTCCATCACAAGCATTGATTTGTTGCACGCATGTTCAAATACAGTGTTCGTTTTAAGGTCTAATTTAAGTGTAATTTTACAAATTGAGCATTTTCTAATCTTCCCAGTTTTCATTTGCTTATAATATTTTCTTCAGGTATAAATTTAGGCTTACTAATAAAATCTTTGTAGATATTTCTCCGAAATCATCAATGCGACTGTGAACTTCAAACAGCAGAAAATATTTGTTTCATTTAAGGATTACATATATAGTCTAGCTCCGAATCTGGCACGTAGGTAAGGGGGTGGTTTAGCGGGTTCAAACCCCTCCCATTGACAGTCAAGAAAAAAATTTAAAAATTGAACTTCTGTAAAAATCATAAAAAAATACTTTAAAAACTAGAAAATTTTCAATTTCTAGTAAAATACTTATTGTTGAGTTGCGTGAGGGAAAACCTGGTATTTTGGGGGGTTTCTACCTCAAAAAATAGTTTTTAAAAGGCTTCAGAAACATGCTTTCGAGGTCATTTTTCTCAAACTAAGCGTAATATAATGTCCTCGTGTTTCATTAAAAAGCACTTGAATTTCGGAGACAAAGGGAAAAGATCGTTAAACGGGATCCGTATATTATTTTAAACAAGGGAATCTTAAAATTTAAATTTTTTCTCTAAATTAATTTCATAATCACTAATTTTAAAAATAGTTAATGGACTGATATTGGTAACGATTTCACGAAAAACATTCGATAACTGTTGCTGTTTCGATATTTATATGCCAACGTATCCCTGTTTACTTGAATAAAAATTAAAAATAAGGGTGAGGGAGGTAGATAAGTGAATCAGTGATTGAACCACCCCCATGGCAAATCTATACCTACGTGCCTGCTCCGAATTACACTCCTTTAATGAAATTTCGGATGTGTAACACACCTTTTAGCTGGTTCAACAAATAGTAATTTAAATATAAATTTTATTAGTATAATAAAAGTACCTATTTTTTTTAAATTTAGTTTAGACACTTAGAGAGACATTTTCAAACATAGGACTAATAGGACCAAAAACTTAAATTTTCTGCGAAAACTCAGTTAATATTCGATACAAAAAATAATTTAAATTCAATATTTCCAATATTTGAATTGAAAACTTTCATATCCATGTACATTTATCTATTGGTTATATTTTAATATCAGACTTTAACATCAAAATAATTTACTTCATAAAATATATAATTATTCTTTAAACTATGGTTATGATTTACGATAGGATATAAGTGATAATTATAGATAAAATTCAGTTCCGAGTTTAGGATTTATTTTTATTTAAATAGAAAATTAGTACCACAGAGTGAATAACGTCTTTTAGTGAGGACTCTATACATAATTTAAAAAAAACAGTGTTCAGAGAAAATGGCGATAAAATAAAAAATAATTAAAACAGTACAGGTTAATATGTCAAGTAAAAAACATTTATTAGGAAAAACTCGAAATTAAAACCAATATACAAAAAATAGTGTGCTTTGTCCAGGGATCAGTGCAAATCACGCTGTTGCTTTCACTTTGGTGTGTGCAGGTATGTACAATTTAAACTCGGCAGGCAATTCGTCTTCTGCATATAATCTGTCAGAGAAGTACACCCTCCGTACTCGACAATTCGCATGGATCTAAGTAATTAAGCAAACAACACGATTAAAGAATACTTGAAAAAGAACCAAAAATTTACATTTTTCTTAAATAGGTTGTAAAAATTGCTTTATAAAGAAACATATATTAATGTTCTTCTATAAATAAATATTACTGTTAACCTAAGTCATGTTGAAATAAAGCAGTGGTTAAGGTTTTATTAATAATCTTACTATTTTTATATTAAATGTATTTAAGATTTTTTCAACAGTTATTAGTGATATTTTTCAGATTTTTTTCCAAGGCATTTTGAATGAAATTCTTAGTATGGGTTTTAATTAAAGATAAATTTTGTTGCACAGTTAAACTTATGGTTTTTTAAATTCAGGAGAAAGTTCATAATCATTTTTACCCCTGAGGAAGAAATTAACAACAATTTTTAGCAAATACACTTGTGTTATTAAATTTTTACAGATTATACATACATGCTTTTTAACAATGCACTTTATCTAAAGTTAAGTGAATATATATTAATAACTATTTAATTCCTGGAAAAGTTAAATGATTAATTAAATATCTAAAGTTTAAGATAAAACATTTTTTATAAAGAATCTACTGTTAACAATAATATTTGAAACTTTATAATCAAAACAGTATTTATAATTAGGACAAACATTTACTTATAATTAAAATTTATTTAAATGTTGATTAAATATTAATTAGTAAAATATATTTAAAAACAATTGCTTATTTCACGAATCTTGTTTTAAATGTCTCATAAGAAACAAACTGTTTATTTATAATTCCCATTATTAGTCCATATATAGGAAAATATTTTTTTAATGTAATCTAATTATAACAAACATAGTCTTACAATTAAAATTTATTAAAATGTTGATTACATATTCATTAAAAGATATTAAAATACCAATGGCTTATTTTACAAATTCTGATTCAGATGTCGTATAAGTAACAGCACGTTGATTTATAATTCCAATAATTAAAATATATTTAGTCTTATGAAAGGTTAATTGGTGTTTTAGAATAAACTGTGGCTCTGTCCCCTGCTCTGCTAACGCTCTGCCAACCCCCAGAGGATTGCTATGTAATCCTCCTAGGTTGGTTTTACAAACTAATTCTTACTTCACTTGTAGGGCAGAATAACAATGTGTTCTAGTAAAACAATACTTTTTTTAATTATATAAGTAATTACTGAAAACTTTAAAAGTTTAAACTGAAAATTTTAATTAAGATTTTAATTTAAGGCTCGATTTGAGCTGGAAAGCACCAGAACGGCATTCTGGTACCTCTCTTTAGGAAAAAAAAATTACAATTCCAGACTTGGGTTTGATGGCTGATGCATTGTACTCCCACACCCCACGGAGGGTTACAGTTCCGGTACCCCTATTTTTAGAAATCAAGCACTGTATATATATACCCCCAAAAAAACTTTAGAAAAGTAAAAAACGCTAAGCCCCCCCCCCCAAAAAAAAAACTTCGAAACTGTGGCTAAAAAAGTTGTGATATGAAAAACAAACAAGCCAAGAGCTCAAGCGTGCACACCCACTCACTAGCCTTTTCCCGGAAAAAAACTGCGCTTTCTTTTCTTAGCTCGATTAAAATTTTATACACACATAAATTTAATTTTTAATCGAGCTAAGAAAAGAAAGCGCAGTTTTTTTCCGGGAAAAGGCTAGTGAGTGGGTGTGCACGCTTGAGCTCTTGGCTTGTTTGTTTTTCATATCACAACTTTTTTAGCCACAGTTTCAAAGTTTTTTTTGGGAGGGGGGGGGGGGGGGGGCTTAGCGTTTTTTACTTTTCTAAAGTTTTTTTGGGGGATATCAGTCTTTTTTTTCAACCCACCATTTGGAGGATGTCAGACCAATCACCATTTAAACTTTTTAAAAATTACTATTTGTTTTCCCATGTCATTAGTAAAATCCGATTATTCAAGGAATAATTAATCACACGCGAAGTATTAAAAGATAAATATGACCTCGCTTCCTCCTCCCCGAGCCCCACATGCACACTACGTCTTTCAGCTTAAAATGGTTACTGTTGAGATGTTTCACCCTTCTCCCGCGGAAGAACGATAGGGGAAATTTTTCAATGTTCTTATTTATTTCAAATGCTTCCATCTTCATTAATAATTGTCCAAGTTACATGACAATTGATCCATCGATTAAAAGGATTTTTAATCTATCGGGTGGTATAATTTTTATTTTGTAGAGCGTATTATTTAACGATAATTTTAACTTTTATTAAGCCGCTCTAAAACATAATCTTCTTTGGCGCCCGCCTAGTGAAGGGATTTCATATTTAGATAAAAATCGCCTGACGGCGTAAAAATTTGGCTTAAATTATTTAATAACTTTTTTAGCTAATTAAACATATTAATAATTAATATTATAAAATAAAAGTAACATGTGACCTTAGTGATGCCATAAAGCTATCATATAAGCTATTAATCAGAAAAATCGGTTGAAAATTGTAGTGTCTAGGGCGTTTGACAAATTTGGGCTTCATAATTTGAAAAAGTGACAAATCGACTAACTTTACGCAAATTAAAAAACTCCGTATCTCCGTTAATTTTCAATTAAAAAAAATATTCTTGTATTAAATTAAAGGTTTTACAGATACGGTTTCACCAATACTGGTTTTATTTTTTTACGAAATGTAGTGTGGCTTCTGGAATATATTTTACGGACGCACTTTAACATTATAAGTTGTGCGGAGTAGAGATAAGCTCTACCGGTCGGGCGTTTGTTTCTTGTTGGCTGCTTTGACGAGTTGGCGTTATTTCTTCTTTTTTTGGCTTAGCTTTGCGAACCCGACCGGGTCGCTTGATTTTGCTATGTAAACAACAAGAACATTTAAAAAAATACTATAAATGAAAAAAAATGGTACCACTGACATGCCTACCATTATTTCCATGCTTTTCCTACACTGTAGCACAAATTCTAAAGTTATTGGTATTTTGGCTATAATTGGCGTACAGCTTACTATAATCTTGCCTACCAGAATTGTTTAATTTACTGAGTAGTGACATCTTATAAAAAGAGTTTGTGGGAATGTAGTTCTCAAAACTTCCAACAGATGGCGGCACCTCAATTTGTCGATCATTATTACAGTTTGGATACGTTTTTCAAAAACAAGGTTATTTTCTTCTGAATTTAAGCTGAAATCCTTAAAATAAATATTCACCAATTAAAAGTGGCTAATCGACAGAATTTCTTACATAAAAGCAAAATACAAATGTAGACACAACAGATTTATGTAAACAAAGATTCATGTTGCCATTCTGCGAACAGTAATACAGCGGGATTTTTATCACTGCGCAAGAGAATTATAAATATTAATGGTTTCCTATAATATATTTTCACTCCCAAACAGCGTACCTGAACTCTGAGTGTCTCCACATAGTTGGTTCCATAGGCTCGCCTGGTGAAGTCAGCCAGGTTGAACTGGATCTGATTCCATCCGTCGTCCAGCCGCAGGGGCATGGTGCAGATGAAAGGCTTCACCCTTGTTGTGCTTTGGTAGTTGCTGGCACGAAACCTTCGCCTCACATTCTTGTCATCAACAATCTACAAGTATTCACACTCACTAGCATCAAATTCCAAACTTAATAATTAGGGCACTGTAAAAAATAATAAACTTAAAATGTTTCTATATAACATTACAAAAGTCTGTCCTTCGGTTAGGGTTAAATATGAAAAACTATATTTTAAATTCAAAAATTATTTATCAATGGTCAGAGTTTGAAATTTAAACCAGAAGTTAAAAAGCATTTTTTATAAATAATAACGAAATTCGAAAATTTGACAGCGGTGCGACTGTAGAAGGATCTGCGTGATTTGATAATATAAACCTTGTGGTTACCACATGATTTGTATTCTCGAATCACAGATACATTTCCCACTTGCACTCGAGTCCGCTTCTATCAACCCTAATTTGTTTACACCTCCCCAACTATAAAGTACTGTGTTTATATGATTGATGATACATGAGATTCTCTTTCCCAGCATACTATTCAGTGTAGTTTGAAAAAAATTACACCTTACTTAACCAAATATGAAAAGGAGTCCTGTATTTATTAAAAGATAAATGCAATTAATACTATGCTAGTTTTACTATTTATTGACAAACCTCTATTATCCGGAATTTTTGATTAACCAACTTTTTTGATTAACCAATTTTTGATGACCAACAAGTCTAAATTAGGTTGGATAAACAAGGTACTACTGTATATATATAGTATGCTACTAAACATAATGAAATTATATTTTGTAGTTACTCTCTCTTATATAATTTATATTATGTCCTTGAAAATATTCTTAATGGATATTATAACTATCTAATAAGTAAAACTGCAATGTTGTAAATATTTTTAAATAGTAATAGCGGTAATAGTAAAATATTCATAGTGTAATGTCGTCCAAAAGGGAATACTTCCAAAAAGTATTTACCTGAACTTCAAAAGTAAAATACTTTTTCAAATTTTTCACAATGAGAACTAGAAACGGCAATTTGATTCCTAATGTTTTACGAGGATCTGCAGGACAGGTAATATACGCTGTGCTGAAAAAAAAATATGGGATTTTAATAAACAATATTTCTACTTCAAATTAATAGTTGTATTTTACATTAAAATGTGAAAAACAAATAATTAATTTAACAATTTAAATATAATATCACTAAGTACCTAATTACTTTCTACTAAGTAGTGACTAAGAAGACATTAAAAATGTTTGAATAAATGATTCTGTGAATGTACTAATTAAATTAAGTACAAAAATATTACATATGTATGCAAGAATCGTAGAATAATACCTGACATTATTTCCTACGATCTCCAAAACTAAGGACTGAATATCATTATCTGTTATTCTTTTGATGTGACCATTTCGCACCTACAAAACAATCCTATTTTCATAAAATACTTCAAATCATATCACAACAAAAAACAATAACAGAGTACATTATTTTTGGGATGAAAAGAAGGCAACATTTTAGAAGCTAAGGCTAAAAATTTAACATTTATGTATTGACAAGAAACTTTCAAGCTAAGGTAAACTTTCAAAACATACTGAAATAAATTGAATGACTACGAGTTTGTTTTTATCTAACTTAAAAAATGCAATTGAGTGAGCTGAAATGTCTTTTCTAAAAGTCTATAACATTTTTATTATTTAATACATGTTTTTTATATTACTTTACATTTCAGATATTTGCTAAAAGTATAATAATTTTTTTTAGTATTCGTTTTTATTTGATACACTCATTAAAGTAGAAAACATAAAAATTTATATAAGCCAAATCCCACTCACTCACTGACTGATCACAAAATCTCAAGATCCAAATGACCTAGAGAACTGAAATTTGAAACATAGATTCATCTTGGGCCCTAGGGGTTCACTTAGAAAGGATTTTTAAAAATTTGAATTCTAACTGCCAAAATAACGATTTTTTTTAAAGGCATTTCCATAGAATTAACATGGAAGACATGTAATACAATATTTCAAGAATGTAACATTTTAATGTTATGTAACCTATGGCATATGAGGAGCATTCTAATTGGCTGATGACTAAATATCGCCAAATAAATAAAAATGTCACCAAAGAAAAGAATGTCCTAGAATCATGAAATTCTGCATGCAGATAGGGTTTACAATATCAACAAAGAGAAAAAAATATGAAAATATAGAATTTAATATGAGGAGCCTTTAAATATCTACTGCATTTTTTTTACAGAACATTAGTTTTCCACACTTCACCAAATACCTCAGAATCATAAAATTTTGCGTACAGATAGGGTTTATCGTACCAACAAGGGAAAAATCTGAAAAACTTGTCTATATTATCAAGCGTTTCAATTCTTGTAGGACCTTGCTATTAAAATTTTGTTGCATTATTCCAGTGTTCACTCTAGGCGTTTTTTGAAGGGCGGTCCGCCCTGCCTGCCCTTTTTTCTGCTTGATAGCGCCCTCATGCCCCTTTTTTAAAAAATGCCGCCCTCTTTTGAAAAAATTCCGCCCCTTTTGCCCTTTTCAGTCAAGCACAAGCACCCTTGCTTCCCTAGATGTCTTTAAAATAGGCATTGATTAAAAAAAAATTGTGTGTAAATTGGAATTAAGTGAATAATGACAGTAGAAAAACAAACTCCTTTTAACTACGCGTGTTGTACAATCGCGATGATTCCTTGATTATTTCGAGCACCGGGCATTCCACGAACCCTATTGTTTGTCTGTACCAGCATATGAAATGCTATGTTTTTTTTAAAGTGAAGTTGGTTTGGTTACAATATTAGGCCTTTTATTACCAAATTTTAGATTTAAGTAGCCTTTTCGTCAGTTTTGTAAGGGGTCTGATTAGGGCTACTTACAGATTTGGTTTTTAGCAAAAACATTAATTTTTAAGTGTCAAATTTTGGATTTTAAGTAGTATCTTCATAGAGAGATATCAATTTTGAACGGGTCTTTCTTTCAAAATAAGCCCCGAATCGTCACCAATAGCCCAATATACAGCTCTAGCGCAATACCAATCAACAAATCAGAACTTTTTTTGTTTGGTTACGGTTCCGATGGGTGGCTACGCCCATCTCAAATTTTTTTTTTTAAAAAGTGCCCTTTTAAAAACAAGAAGTGCCTTTTCAAAAACGGGGTGCCCTTTTACAGCCAACAGCGCCCTGCCCTTTTTTATTTCTAGAGTGAACACTGATTATTTTTTTGCTTAAAAATATTGCATTTGTATCTATTTTGTAGGTTATTTCTTTCCCGAATGTAGAACAGGTATTTCAGCCAAAAATGTGCTTTGAAAGAAAGAGCACATTGACCAATAAAGTGCAATCAAATATGTCCACATCAACAGAAAAACAGCCATAAACAAGCCAAACGCATTCCAACCAGTGATCCAAACACCCGAGCATAAAATTTAAGGTTGCCATTAATCATTTCATTGATCTGCGTACCATAAAACAGCACCTAGTTTTTGCAGGCAAGGCCAGATAAAATGTTTTAAATTTTATTACATGATCCTAGTTTGGTATTAGATATACAATAGGCACATGCTGAAAGTGGATCAGCTGAGAAAAATTCTCATGCATAACAATTTGACAACAAGTTGAAAACATTTTATTTAATGTCCTAGCTACATAATTATTTTGTGGTTTTTTTAAACAAATTATTTATTAATTCTTCCTATTTTTTTTTTGTTTTGTTAATTGTTTAAGCATGGAACATTAAAAAAAATACATTATCATGAGGTACATGATGTAAAATATGTTCATTGTTTTAGTACATATTTCGACAAAGATACACAGTTTTGTTTTAATGCAGATTAAGTATGATTTCTTGACGATCATGCACTATTCGCACCTTTTTCTTTGTCAGAGATATTACGTAAACAGACAAATAGTTAAGATCAAAGATTTTTTCTTTCTTAATAATAATGTTTTCAAAGATTTTTAATTAATAATAAACAAAAATAATTCAAACGAAGTTACGTAAACTTTTACTAATTAGTATTCTCAAAGGCTACCAATATATATTTTTTAAATTATTGCAGATATAGTGAAACATACCACCGGCATTAATTACTTTACCTTTTTATCCCAAATCTGGAGGGGTTTACTGCCTACACTGTATAAAATAGACAAAAATCCACTCTGAAAGGTGTTTTTGAACATATTTTTGTAACGAATGTAATTTGTATAATATGTCTTATTTAAAAGTTAGCAAAATTCACAACAATATTTCTTGTTTGTTGTCATTTTAGCTTAGGATGGCATAAAAGTTGTTGCCATTTAAAAAAAATAAAATAAAATATAAGAGGTTGGTTTGGTTTGATTATAAAAAGTCGCACTACAACTGCATTGTGGGCTATTGGCGACGGTTCGGGGCCTATCTCGAAGGAAAGACCATGGAGCTAAACCTCGTATTTCAAAGATAATATAGGTTGGCTGGTACAGAGGCTTCACTTCAGTGTCCTAACTCTCACTGAACTCTCATACAATTCGAATAGCCCACAGTGCAACTCTACGGAGACGTTTATTAACAAAACCAAACTCATACAAATCGTCCCCCATTGAAATTTGCTTAGACACTAGCGCCACTATTGACAGACCACGGAACTAGAAAAGCTCTCACCTTGTTACCATGGCAACTCAAAAATGGTGGTGTCCTCTGTCTTTTAAAAAAAGACAAGCGGGTTTACGGTTTCGAACCACTGATCCTTTTGTACGATAAATAGATATTTTCCATGACCATCAAATCTTATAAGCTTTTGTGATCTAGGATCTAGTTATAACAGTATGAGTTTTAGTATATATTATAACAATACATTAAAAATTTATATTTGTATCGCATTTTTGAATTATCAGGCGACTTCATAATTTTTTTCAGAAAGAAAAAAATCAGTGATTATTAATTTATCTACAAAAATAAATATTAAAATAAAAAATAACAATAAAATGTGAATTAAAATGAATTTTTAAAATAATTTCAAAATTATAAATGTTTAATTCCATTTACATCCATTATTAAAATTCCATTATTAAAATTCTATTATTAAAATAAATTTAGAATAAAATTAGATAAACATATATTATTAAAGTAACACTTTTTATTTATCTACAAAAAAAATAAAATGTTGATTATTAAACTTTACAAATTAATTATCTTTAAAAAGAATTTGAATTTATAAAAAATTAACTTTAAAATAAATTTTTTATTCAAAAAACTAAATCCCAAAATAAATTTTGGAAGAAGTTTATATTTTATAAAATAATCTTTCTAGAAAAAAGGAAAACCGACTTCAAAGAAAATGCGCTAAAAAGTAAAAATTAATTTTTATTTCTACGAATGAGTTGAAAATAATTTTTTAATAATTTTCTTAAATGAAGATGAGAATTGAAAATTAAATTTCTACGGTAGTAAACAAAATCTCCGATAAATAGCAAGCCTGTTACCGACACAATTCAGGTGGGGGAAAAACTCTATTCATTCAAAACTGCAGACAAAAAGCGAAATTCGAAATCGGCCGCATCGTTGCCATGGCAACCTCTACGTAGTATGGAGATTCCTCCCCATGCTTATGCACTGCATTTGTGAGAAGGTATAGCCGAAATGAATTGTCTTGTTTTAGCTGTACTTGAGATTCGATATGCTGATTGGCTCTCGTCCGTGAAACGCTGGGATGGGTGCGAGAATATCTCCAAACGGAAATGGTTTTCGTGATAAATTCACTGTGTGCTGTTGTTTCAGAACATGGTCCTGCTGTTGTTTTGTTATTTAAGTTAATATTAAAATTGACCGATTCGCATGTTTAAAAGAAAGAAGGATTGCTTTATTTAAAAAAAAAGTTTTTTCTATTTTTTTCGCATGTTATCATTTTGTAAAAATTGAAAGGAAACTTTGATTTGAATAGTAAATAATAAAGAATTACCGTTCATGTATGGGTTGTAGAAAATAGGGGGGGGGGGGGGGGGGGGATCACATGATTTCGGCTGCACTAACATTTTCGACCACAGGCCGCCACTGATAAATGCTGGTTAAAGGAAATGTCATTGTTGTACAACTTCTGTTAAACAATGAAAATATTATGAAATCGGATTAATTAATAAAAAAAACTCCGGAAAATCGACATTTCTGGATATATAACAGCCGGAAAACCGATTATTGTTTGCAGATTTTGCCTAAGTGGATTTTTTTTTATCCAACAAAAAAAGAATTTTTGAAATCGGACAATGTTTTTTTTTAAACGGTCCGGTTAATTGAGAATTCCAGATAGTTAAATGCCGAATAACCGGATATTTTTTTCAAATTGCTCCCAAGTGAAACAGCCCCTATCCGACAAAAAAAAATTGTGCAAATATCTGAAGTAGAATCAAAATCCCGCACGAACATACATAAAAAAAAATACATAAAGGTCGAATCTATAACCTCTCGACTTGAAGCGCGATTTGGCGGTTTCAATTTAAATTTTCTGGCGGTTTTATTTTGGAGTTTTGGTTGGCGCGCTGTTCAGTCGGTTAAAAATAATTTATGTTTAATTACAATTATTTTTTTTAATTAATGCGGAAATAAATTTGTATAAACATATTTAAGTCAAAAATTTCAATTTATCTGCAATTTTCTTTTTGTAAAAAGTTAAAAGAAGAAAAAACAGGTTTTTCAATTTAAATAAATAATTTTTTTTTGAGGAATCTCGGAGGGATATCTAGTTTAGCCTTGCACTAACAAATAACATTTATGAAAGACGTCACTTATCTTCAAATTACGGCATTATCAAATTGCATTATCTTTGTGTTGACTCAGCCTATATTTTGTGCCAGATAAGATACTTAATGATTTTTTTAAATACTGTTTCAGTTTCTGATATCGCTGTTTTAATAGGAGGATTGACGATGACTCTCTATTACTTCGCTTATGGCAGTAATATGTTATTAAAACGAATTTGCATTAATACTCCTTCTGCTCAATTTAAAAGTACAGCAGAACTGAAGGTAATTGTATCTATAAAAATATATTATAACAATAACGAAATAATTTGATTTTTAACGTTAATGGATAAAATTCATTTAAATTTGTAGGATGTTATAAAGGTATTCAGTTTTCAACAAAAGCAATTTGTATAGATAATTCCTCAGAGATTGATCGGACTGTTCATCCTTTTTTAAAGCAATATTGTAAAATATCTCAGTATTTGATAGATTTCGTGTAAATAAACTTAATTCAATAAATTTCATTGAATATTCTACCAATGTCTTCAAAGTTAATGGTCGTTAAATATGATCTTAGATATGATGATAATATGAAATTCAAAATACACATTGCTGCTTTAATCTCATTCTTTTTTTTATGTTACGTTGTTTAATAAAACATTTCAGCAAAAAAATTATATTTTTTGGTGATTTAAATAATTTCCAAAAGTTTATTTGTTTGAGTTTACACCAGTTCTCACTCTATAAATAAAAATATCTAACATATTTTACATTCCTTTTACAGAAATATACGATTGGCTTTACTGATTTTCTACAGTTTTGGCATGGATCTCCTGTAACAATAGTTGAAAGTGAAGCTAGTTCAGTATGGGGTGTTCTGTGGGAGATATCAAAAGAGGATGAAGATCATTTAGATAGGTATATAAATCTCTAGTTAAAATAAGCAACACCTAGTAATAAGAAACAAGCATATTAACATGCTCTGTATGGTATTAGTTACAAGTGTGTTCAAAAAGTATTTTTTAATAGGGGTTCACGGTTAGGTTCGAAATTAGCAGCCGTTATTCGTATTTTGCACCTAAAAATAACTAACTAATAAATAACAAAGGGATTCTTTTATTCTATCTAAAATAAATGACTAATGTTATAATGTTTTAAAAGAAATAAAGGTCTTCATTTTTCAAAAATAACTATTTTGTCCTTTTTATGTTAATATTTTCTTATCATTGAAAAACTAAAGTTTGCGGCTTTAAGATTTTATTTTAAAATCTAACTTAACAATGAAACTCAAAAGTTACTTAACAAACTGTAAAAAATGGTTGCTTTTACTTTAGAATATGTTTTTATAACTTCAATTATTAAGTTTACTACTGTTATCGATAGACTCTTAAATAATTAAAGCGTTACAAATAATAAATTAAAAGAGAGTGGTACACAATGGCCCAATTTCCCGTAATTTAAACTTTACTTTTAGAGGAAAACTTTGTATCAACGTTCTTGTTTTATTTAAAAATATGATATTTTAACACATGCACTAATTAACCACTTCATAATTAAATTGTTTATCAATAAATTACTGATTAAATGTTTTAATTAATCATTTTACAAAGTGTAAAATTACGCAAATATTGTAATTTACTTTTTAATCGAATATATTTTTATTTCAGGCAAGAAACAAATTATAAATCAATTTATGTCACGGTACACAGCCCTACCCTGGGTATGGTTCAGTGCAAGTGTTATCATAAACCAATTGAAATTGGAGATTATGGCATACCCTCTTTAATCTATAAGAAAATAATGGTTCAAGGTGCAAAAGACCATGGACTACCTGAATGGTATGTTAACAAACTGGAAAACATACCTGACAACGGCTATAAAGGGAAAATTGATATCGATGTAGGTATCGATTTGTAACTCCAATGATATATTTTATACACTGAGTGGCCAACATTATATAACCATTCTCATATCCCATAGGCTTCCATATGTTAAAATCTACAGTGAATAGTGTATTTCTTCTTGATTGAGAAGATTCTTGATCAAAATCCTTGTAATTTTCTGCACCATTTCCTTTCGGTTGTCTCTTACAAACCTGGACACTTTTCTTTCCGCTCAAGCGTTTAGTAGTCACTGACGATCACAAGGTACGTTGAGATCCAATTTTTTGGCTAACAATGCAGTCTTTAAACACTTTCACTACAGCTGCTCTTGGAACATTTCCCAAATGCAGCGGTTTAGCTAATGCTTATTACATAACTCCGAGTACCCATAATCATCCCACTTTTAAAGTCGATCAAATCATTTTTTATCCGAAACTTTTGGAACAAAATACTTTTACCTGTTGGAACAAAAACAGTGTGCCATCATAGCCCATTTATTAAAAAAAAACGGGTTGTGATAATATTTTGGCCACCCGGTGTATAAGGTAATTAGGTGTAGGTGAATTAGGTATAGGTTAATTAGTTGTAGGTGAATGTATTAGGTGAATGTAAAATTTTAAGGTAAACTAAAGGAGTTTAATTGTTACTAAATAAATACCATAGTATATTTGTAATTTAATAAAATGAATTTGGTGTGGATGTTTAATCATACTTGATGTAATTTATATATAAAATTTAATTCTTTTCCGCAACATTTAAAAATATTCATGAAATACACATAATTATTATTATTCCTATTATGCATATTTCATCCTATTGGTTTTGTCAAATCCCATCTTGGCCGATAGCTTCCACACGAACGCCTTATTCAAATACTAGTCAACTTTTTCAAAATCTAGTGCTTTCTGGTAATTAAAAAACTTTACTACAAACAAAACAGTATACAAGAGGGACTTCAAAATTTAACCACATATAAAAACTATTATCTGTAGCTGGGAACAAGAAGAACTAATGTCATAATTGACTGTTTTGAAAAGATTGGCTTCAAAGTTTGAAGCGCAGCCTTGTTTCAATGTTATGGAAATTACAAAAAAAAATTATTTGAAAGGCCTGATGACATTTGTTTCTATTTCATTTAGAAGATAAATATATATAGTTTGAATAAAATAATAAATCGCTCTTGGTTCTTGTTCCAAGCCACAGATGTTGAACCCAGTAAGTGACGAATTCAGTTTTAAAATTATCTGATGCCTCGTAACGGATATTTAATATGTACTTCATTTTTTTTTATTATATTAGTACATGATTATTTTTATTTAATCCATTCGTTTAAAAAAAATTATAGGAAATCACATATAGTTCAATTCTCTATTTCTCAATTTTAAGAGAGTAGATTCAAATTGATTTACACTTTGAGAGAATACCATTCCACCTTCTTAGAATTTTACATTTTTCTAGTCTATCCATGAACAAAGGAGATACCAATCATGCAGCCTTTTAAATTTTTATTTAACTATAAGTGATGCATAATAATTGTGTAGAAACAGTATTATGTTCGAAAAAAAAAATTAGTTCTTCCTATGTATCATTTTACAACCATTGCTGGACCTTATGTAAGTTTCAATCTTTACTGAATAAAGTTTATTTTATGGCATACAATCTGATATTTATTTTAGTACTATATATTCAATTTGTATTGTCTTGTGTTTAGTACACTTCTCTACTGAAAAGGTTTTTAATATAAAAGCTGGAGTGATTTTACTCTACGCCTAAAATACAATCGAGGATTCTAACTTCTTTGCAAGATGAATTGTCTATTTCTGAAATATAATAGAAACAGAGTGGCAACATATCTGGGATATCATTATGGAATTTTTTAATTATAAAAATATCAGGAAATAATTCAAAATTTCATAAAAAATCAGAGAAATTTTCAAACTTGGATCACTAAAACGGCAATTATTACAGTAGTTAAGTATCCATACACATTTCCTATAGTTCTGGAAAAGAATAATTAAAAAAAAATTATAGAAACTGAACCACTGTGCTGGAAGGAAAAACGAAAGCAAAGCAATGTTGGACTTTGGATTGTAAACAATATGTGCACGGCTAAGGAATATACGATTCATTGGAGATTGGAATAAGAAATGGGAAACTTTAAAATCATATACAAAAGAAATAATTTGAAAAAGCTTGCTTAAAATCACCAATTTTAAATGAAGAAACAAATGCTCTTCTAATTCGAGCTATATAGAAGATATACTATCTATAAATGTTCATTGTACAGAGGTTCGATGGTAAGGCCGCATCTTGAGTACGCTGTACAGTTTTGGTCACCATATCTTAAAAAAGACATTGAATTGCGTTAGACAAAATTCAGCACAGAGGGTCCAAGGGTTTCATGCATGAATTATGAAAATATATTACGATATTTGAATATGTATACTCTGGAAGAGAGAAAGGTTAGGGGAAATTTGATTCAACTGTTCAAATTTATTAAATAGCTGGGGATGTGAAGGGTTTTGATTTTAATATGAGCGCGATAGAACGAGAGGTCATGGGTTTAAATTAAACAAATCCTAGGATTTTGTTGCCACCCTAAGAATTGAAGTTAAACTTTTGATCACATTAAAACGTTCTGCTCAAATATCCCACAAATAAATTTGTTTTTAAAATTAGTACCAAAATGTACGTTTTGTGCACGAGATACATATCATCTAACTTCATGAAATTTTAAGGCTCTAAGGATATACAGTGTGAATGCTTTATTCAGGCTTTAAAATAATGGGAAAGTTTCACGTGACGTATTAACATGGTAATTTACTAGTAGTTTCGATTTCTTCCCTACAGCAGACAACTTTGCTTTTGTTTGTTTAGTTGCTACGCTTGCAATTATGGAAAAGTTAGTTTATAATATTTGTGTTTTTCAAATAAGTAATATTTTTATTCCATATATGAATAAATTTAAGTAAAGAAATACTTATATTATATTTTTATATAATTTGAATTACAACAAAATACGAAAAAATACTTTTATTTCAACACAATAATGCTTGATAAACGATGAGTACAATCTATCTCAGTGTATCTCTCTATTTTAAAAAAAAGTAAGCCCTAGGGGGAAAAAGTCGGCACTAAGGGGAATTTTCAGTTCTTTCAATGTTATTCAGATCGTATCTCAAAATGTTAAAGTCCTAAAATTACGAAATTAAGTGAAATTGTTAAGAAATGTTTGATAAATAAGAAGAATATATTTTTGTTTCAATACTGTTTTTAGTTTATAAGTTATTTAATATTAAAGTCGTCGTTGATAAAATTTCGCTTACAAGTAATTTTGTCCGTCGAGTTTCTGAAACACTATTAAGAGGAGAGATCCAATTTTTTTAGGGAGTGTACAAATAGGTTTGAACTGGAAATCCAAGTAAGCATTTTTTAAAATTCGAATTAGTTTTGGATTTATAAATTTTTTAAACCTTTGAACACGCTCCACTTTTTGAAGTTTTTTCGCCCTCATTTTTGAAACGTGATTTCTAAATTGCTATAAGTCATTTAAAATTACATATTTTCTTATTAAAAAAAATATATTAATGTTCGTTAAAACTTCATCTTTCCGATGTTATAAAGATTATATTTCTATCTTTACAATTAAATTAGATGTGGTCAATTAAGATAGGTATAAAAAATAGTGAAGAAAGGAAAAATGTCGGATATTTCGAGAAAATTTTAATTTGCGAATTTTTGTCTCATTGTTCCGCTTGCATCTCAAAAAGTAAATGTCCTAAAATTATGAAATTATGCCAGTTTATTAAGAAATGTTTGGGTAATAAGATGAATATTTTTGTTTTTCAATACGATCAGTATATTAGACATTATTTTATGTTAAATTCATGATTTTAGAACATTTTGAAAATAATTCATACATTTTTGTATACTTGTCTTCCAATTTTCAACAAAAAAATAAATAAAAAATTAGGGGTATAGATTAAACTATTGGCTACAAATGATCCAGAGCGTTTGTCAAATTTCGATTTAGTTTTGTAGTTATAAATTTTTAAATAATTGACGAAATGTCTGAAATAATCGTCAATTTTACGCGTAAAATTTTAAGGGATAAATTAAAACTGCTCTAAGTAGTTCAAAAATATACTTTTTTCCCGTTAAAAAAAATATAGTTATATTCGTAAAATCTTCCTTTCTTGAATAGTATCAATACTGAAATTCTATCTTAAAAAATAAATTAGATGTAACTATTTATGTGAAGTACTATAATTATTATTAAAAGATATTTCGGAGCAAAATGCCAACGTTGGCAAAATGCCAACATGTATGTAAATCTAAATCCTATAGCTCATTATATATTTTAACGGGAAATTATTATTAACGCCAATTCTCAATAATCTTACTTTATATAAATAAAAGTTGGCGAAAAGTATTTAAGATTGGCGCGTTTATGCTACTGTTTGTTTACACATGTTTCGCTTTTCAATGAGTAGAAACAATTGCGTTGAAGCAGTTGAGGGGGGGGGGGGGGGGGAGGGGCTGTAAACTTTTTTACCTTAAAAGTTGGGAATTTCGAGTTTTAAAAATCCCTGAGTTGGGAAAATTTATGCCTCAGGAAAGTTAATATTATTAGCAAATGAAAGCGATGGAAGACTAGAAATTGCCCAGCTTGTATTAAGATGAAACTTAAATTAGACCTCAAAACAGAACACTGCATTGGAACATGCGTGCAATAAATCAATACTTTCGAGATAACTGTTTAATATTACCTCTAAAAAAGCTGACAAATGTCTATAAGTTGGATTTGGGAATTTTTTTTAGCACTGTTGCGTTGTGAATTTCGAATCGTTAAGTGTGGTCTGGTTAAATAACGTCGCACTAGAACTGCACATTGAACTTGGCGTTGGTTCGAACAAAGCGTCCTTGATTGGTTATTGGTACGTATTTACTTACTACATCAAGGACGCTTTGGTTCGAGGCCTTTCTTGAAGAATAGACCCGGGAACGATGTCTCATATTTTTAACAATGGTCAGATAACGAGGACAACACTAGAGTTGGTACCTGACGTCCTTAAGTTGGGAATTTTGAATCGTTCACTTTCGGAATTTCGGATCGTTAAGTTGGGAAATTTCTTGTCTCAACATCCCAAAAATAAATTTGTGTGACGGCACTGCCAGTAATAATTTATATAACTAAAAAAAGTATTGTTGTTAGGACACATTGTCATTGTCTACAGTGTATGAAGCCGGTATTGTTTGCAAAGCAAACTAAAGAGGATTGCGCAGCAATCCTCCGGGGGTTGGCGAAGCGTTAGCGGAGCAGGGGGCGGAGCCCCCTAGTGTAGTAAATATTTCTATATTGAGGTATTATTTAAAGACTAAAACTTAAATTTATAGTACAGGAGTTAAAGCTCCATGCTAACCCTACGGAACTTCTTCGGCGTCGCGGAACTTACTCCATGTTTTGTGGGAACAGCGGTCTTCTTCTTCTCGGCGTGAAACTCCCCCATTGATCCAATAAAATAAAAAAGCATAATTTTTTATAAAAGATTATTGTAGTTTCTTAATGTATTAAAATTTTAACTTAAATTAACGAATTGGTGAAATATAGCTAATTAAATAATTTAAATACACAAATGGAATACGATAAATATATTAGATTTATCCACAATTTTATTTTCGATATCCCTATTTCTCACAATCCTATGATTGCAAATGGTGCATAATTGGTAATTTTTTAAAACTATGTTAGTATTCTAAGTAATGCAGCATATGCTACTCCAAAAGCATTAATTAATGTTATTTATCAATAGTTTTACAAAAAAAATATTTTAAATAACTAGTTTGTGAATGTTTTAAACATTCAAATAGGTAAAATAAAACATTAAAAGTTCTATAAACTAAATAAAAATATAATGTCCCTTTTGATATAATTCTTTATAAGTCCTAAAGCAATAGAAAAGTATTAAAGTCTATCAACTTAAGATGGAATTAAATAAAGTATTACTATATGAATATCGCCAAAATAAAATTTACATACTTATTTTTTTGAAAAAAAGCAATTAATGTTATTTAACTTTATTTTTACAAAAATAACATTTTAAATAATAAGTTAGTAATTGTTTTAGGCATTCATTTAGGTAAAACAAAACCATCAAAATTTCTGTAAAATATCTAAGAGCTAATTAATTAAACAAATTATTACTTCCATATTTTCTTACATTTAAAAAAAAAATAAGAAAAAAAATTATTTAAAACTTAAGTTTTAAAGGTTTTTTTTATGAAAATTGGGACTTTATTGTGCAAAAATAGTAACAGATTGATTACCCAAAGTATTATCCATTGCTAACCATCAGTTTTCCCCCATCTTTCTGGAAGCATACGAATTCCGCATTGAAAGATGGTAAATAGCTCTAATTTTGAATTTTGAATGAATTATCTTCATTAATCTACAGGGGAAAAAATGTAGATATAATACTAAACCAACATTTTGTATCTAAGGTAGTAAATACAGTAAATAATCATTATTTAAAAAAATTATAATTATTATTTAATAAAGTTACTAAAATGCATGCATATTTTAATATTCAAATTTCAAAGTTGAATAGAATCAGGGTTTAGGGGTGGAAGATCAATATTATGTTGGTCACTACCTTTTAACATAAATATGTTTTTATGTTTCCTGAAAATAAGTTCTATGTAATCTTTGCTGTCAGATATTCACAACTTCAGAATATTCATTTTGACATTTCAGTCAGAAATTCTATTTGAAATGTGACATAAATCTACTTATTCGCGCTGTAAAGCATTAAATGAGTCTGCATTCTTCTTTCGCATTAAAAAAAATATTTTTTCATATTCTTTAACAGAAAAGTCTTCATTATTCTACTTTCAGTTTAGAAATTCTCAACCTGTGAAGTATTTTTCGAGGTTCTAGCATCCCGAAGACTGGGCTCTACTTTATCTTTTTCCGGTACTCAGATAAAATTGAATAGGCAGAAAAGGTCTCGACAATGAAATTGGAAAAAAAGGTGTCGATTGAAATTGTATCTGTCAAATGGACTTTTCCCCGTACTCAAAAGCTCTTTCTTGCACTCCCAGTCCGATTCTACAAGTTTGGTATTAATATCAACAATCGGCTTCTGGAGAATTGGCAATATCATATAATTTCTAAATATTTAAATTACTTATTTTTAAGATTACTTAGTTTTAAGGCGAAATGTAGACAAGATGAATTAGAGAAAATATTAGAGAGGTTTGAAATAGTTTATCCATTTTTATTTGAAACTATAATTTTTTATATTAAGTTAATTTTGTCCCAAGTTCTTTTATAATTTTTACACGAACATATGTTTTCTTTCTTTAAAAATGAAGATGTGTGTTTATCCTAAAATTCTCTAAAATGCTAGAAAGTTGTCTAGAAACATCTAACAAATCATACTGGCGTGTATAGGAGACTGGTGCAAGATAAATCTGATTGGTATCCAATGTCCTGACACAAATTCAGGCTGCGTTGGGTACCAGCTCGGGTGTTTTCTCGTCATTTGCCCTTAGTTAAAAAAAATAACGAGTTAAATGCGAGTGTGTGTGTGTGGCTGTGATAAGTATCAATACGAGGACAGAAATAGGCAGCCGGAAATGGATAAAATCACCAAATCAAATCAACGACTTTGTATTTTCTTTGTACCGGGGTATCGGGTGTAGAATAAATAATTTTTAATAATACTGTTTCAGTTACTGATATTTCAGTTTTAATAGGATTGAAGATGACTTTCTATTACTTCGCTTATGGCAGTAATATGTTATTAAAACGAATTCGCATTAACAATCTTTCTGCGCAATTTAAAAGTATAGCAGAACTGAAGGTAATTGTATCTATAAAAAATATCTTATAACAATAACTAAATGATTAGATTTTTAACGTTAATGAATAAAATTCGTTTAAATTTGTAGGAAATTATTAAGGTATTTTGAATATTCTAACCAATGTCCAAAGTTGATTTAGTTGAGTTTACAAAAAAAAATAAAAAAATGCTGCAATGTGAATTGTGATGCATGAAAACTTTTATATATAAACTAGAAAAGTCGAATTATTTACCAATATATCTGGTTTTTGTATAGAAAAGAAATCTTTTAATACATTCCAATGAAAAAAATTAAAAAAAATCTATTCTATTTAGCTTTTTTTTCGATTGCAAGCTGGAGTAAAATGGGTAATCACATTATTAATGCTAAAGAATAGAAAATAAAAATTAACAATCTTTAAAAAAAAAGTGCAATATTTTACAAAACTATGATTTTAAAGATTATAAAATGACAATAATTATATACAATATATTTATATAATACTATTTTTTTTGTTAATACACTATTTTTAAGTTTTATGTTGCATACCTGTTTTTTAAAAACTAATTGTGGACAAGAAAAATACATTTTAATTACAAAAATACAGATTTTTCTAGTTTTGTTAGAACTTGGAACATAAACAAAAAGTTTTAAATGGATTAAAAAATCATCTGATGAACAAGTTAAAAATAACTTGTATACAGAAAATATTTCAGAATTAAAATTAACCAAAAATTATCATAACATACTTTTTATTTCGAAGATAATAAATAAAAAAAAGTTTATTTTTCAAAATGGCAGATTATAACTTATTTTTAGAAAGACTGTTACAGGAGTAAAAAAATATGTCCGAGGGTGGTACTGGGGAAATTTATAGTAACAGGATGAAAAGTAAAAATTAGGGATGAAACGGAAATCCGGTATCCGGCTGCTTTTTAACTATCCGAAATCCGGAAGTAAAGTGCCGGATATCCGGATGAATAAAACATCGAAGATTTTTTTTGTGGCGATTAATTTTCTTTGTTCTTGCTTTAAGTATTTTCCTGAAAATTCTACCAATGTATTCACAGTATGCAGATTCTCCCTTTAGCCAATAGAAACTTTTAAAAACCCCACTTTTTTTCAAATTTTTAACTTTAAAATTATATTTTTAACGAATCGTTATGGTGGAGGGTCATCACATCTCACAACTAATATAAAGTTGAATTAAAACATAAATTTCTCAAAAGTTTAAGCAAACTTGAATTTTCATGTTTGGAATGAAAGGGCATATGGTAAAATTACAATTATTCAAAAATTAAGTGTAAAATGTACAAAACATACGACCATTGCTAGCAGCACCCTAGAATAACCTTTTGTAAATAGAAAAGTTTTTTGAATGTTTATTCAATTTTGGTATCATTTTAAAGATAAGGAATTGGGAAATATTACAGAATAAATTTTTTTTTTTAATTTTTGACCGATTTCCGTTTTTTCCAGTGTGTGTGAGAAGTTATTTTCATAAAAAATAAACTGCCGGATATCCGGCAAAATCCAGTTCGGATATCCGATATCCGGTTTGTAATGTGCGCCGGATATCTGGCAAAACCACTATCCGGTTCATTCCTAGTAAAAATTACAACAAAAGTTAAAAAAACCTATTTTATTACATTATTTTATTAATGCTAAAGAATGCAATATTCATCTTTCCGGTCACATGTTAGCATATAAAGTTCTCACTTTTGCTGACCGTCCTGCTGACAGCTAGTTAAATTTTTTTTTATGGAAAAAAATTATTAACCATTTTAATATTTGTTGAGGAACATTTTTGGTTGAAAAAAATGTGTTTGGAGGAAATTTCAGTCTTATTATTTCCACCATTAATCTTTAGAAATTTACTGTTCTCCATTTTCATGGAAATGTCTTTGTATATTTAAAAAGATATAAATTTGAAAGTGAACACTGGCGGCATGTTATAAATATTTTAACGAGCTCTGTGCACCTGACGTCATTATGCGGTTAACGTTATTTTTAGAGGATATTTTTGCGGATACCAATTGTTGTCACTTTATTGTCGATGAAATCGTCTTACTAACAATGGGCGAAAGAAATAATTTTAATTGTGCTAATGAAAAAAAACTAAATTATTGACATTGGAATTCTAATTCTAAAATTTGAAAATTAACTATGAAACTGACATTTATTGATTTTTATCTAAGAAACAGATTTTTGGTAGATCCGTAAAAATTTTATTTCATTACTTTGGCGAAATGTATGCAGATGTTCAAACAAATAGGTACAAATTAGCTTCAGTAAGTATAGATATTTTGGCGATCAAAGCTTTTAAACTGAATATGCACTCTTTTAAACATTATCTATAATTGAAGTGTAATGTTATTTCCTATTACCTTAAAAACTGGATGTTATTTAATTCAATATCTCGAAAGCATTTCAGTATGTTTAAGATCCTACTTCCTACACATTTTGTGTCAGAGGATTTGCAAAAGTCCCATTAGGAAGAAAATCATTTAACTTAAAAAAATTACGCCAAAGACACAGCAATTTAGGTAAAGCAGCAACATATAATTGAAGAAACTAACTTAATTGGTTTTTTAGTAAGCTCTCACTTCACTGATTACATAACATGACCTGATAAAAGGCAATAAATTTGGAATTTATTTTTCTGTATTAATTTTTTTTGTATTGACATGTTATGTGAATGACAGGAATTGTTTATGTGAGAGCTCTCACACGGACACAGTAGTTACCTATAAATCTTTGGTAAAATAATATAAAGTCCGAATTTTCTTATTTTAATCTGGAAAGTTCTCTTTCTTGTCAATCATATGTATTCTTTTTCATGAAATGTGTGTCATCTTAATAGGGTGTCTTAAAAGCAGTTTAAACATTTATTTTGAATTGTTTTAAGTCTTTTTTCATAATGGCAACTTTTTATTGAAAATCATAACAAGCATATCACAAGTGTAGTATTGCCTTGATAAAAATAATATCCAACATATTTTACATTATTTTTACAGAAATATAAGATTGGCTTTACTGGTTTTTCACAGTTTTGGCATGGATCTCCTTCAACAATAATTGATAGTGAAGCTAGTACACTATGGGGAGTTCTATGGGAGATATCAAAAGAGGACGAAGATCATTTAGATAGGTATATAAACTTCTTATTAAAATACGCAACACCTAATAAGAAACAAGCCTACTAACATGCTCTGTATAGTATTACAAGTGCATTAAAATTTTTAAAAAAGTTAGCGATTAAACACATATCCGGTAACTATCTGGTATCCGGCTGATTTTTAACTATCCGGAAGCCAAGTACCGGTTATCCAATTTCCACGTCAGATATCCGGATTAATGAAATGCAGCAGATTTTTTTTGTGGCGATCAATTATCTTTTATTTTTTCCTTAATTTTTTTCCAGAAAATACTACCAATGTATTCTACAGATTCTCCCTTGAATTTTTCTTGGGCCATTCAGATGGTTAAGTAGTGAAGTGGTGACTTTCTTGTTCAAACTGGTTTGGGTGCATTTCAGACACTGTGGGTCACAAAAGAATAGATAGTAGGGAAGATATTCTGCAGACGTTCGGAACCAGCAACTAGCTATCTTGGATTATTTTCGAGTTTGAACAATCCATGTGGGTGGTCGTGTGTAGGGTTCATGGCTACATCTCTGTTCATTAGATATTAGAATTTTTTTATATTCTAAGTCTAGTAAGAGCTAGTTCAACTTAAACAATTTGAATTATATGGAAATTGCAGCTAAGCAGAACATTTTGGCAACTAAAAAAATTGCTAAGTGCCAATGACGCATAACTTTTATCTTCTAATTTCGAACCCTGGTTCACAGACTGTAGGTACAAATCACTATATTGCTTAAAATTATTTTGTGTGTTGACAAGTATTTTCAGTAGGTTTAGATTTGTCTTCAATTATTTCTTTCTTTAAAGCTGCTTACAAAACCTAAGTGGTCATCCCACTATTTTAAATTCCATACCACGAATAGAGGTTGAAAATACACATAACTTTTATTTATATGGAAGGGAATTCATGTATTTAACAAGCCATCAGAAATGCCATACTGTACATCTATAAATATGTATTTTAAGTAAAGGAAATAGGAAAAAGAAAAGCATTGGTAGAAGTGTTTGTTCATGACTGTTCGCTTCTTTCACTTTAAACAAATTGTTCATTGAAAATGCTTGTATTGACCGATATTTGTCATCCCTATGAATATGAATTGACTATCAAAGCTTAGTTCTACTTATACCTAATAATGAATATCATATTAGAATAACAATCAGATTGAAGTTTGATTGCTATTGCTATATCAAGAGAAGTATTCATGTCATAGTAATAAATGTTTCAAAACAAAGCAAATGTTTATAACTATCTACTCTAGTTAAAGCTCTTTATCCTGTGATACTCTTTTGTCTTCACTTTAACTCGGTTAATAAATTCCTGCATAATTCTGGATAGTTTAAAACAAATTATCATATGATTTTACCTTTACCTGATATTACCTTATCTAAAATAAATGACTAATGTTATAAAGTTTTAAAAGAAAGTAGGGTGTTCATATTTCAAAACAACTATTTTCTCTTCTTTGTTAGTATTTTCTCATCATTGAAAAACAAAAAAAATTAACTTAAACAAACTGCAAAAATGGTGGTTTTTGCTTTAGAATGTGCTTTTATAACTTCAATTATCAAGTTTACTACTGTTATCGATAGACTTATAATTGAAGCTTTACGAATACTAAATTAAAAGGGAGTGGTACACAATGTCTTCCTTATATTCCCTTAATCTAATCTTTACTTTTAGATGAAAACTTTATATCAACATTCTTGTTTTATTTAAAAATAGGATATTTTAACACATGCACTAATTAACCAGTTCATAATTAAACTGTGTATCATGAAATTTAAATTAATCATTTTAAAATGTGCCCAATTATGTAAATATTGTAATTTACTTTTTTAATTGAATATATTTTTTTATTTTAGGCAAGAAGAAGGTTATAAACCAATTTATGTCACAGTTGAAAGCTCTACCCTGGGCATGGTGAAGTGCAAGTCTTATCAGAAACCATTATCTGAAACTGGGGGCGATGGCACACCCTCTTTAGTCTATAAAAAAGTAATGGTTCAAGGTGCAAAGGAACATGGACTACCTGAATGGTATGTTAACAAACTGGAAAACATACCTGACAATGGCTATAAAGGGAAAATTTATATCGACATGGGAATCGATTTGTAACCCAATGACATATTTTATATACTGAGTGGCCAAAATAATATAACCATTCTCATATCCCATATGCTGAAGTGTGCAGTGAATATTTCATTTCTAGATCTTATATAAGAGGGTTCATGATTAATTATCCTTGTAATTTGCTGCATTATTTCCCTTTGGTTGTCCCTTATTAACCAGGACACTCTTCTTTCTGCTTGAGCATTCAGTAGTCACTGACAATCACAGGACCAATAGCGTATGCAGAAAATGTGCATAGGAGGAGTTATGAGGGGGGGAGGAAGACATTACACCTTCACCTACCATTATTATTATAAATTTTTAAAAAAATCGAATATTTGTAATATACTCACAGTTCCTCTTGACTCTTATTTCCTGATCCATTCCTAAATTACTTCTTTTCGAATAGTGATCTTATAAATTACTATTCAGTTTTCAACTTGTATCAATCTCACGTATTTGTACATTCCATACTTCTTAGTTATGTCTTCAAAACCGTGGTTTTGCATTTCCATATATGGTCACCAGAATCAATGAGAACCAAAACTTTCTCTCCCGATAGCAACCTCATTTGGGCAGTCCTGCAAATTCATAGCATTCCTAACCTAACCAGCCTTTATGTAGTATGTGTTTCTGCTCCCTCGGCTTTTCTGCTACTATCCCCAACAGAAGCAGCATAAGAACTATTTTAAAAACTAACAATATATAGATCTTGAATTTAACACAAAAGTCTTTAGCATAATTTTCTTTTTCAAAAAACGTTTTATATATATATATTTTAAATATATATATATGTAATATATTTTATAACTCTTCCCCCCTTTAAAATGTACTTTAATTGACTTTCTTTAACTTAGTATATCGCCCCTTTTCCCAGTACTAAAGTATCCCTCATGTGACTGCTTTCCCTCCCACGCCACTTCAAAATCCCAAACCTAGAAAATGCGAACCAAAAGTAGAGTAGCCAATCAGAGGCGTCCACGGTAAATTCTTCTTCTCATAATCGCCATCTTGATACACAGATTCACGATGTAACCTCAAGCTATCAAGTTGGGCTGTGAAGTCCGGAGAAATAAATGTTGTGAACTTGATCTTTCGGCCTTTAGTTTATACCTGCATCATGGAACTTATCATCTAATAACTAATGACTGCAAATCTAAATAATAATCATTACATATATATAAAGTAATAACTTTTCTTTATAGACCACTGGGAGGGGTCCTGACCCCCCCCCCCCCCCCTTGTGTACACCACTGCACAGGAGACACATTGAAACCCAGTTTTTTTGGCTAATAATGTAGTCTTTAAACACTTTCACCACAGCTAATCTAATGCTCATTCCATAACTCCGAGCACCCCTAATCCTCCCACTTTTAAAGTCGGTCAAATCGCATTTTTTAGCCATACCTGTTGGAACAAACTGCTTCTAGTAAAGTTGTAAGCAAGCATCTGTCTTGTTTTATATTGTCCTATGAGGGAAACAGTGTGATGCCATAGCTCATTCACTTAAAAAAGCAGGTGGGCAAAATGTTTTGGCCACTCAGTGTGTAAGGTAATTAGGTGTAGGTGAATGTAAAATTTTAAGGTAAACTAAAGGAGCTTAATTGTTACTAAATAAATACTATAGTATATTTATAATTTTATAAAATGAATTTGCTGTGTGTGTTTAATCATACTCAACATAATTTATATATGAAATTTAATTCTTTTCTGCAATATTTAAAATTGTTTATGAAATACACATGATTAATATTATTTTCATTATACATATTTTATCATATTGGTTTATAAAAAGAAAAGCTGATGGCTTCCACACAAACGACTTATTCAGGTACTAGTCAACTTTTTCAAAATCTTATGAATTTATCCACACATAAAACCTATTATCTGTAGCTTGGAACAAGAAGGACGAATGTCAAAATTGATAGTTTTGAGAAAAATGGCTTCAAAGTTTGAAGCTAAGCCTTATTGCAATGTTATGGAAATTACAAAATTGTTTGATTTGAAAGGCTGGATGACATTTGTTTCTATTTGATTTAGAAAATAAATATATAGTTTTTTTTTTTAAAAATCGGTAAAATTGACATTGGTTCTTGTTCCAAGCTACGTATGTTGAACCCAGTAAGTGACAAATTCAGTTTTACAAATTATCTGATGCCTCATAACTGATTTTTTTTTATTATATTAGACCATGATTATTATTTAATCCATTTATTTAAAAAGAATGGTAGGAAATCACATTTAGTCAATTGTCTATTTCTCAATTTTAAGAGAGTAGATTCAAATTGATTTACACTTTGAGAGAATACCATTCCACAAGTTTTCTTCTTAGAACTTGACATTTTTCTAGTCTATCCATGAACAAGCAAGATTCTAATCATGCCACCTTTTAAATTTTTGTTTAACGTTAACTCATACATAATAATTGCGTAGAAACAATAATTAATGTTTGGAAAAAAAAGCTTAGTCCTTCCTATGTATACGTTTGCAACCCTTGATGTAAGTATCAATCTTTACTAAATAAAATTTATTTTTATGGCATAAATTCTGAGATTTTTTTTGTACTATATATTCAATTTTTATTGTCTTGTGTTTAGTCTCTCTACAGTAAAGGTTTTTAATATAAAAAGTTGAGTGATTTTACTCTACACCTAAAATACAATCAACTATTCTAACTTGTACAAAATATGAATTATCTGTTTCTGAGATAGAAGTCCAATGGCAATCAGGGAATTCAAACCTCAAAATTCAACCCAGAAATCAGGGAATTATCATGGATTTTTTTTAATTTTGGAAATATTTCAAAATTTCACAAAAAATCAGGGACATTTTTTAAATTTGGATCATTAAAACGGCAATTATTATCCGTCTATTCTGTATAGTTTAATTGTCCATACATATTTCCTTTTAGTACTAGAAAATAATAATTAAAAAAAATAATAGAAATGTAAACCACTGCTGAAAGGAGAAACAAAAGCAAAGTATGTTGGATTGTAAACAACATGTGCACAGCTAATGAATATGCAATTTATTGAAATATGAAACATTAAAATTATCTACAAAAGAAGTAATTTGATGAAACTTGCTTATAATCACCATTTTTAGATGAAAAAATGAATGCTCTTCTCTTCGAGCTATACAGAAGAGATAATTCCAATATTAAACTACTTTTGGACTGCTGTTTTACATTCTCTGCTTCCAGAAAACATGCACTGCATATAATTTTGTGTTGTATCTATAAATTATTATTTTAACTGAATATTAGTATTGCTCATAATTTTTCATTTGTAATGCAATATATTTATTGTATTATTGTAGTGTGGATACTTTGTTTCTATACAAAACATGTATTGCAACATTTTTTAATGTAATTGTAAAAGTCAGGGACATTTTTGTGAACCATCATGGAACTTTTTTTTCCAGGATTTTGTCGCTACCCTGAGAATTGAAGTTAAACTTTGGTCACATTTAAACGTTCTGCCCAAATTTACCACAAATAAATTGGTTTTAAAAATTAGCACCAAATATACCTTAAGTGCCCATGATATGCACCAGTATACCTCATGAAATTTTTAGGCCCAAAGAATATACATAATATAAATAAATTAAAAAGCAGCAATTAATCTACTAACAAAAGGTCTTGCATTTGAATTTCAGATCAATAACTTATGCTTAGAAAAGTTTCTATATTCCTTTCACAGAAAACCCTGTTTTAACAGCTAAGAATGCATTACATTCCAATAGCAGACCTATGCCTAATCCTTTTGTTAGATCAGCCTGAATACAATTGAACACTTACAATTAGGACTTAATCAACTTATTTGAGACTGACTATATTGGAACTTAAATTTGTAATATTTATTCAAGTACGTAACAAGTTGAAATTTAAGTTTAATTTTTTGTTTTATGAATTTATATTTATTAATATAAAAGACAATGCAATCATTTTTACTTTTTTTATATATATACATATATACAATACTCTACAGTACATCTCTGTAATACACTATACAATCTTATACAAAAAAAATCTACTTATGAAAGATAATGTAATCATACATTGAAATAACAAAATATATGAATAATGGAATAAATATGCACACATTAAATTTGAAAGTTATTTGGTCCCTTATGATTAAAAAAAATCACAATTCACTTTAAATTGGTGCTTCAACAATGACTGATACCTAAAACAGTTTTGATTTGCAATATCCTGATTCCTAAGAGTGTGTAAAATATACAATATATTACTCTTTCTCCTACAGAGTATATTTTAAACATTTGCCATGTTAACAGTTCCTTTTAAGTTTAGCGCACCCATTCTTTTTCCAAATGCTCATAATATCGGGTAAATTGACATTTTTACCGTGCATTCTTTCATACTCTAAAGGGTGAAGTTGTTTCACATGATTCCACCGGTCGTCTTCGGTTTTGTAAGTAGTACTACAAAAGGTACATTCTAAAGATTGGCTTTCACCCTCTGTAAATGGCATGGCCGCTTGCGAGGTTTCAGGTAGCGTGGGTGAATGGTTCGGTTCGGGATATTCACGTCGAGTAGCCGGTGAAACACACAATTCACCTAAATTTTGCTTAATTTTAAGTCCAGTTTCATGTAAAACAAATTCTTCAGAACAAGATAAGTTTATGGGGCCTGCAGAAGTAGAAGGCGCATGCCATGGAGATTGACAAGTGGCACTGGAGATCACTTGGTGGGAAGAACTGGCTTTGTGCTTGTTTGAGATGTGGCGCACCATGTTGGAATTGGTGGTGAACTGTTTGAAGCAGAATTGGCATTCAAAAGCTCTCTCGCCAGTGTGTATGACAGAGTGGCGCTTAAGAGAACTTCTGCAGTTGAAAGTCTTCTCGCACAGAGGAAAGTCACAAGAAAGTGGTTTTTCATTGTCCGATTTGGAGATTTTAATCTTTTTCTGGGGAGGTTCAATTGCACTTTGGTTTCCAGTACTTTGATTGTAGGAATTGCAGTTTATATCTTCTGTTAAATATTGCGTGAAGGTAGGCGAATTGGCTGTGTTTATGACGGAGGAAACACTGGCAAGATCTACATTCTCTAAATCGCTATTTATTCCTTCTTCAGGGTCGGGTTCTTCTTTTATGACAATGTCCATGGAATGGTTGCTTTCGATTTGGGATTGCTTATTGTTATCACTGTGCTGCAACACCCTAGACAAGATGGCTTCCCTTGTTGCATTGGACAGTGTTGATGAGGCTTGTTTTGAAGTACTTTTGGTATGGGTAGATTGAGTGAAATTCTTGTTCCTTCTTGGTTTTGCATGTTCAGGGTGGAAGTTCCTGATGTGTCTATCTTTATTAGATTTCTGAGTGAATTTTGAGTCACAATAGGTACATACATGCTGAGTTTCCATTTTGGATCCTTTCATTTGGGGTGTAGGTGTAACACAAGTGTCCTTACTTGTTGAAGGAAATGATCTGCAATTAGCTACAGACAAATAAGTCATTGGTGTTGAAGTATTTTCTTCAACTGGAGATACAGGTGAAATATCCGAGGAGACATCTTTCTTCCTCGTTAAATTCAGTGGAGTGGAAAAACTAGAATAATCAGTCGAATCATAAGTCTTTGTAGAAGTGAGATTTGACGGCGATGAAATTTCAAAACTAAATGGGCCGTTTAAGCTTGTGGAACTTTCATTTGTGAAATGTCCTACACTTTGCCTTTGCAATAGTTCTACACTTTTTCGTTCACTCAAATCCATGGCTCGAACTGAGAGATCTAGAGGAGAATCTTCAATAACTTGCTCTTGTGGCACACTTTCAAAACTTATTGGCAAAGTAAGGCCTTCTGCCAAACTAACAAGACATTCGGCTGCATTTACTCTGTCATCATCATTAAAGGAACATTGTTGCTCAGGCATTGGACTAGGGGAATCATAACTGGAAGTTTCACTGTTTGATGAGTCACCAATGCCTGCACTTTCCTCGGCATCATTTGCAGCAATCAGTTTTCTTTGCTGCTCTCTAATTCTCTTATGTTTATTTACAATAATGAAGTCTTGCAGTTTCCTGCCATCTGCATTATCTGATGACAATTCATTCAATAGGTCTCTGTGTGCATTTTGAAAATGCCTGATGCAGTTGTTTTTAGTTGAGCATCCTCTTTTACATTTTCCACAGATGAAAGGTTTCTGACTGCAGCTACTGGTAACTGACCTTAAATGGTGCTGCAAGCCACGGTTATTCTCAAACACCTTATCACAGTACTTGCAAGTTTTTACTTTGCCATCAGATGTTGAGACTTTGAGATTGTAATCGATGACTGAAATGAGCTCCTGTTTGGGTAGTTTATGGATTGTTTTAGCATGTCTTTCTCCATTGGATTTCGTAGTGAATGTCATCTGGCACAAAGTGCACTTGAATGGCCGTTCTTTGTCGTGAGTCAACATATGCCGCATCAATGAACTCTTTTCTGTGCTTTTGTAATCACAAAGTGAACAAGAATGAAGTTGTTTAGATCCAGATTTCGAAATTTTGCGTACTTTCTTCTTTGAACTTTTAACATAATTTTGAACGCTGCAATTATCTACCTCACTACCAGACTCAGTGTGCAATGCTTCTGATAAGTCGGTGCTTTCCGATGATGTTCCAGTTGTAACTGCCACATTTGAGATAATAGACGTAATATCAGCAAAATCATTACTGCTTTCTTGTGTAACGTTGACTTGCATTGGCATGAATTTTACGCTAGTCATATCAATATTAGCATTCTTTTCTAGACTTGCTGCACAAACAGGAGCAACATCTTTTTCAATTGTAGACTCTTCTCCTTGCTGCTGAATAATATCTTTCGCTGTTGGTTCCAAACTTTTATCCATGCCCATATTATCTGTTACATCACTTTTATCCACATTTTCAGTTGAATTCTTAAATTGATTATAAAGAGGCAGATTACCTAACCATCCAGGTCTTTCAAATTTTAGTGCAGTATTGTAGTTACAAGCAGAAAGTAGACTTTCCGATTCATTTCTGTCAGACTCTATGTTTTTGTGGAGAAAGGGTTCAGGTGGGAGTAATTTTGGTTTGTGATGTAAACCTAGTGCTGCCATAAATGCCGCATCTCCAATCTCACCATTATTCTTCAAAGGCTGGTGGTGCTTCAACATATGCTCCTCCAAAAGCTGTGGACATGCAAAATGGCAGCCGCAGTCGTGGCAGACAGTGCAACGAGAACCTTGATGAAAGGCTTCATGTTTGTTCAAGGCGATTGCACAAGGGAAGATCTTTTTACATGACTGGCATTTGTAGCTGTATTCAGAAGAATGTGGAAGTCTAATTGTTTCTTCGCAAGCCTTTTTAGCAACTAAACAAAACTTTGGAGAAGAAAATGACATGTAAAGCAAATCTTCAAAACCTGTAACAACCTTGGCTGTTGTATGTGGCTCCGATTCTTTTTTTGCTTGTTCCGGCGCCTCCACAGCCTTTTCTCGCGAGCATCCCGGTGAACCTTCAACAGTTGGATGATCTGTAATCTCTTTGGCATCTGCACTGCCATCTTCAATTTCCTGCTTTATTGTTGTCCTCATCCGCTTGCTGCTCACAGATGCTTTTACATTTTCTTTGCTCACCGAAACTTTCTTTTCCTCCACAATTGCTTTTGACTTGGTGTTGCAGTCAGTGGTTTTGACTTTCTTCTTGTCATTCTTGTCAACCATTGCTCTACTGCCCACTTCGAGTTCGTGGATGTGCATGTGACGATTCATGTTGCCATTGGTTGTGAAGCATTGAGGACAGTACTTGCATTTGAAGGGCTTCTCTCCCGTATGGGTTAGCATGTGCCGATCCAGAGAACTGGCTGAGCTCAATTTCTTGGAGCAAATGCCACAGGTGGTTTCATCAGTGTTGTGCTTCTTGACATGGACAGTGAAAGAATGGAGATCTTCAAAAACTTCTTTGCATTTGGGACAAGTTCCTCCTGCAGAATTTGATTTTCTGGGAGGTAGCTACAATAAAAAAAAGGATAAAATAAATATAAATTGTGATATTTATAATCAAAGTAATAATTGTTTATTAGGTGACATTTGGTTGAAGAATACAAATGTAAAATCTAGTATACAAGATGAATCTATATTTTTGGAAAATAACCTTATTACAAAACAGATGTGTATTCTTCAATTAAAAATGACATAATAACATACTTGCTTTTATGTACATACTGTAGTCTCATATTTTATAGATTTTTTTTTAATATATAGATTAGAAAATAAATTTTTTAATATACAGGATCCAGGGGTGCAAATTATGTCTAACGCTGGAACAAGGTTCTGGGGAAATTTAGGCCACCCGGGGTAATCTTTTTACTAAGGACGAAAATTAAAACCACGTCTCTTTTATAATTAGATTGGAATGATGCATTCATCTTTTAAAAAAAATCATTGCATTATTTTATTGATGCTAAAGAATGCAACATTTGTCTTTCCGACCGCATGGTTAGCGTGAAGTTTTCACTTTTGCAGCCTGTCCTATAGACGGTTAATTTTTTATATGGAAAAACATTATTAACCTTACAATATTCGTTGGGGAAATCTTTTGTTGTAAAAATATGTGGGGGAAATTTTAGGGGTTTAACGTTTTCTGCATCCCGACAGGAGGTATAAAAATAATTTCATTATTTTATTTGTTTATCTCTTTTTTACTAAGGATATTTAAATGTCTAAAGTATATTACAAACCTCAACATTTGAAGTACACTCTTCTAAAGACTTATTGGCCTGTTCTTTATTACACTTGGTTTTACTTGTTTCTTTCCAACACTCTTCGAGTTTTCTTTTCAAAGGTCCCTTTGTTCCTGTTGCTGTAGTTGATACTGGATGATCTTCTACAAAAAAATAATAGCAAACTTAATACTTGCTAATGTTTGAAAAAGTGAAAGATGAAGTTTTAAGTTTTGCTTATAGTCTGAATACTTTATTCTGACTAAAAGTAATTATTTAAAAAATATATATAATGAACAAAGGCTTTAAAATAATTGGTCTAATTAAATAAAAACATTACTTTTTATAAAAGAATATTGAAACAGAGTAGTTGCTTAATGTATTAAAATTTTAACTTTTTATTTTCGATATCCCTATTTCTCACAATCCTATGATCCCTAATGGTGCATAATTGGTAAACTTTTCATAACTTGGTAGTATTCTTAAGTAATTCAGCATGCTACTCCAAAAGCATTAATTAATACTGTTTATGAATATTTTTACAATTTTTTTTTTAAATATAAACTAGTTGGGGAACGTTTTAGGCATTCACCTGGCTAAAATAAAACATCAAAGTTCTGTAATGTAAATAAAAATCCAATGCCTTTTTTTATATAGTCCTAAATCAATAGAAAAGTTTTAAAGTCTATCAACATTATATTTTAAGATGGAATAAAACAAAGTATTACTATTTGAATATCACCAAAATAAAATACTCATCTTAAAAAAGCAATTTTATTTATCAATGTTTTTACAAAAATAATATTTTCAATAACAAGTTCGTAAACGTTTTAAGCATACATTTAGGTAAAATAAAACTATCAAAATTTCTGTAAAATATCTACCAACTAATTAATTAAACTAATAATTTTTGAAGGGTAATTCTATATTATCTTGCATTTAATGTGTGTATGTATATATATATCAACTAAAATTTTACGTTAACTTAAAAACTAACTAAAATGAAATATTTCTGAAGAGAATTATGTAGGTTATATTAAAATACCTTAACTGAATAGTTTGTGCTTCTGTGTTTATAACAAAAAAATATATATACCTGTAGATTTTAATGGAGTCTTTGGTTGAGAGCGAGTAGAATATCTGCAAGTTTCTTTTTCTGGTGTAACATCAAAGCTTTCATCCATATCAGTGTCTGAACAAAAAAATTGCAATTTAAAATATTTATATATAACCCAAACCAGAAGCATTGCAATTAAAAAAAATGTTAAGGGAGGCACCACAAACTAGTTCCATATCCAGAGTACTTACTAAAAAAAATGCTAGTTATTACTTACGCTAAGTAGCAAGTAGTTGTTAATTTGCAATTGTTAATTATCAGTATTGCTTTCATTAATTATATAAATTTCTTAAGAAATTATAAAAAAAAAATTGTTTAAGGTCTCATTTGTGATATTGGTAAAATAATTCCATTTAAATACTTTTTTTTGGAGGGGGGGGGGGGGTGATTTTAAGTACTATAGTGCTGATAAATTTATGTTAATGAAGTCAAAAATAAAATTCAAAGAAGCCAAGATTTTTTTTTTGTCCAAAACAATAAGAATTGGGGAAAATAATGTATATACTTTTATTAAAATTAAATTTAATACGAAACTGCATTAGAATTCTAAGTTAATAATTTATATCCTGTACATGATTTTATCTCAATCACTTCAGATCTTCTAGTATATTGCCTATAGCTGAGATATGAAAGGCTAATAACAATTACCTATAGACGTTGAAGAAGCATGTTCCTTTTCATCCATGTTACCATTGAAACCCAGTTGCGCAGGAGACATGGCGCCTGTGTCTGCTAAATCGTTCTAATTTTGGACTTTCAATGAATTATCTTCATTAACCTACAATAAAAAAAATTAGATATAATACCAAATTAACATTTGTATCTAAGATATTAGGTTCAATGAATAATCATTATTTTAATAGCTTATACTTATTATTTAATAAAGTTACTAAAATGTATGCATATTTTAATATATTCAAAGTGAAATATAGAATAGAATCAAGGTTTCGGGGTATGGTGGATCAAGATTATGTTGGTCACTTTTATTAACGTAAATATTTTTTTATGTAAAATAAGTTCTATGTAACCTTTGCTGTGAGATATTCACAACTTCAGAATATTCTTTTTGACATTTCAGTCAGAAATTCCAGTTGAAATGTGACATAAATCCACTTTATATGCGCTATAAAGCATGTAATTTAAAGTGTGAATGGGTCTGCATTCTTCTTCTTTCATATTAACAAGAATATATTTTCATATTCTTTAACAGAAGGGTCTTCATTATTCTACTTTCAGTTTAGAAGTTCACAGCCTGTGAAGCATTTTTCGAGGTTCTAGCATCCTACAGACGTTGTGCTCTACTTTCTCCTTTTCCGTTACTCGGATAAAATTGAACGGGCAGAAAGGTATCGACAATGAAATCGGAAGAACAGGTGTCGATTGAAATTGTATCTGTCAAAAAGGACTTTTCCCCGTTGCACTCCCAGCCTGATTCTACAAGTTTCGTATTAAAAGATATCAGCAATCAATTTCTGGAAAATTGCCGAAATACGATAATTTCTAAACATTAAAATTGGCCTAGGATTACTTAGTTTTAAAATGAATTGTAGACAAGATAAATTGGAGAAAATAGTATAGAGGTTTGAAATAGCTTATCCATTTTCATTTGAAACGAATTTTTTTTAATATGAAGTTAATTTTGTCCAAAGTTCTTTAATAATTTTTTCTTTCTTTAAGAACGAAGACATGTGTTTGTCCTACGATTCTCTTTCAATAACTCTATTTATTGAGTAGTTGTGCAATAAAAATAACAAATTCTTGTTATTTTACCGAATTGTATTGAAATATAACTTTGCTTATTATTATCATCTTTTAAATTGCGAAGTTCCTTTACATAAGACAATTATAACGTGTATTCTTTACTTTTGTAAGGGTGGCGACCTTCAAAAAGAAATTACGAGCTTTTCTATCTTTTTAAATTGTCACAATTACTAAATTGTTTATATCAACCCTCAGTTGAAAATTACCTCAACTTCATACAAACTTATACTCAGGATTGCATACAACTCAAATATTTTGCCAAAAAATATCTATAGTGATGCTGAACGGTTGAAGTGCTTAGTACTATGAAAAAACAAAAGTATACATTAAGCTAATATATATCCCAGAGTCCTGGAAGAATGTGCAGAAGAGTTAAGGGATGTTTTACTTATAAACTTTAAATCTTCATTATGCATTCTCCTTATCTTAACAAAATATATCGATTGTTAGAACGAGTTCAGCATAGAACTGCGAAATTGGTTCAAGGTACTGCGGCAATAAACTACAACATGCTTACTTTAAAAAAAAATTAAACTTACTAAAAAGTAGATTTTTAAACATGTATACACTCGAGGTGAGAAGGATAAGATTGGACCTTATTTAAATTTATCAAATCGTGTGATATTGAATGTATAGAATTTAATACAGCCAATGGAGATCATGGGTACAAGTTATATAAAACACAACTTAATCTGCAAGGTTGAAAGCGTTATATTTATAATAGAGTAATAGATAAAATGAATAGTTTGCCAGAAGAGGTGGTTAATTCGTCAGGAGTAGATAGTTTTGTTGTTAAATAGTTATTTTGATAGTTTTAAAAAGGGGTTACGGCTGGATCTGCATTGACGATTGTTAGGATGAGTTAAACTGGACCAACCTTGCTGGACTTATAGTCTGTAGTTGGTCCTCAGTATTTGTGTTTAATAAATATCATACGCATAATTTAATAAGTACATGCGACTGTATTATAAATGGAAAATTTGAATTCTTCTCCACAAGCTTCCGTTCCATCTCAGCATCGCAATACGTATTCCAAAAAAACGATCCACTTTTTCAGTCTATGCGCGATAAATCCACTTTCTTACTAAATTAGTCTTCCAGAAAAAGAAAGTTTTTGAGATAGAAAACTTTCCTCTACATTTCCAAGAACATTTCCCCCTGGCACCTGCACTACATTTTCTAGCAGTATTTATGACCGCTCAACTGTTCTTATACCAGAACAAAAGCATCAGGAATCCAGATCACGTTTGGGAGTTCTGTTAAGCTTTTTTTTCTTTCCGCAGAAAAAAAATTTGGAATAAACGTGCAGGTGACTTTTCCCCGTTCCGCTCCTTATGTTTAATGACAAGATTCAAAAAATGGTGATGTCATGTTGACTCATAATCTGGAACACAGATAATTCGGATTTCTAGGAGGAGAAAAATCACTTTCATTCATTCGAATTAGAAGATGTTTTCACGAAACTTGAATTTAGAATAAATTTTAATTTAAATAATTTTTTTATGTTTAAACGGGACTCAATAGAGTATCCGCGGTTTTGCTTACAAAGGAACCATGTTCTATTTTATTAAATGTTCTATTTTGCAGCGGATGTGCATGACTCGATTGATAAAAATTATAGAGTTAAATTACAATAGATTCCGAAAATCTTGTTTCTGTACAAGTACATCCGGGTTAGATTTATAATTAAATGCGAAATTTAAGATTGCAATAAAATAAATGGCACAATTTTATTGTTTTTTTGCACAAGGAAAATAATGTCGATAAGTATATTTGTTATGGAATTTTAGATAAATATAAATTTTAAAATTTAAAGAATAATAACTATTATTAACACATAAAATACAATAATGTTGCGTTTCCAATTTATCTATTTAGAGGACCATAATGCATCTAAAAGATTTTTTTTAATGCTTAAATTTCTCATAAGGTGAAGCCGTTTTTAGTTAGAGATGAAGAGGAAAATTCAATGTTTTTTAACAATATCTAAGGATGCAAAAATAATTTCGTATTAAACACTTAACAACATGTTACAAGTAGTAAACTATGACTGTACAAAACTCATAATAATTTACAAATTATTCCAACCTTAACGTTTTTATAGTTAAATCATGTCAAAAATTTATAGTATTCATATAGTTTGTTTAATAATAAATGCACTTAGATTTTTATTGTGCAAAAGAAAAAACTCTTAACTAATTCTGTGGAACTTTTATCCTGATCAAACAAAGTGGATCGCCAATTATCCGGATCGTTTTCGAAAAAAAAAAAAAAGACAGCAAAGTCCACATTTTAAAAGTTTTTTATCGGTAATGATATTGCTTTTAATAGTAATTAAATTACATTGCATTGTATTCTAAAGCGAAATTCGTTTTTTTACTAAGAAATAACTTTTTTTTGTGAATAATCCGAATATTCGATTATCCGGACGGAATCTGGTCACAATTGATCCGGATAATTGGAGTTCCATTGTACTTAAAAAGACGCAAGTAAATTTTCAGTCAATCTTTGTTATTATCCAGGAGTTAAATCCAAAAAATATATATTGATTCCTTCACATAGTCAAACTTTATCTTAAAAAGAAATTTATATATATATTTTTATTATCATCCCAACCAAAAAAAAATCATCAAAACATTTTTTATATAAAACTTCATTTTGTCTGTTCCAAACTCCTACATTACTGAATTTTTTAAGCATTATATCCCTAAAAACATATTGGTTTTCTGCAGGAAAGCAACACTTCTCGATTTACTAGCATAAAAATTTATTAAAAAAACAAGCATTATCCCACTTCTTATTTTTTTAAGGATTTTTATCTAATATGCTATTTAAGTGAATACAAAAACTACACTACTCGTTACTTGAATCCCTCCATTAATTCACAAAAATAACAAACACAAGAGACAAACTTCAAAATCTATACCTGAGATATTCACGGATACCTGAGGATACCGCTCCAAACAAATCAATCCTTCCGACTGCAGTCGCTCCCCTCCTCGCAACCACGCCCCGAATTAATTTTAAATTTAATCAATCCACCATCCCCCAATGGAGAGATGCGAGAGGAACACTCTTTGCGGGAAAGGGACACATCAGGCCAGCGAAAAGGCAAGTCGAAGTGCGTTGCCCATGGCAACCATCCTGTACACAGACGGACCACTGCAGTGGCCAGATGCAGAGGATGATCGACGAAACGATCAATGGATGATGGGGCCACACCTGTGCTCGACCCCCTACCACCCCCCTCTTTACCTGAGGTATCCGCTTCATCATCCGACCCACCCCCTAGAAAGGGGCCCTGCTTTGTGCACCCACCGGGCGTTCCGTGGAATGCGACGGCATGAGGGAGAGGGCTTTTGCGTACCCTGACTAGCTCTTTTTCCGATGCTTTTCCGCTTATTTAACTAGTGTTTATTTTGTCAACAATTGATAATAAATCATAATAAAATTCAAGAATGTAAACGACGTTTAAATACTTCTCAAGAGGCGATCAACCTATGCTCATTGAATTCGAATCAATACTCGGTTTTACAGGACAGTAATTAAGGACATGGGTGCAAGATCCAGACAGTTCCACTTTTTTCTAATTTATACCTCTTCACTTATTAATTAAAAAAAAAAATCATATACTTTCTTCGGATGACTATCGATTAGTGCAAGAACAAGACAGCTGTAAGCAATAGCTATTGTTTCATAATGTACAAGAAACTTAGTGTTTTTCGTTCATCCTGATAAATTTTTAAAACTGGAGCTATCTGGTTCTTACACCCACGTCTTCAATTGTAATGTGATCTATATAATCTGTACACAACGTATTCCAATTCATTCCATTCAACCAATTCATCCTTTATTTCATAACGAAATTAATTACATGATTTGGAGCTTACATTGCAATATAGTACACTCTATATTACTACCCTTCACAGCGAAGCCGGAACTTATCTCAAATAATATGGCAGGGGGGAAATTATGTTTTTACTATTTGAAGACTGAAATTTTTTTTTGAGGAATATTTTTTACAACACATTATATAGATGTATAGCAGAAGCCATACTGGTTCCGGCACCATTGACAGGACCAGTAGGAAATGGTCGCTGGAACGAGTTTAAATAAATTACACACAAACTAATCAACCTATTGGAACTTTCAGTAGCGGTCATTAGAATGAAGGAGTCGCTATAAAGAGGGTATACTGCACTTGAATTTTACTAGAACTCTTTAAAGGTTTCAAACTTTGGTATTTTCTACTAAAGATTTCTTTTATTTATTATTGTAGAGATTAAATAGGACTATTTGTGACTTAGAAAACTTCTGGTTACATTACAATAAAGTTTGTATAAATGTCAAAATCTGGGGTGATTCGACAAATGTGAAACACAAACCAACGCATCTACATATTTTATGTTTGGTTCCATTGTAATTGAAAACATATTTCTTTAAAGCAATAATGATATTGAAAGAAAGTGATATTTTTTTAATAAACATAATTTGAATGTTAAGTTATGATATAGTAACTTGTATACATAAGTTATTATTAACGATCGGTATAACGGTTTATAGCCCTTTTATTCTTTTGATTCAACTGACAAAATTTATGTAGATGATATTTCCTTCTATACTTTGAAAAACATTTATAAAAACCAACCAATTAAAATCTTGATAACGCTTAAAAAAAAACACTTAACAATGCACCTGTCTGCTGAGCGCACCCAAAGATTAAGACGCCCCAACACTGAATTACAGGAAAAGACCAACCGAAGAATTTTATAGCCGAAACAAAGAGAGCAGATTATTGAATGACAAGAAGTAAAAAGAGGATATACTTCATAGACTTAACATAGCACATATCCCCTTTTTACATCTTCCGTTTCAATTCGAAACACCTCAAAAGTCAGAACTAATTTAATCTCAGTCAAAGCCAATGTATAGTATAAAAGGGGTCAAAAGCGTTACATAATCGAAACCAATTTCCCTATAGAACTCCTCTTCAACTCCACTCTATCGCGCTCCCCCCAATAAAGCGATTACTCAGCGATAACCATCATCACCATCCTCATCCTATTGACTCCATCATTGTATCCATACGATAACCCGAACCTGGACAGGGTTGCCGAACAAGAAAAATCCCAAACAAAGCTCGCCAATCGTTGAAATATAAAGACGCCGGAATATTACCAACTTTTCAAACATATTAGAAAAGACCCCCACTTATTTGAAAAAAAAATTAATAAGGTTTATTCAGATTTTTCCTCAGAGTTTAAGACTTTGTACAAGTGTAAGTGTTTAACTGTTACACTTCCTGAGGTGCATAGTGCGTTTGGAAATCCGATAAAACCCATTTGCTTTTATTATCATTTTCCAAAAATAAAAGCTATATAAAAAGGCTTACAAATTTAAAATTCATATTAAGTTAATGATATGTGTAATGTCACATAATTTCCCTATCACTCTTCATCAAAATGCAAGCGCCATTAAGCATTATATTGCGCCATTAAGCAATTCATAAACTTCTATTCAAATGTGATTACATTTTTCTAACTGCCGGAGACTAAATTCGGTATTTAGATATTTGCATTACTTTAAATGAGTTATAAGATCCTTTGCGATAATTCCTACGCATATTTATTGGACATTAATCAGAAGAGCATCTAAAAATAAGTTGTTAGAGAAATTTTAAACGAAATTAATCGAACTTCTTTTGAACAATAGCCTAAAAAAAATCTAACAAGAGCAATGGAGGATCCTCTCTTCAAATGTTTTACGTTGCTGTTTCTGTCATACCTCATAGTAATTAGTAAACAAAATTCGACAGTAGTTAAGTTACTTATTCTTGAAATATTTTTTTTGTTCAAATGTCGACCCCTTTTTAAAAATACCTTTTGGACTAAAAAAATCTTCAAAACGTATAGAAACTGAATACAAGACTCGAAATTTGATCAGAAAAATATTTTAATTGACTTATATTTTATTTAAATTAACACGAAGTAATAATACAAGAAATAAGAGACCAAAATTAATTTGGATTAATAATTTAAACACTGTTAAAAATGCATAGTGCACCCTCCGATCACAAGATCACTACTTTTTTACTTTTCAGTCCATCGCATGGGCTCGCACTAGCAAACCTCAGATTACCAGCTGAACGCATTTATCCACTGGGCTACCGATGGCCCAACAGTTGTAAAAAGCGTAAAACGCAAAAATGGTAATTATATATTTTTTAAAAAATGTATGTACTGTATGTGGTTTGAAAATCCAAGAGACAGGAAATAAAATCTTAAACCGCCACAACTGGCGATATTCGCCAAACACATCATCATCCCATCGCAACGTGGGCGCGGGGAAAAGGTGATTGCCTCTGCGTGACAACTCTTCCCCCCTCCCTCTTTATCATCATCCATCCTTTTAGTCATATTCCCGTCTCCTCCCTTCTTCTCTGCCTCATCCGCACAAAAGGATGCTCACACGATATTACATAAAAAGGATGGTGATCGCGACCCCCCTCGCTAAGTGTTATTAGTTGTTAAATGCCGTCGCTAACAAGGTGCACCCCCTCTTGCACTATAAAAACACCCCCGCATTGAAATGGACCGCAGGTTGTTAACTGGCAACCGCCGGACGGGATGTGAAGAGTTTTATAGGGGTGGGGAATATAAAACGATAAATAGGTCGTCAGATGTTCAGAATGAAGAGGGGTTTGAAAATTATTTTCTTTTGTGGGGAAGGGCGTGTGGTGTTCAGAAATATAATGAATGACAAATAGTCTAAATCAAGATTTTTTTTTTTTAAATATAAAATTGAGCTATGACTGAAAACCAGTGAAGGGCTATACATTTTGAATTGGGGTAAAGTGCTAACAGATTTTTTCGACCATGCTTCAAAAATACGGCATTGTCACAGGTCTTTCCTTCGAGATAGACCCCGAACCGTCGCGAATAGCCCACTGTGCAGCTCTAGTGCGACGTTTATTCAACCAACCAAATCTCTGGTTAAGAGTCCAGCACTCTCGCCTGGTTTAATATCTGGAAGGATGGAATGTACGAAGAATCAGCTAGGCTAACCCCCTATATAATATATTTTAAGTTTCAATTTTCATCTAACTATAAATAAAATAGCAAATTTTGAAAACAGTTATGTTTTTTAAAACTTGTATTTTATTCTGTTAACTTTATATATTAATAACGCCAAAGTTTGCATAAGACTTTACTATTATTTATATGAGTAACGTTTGGTCAAATTGATTATATATACATGGTTTTGTTAGTAAATACCCTTGTACTCACTCATAAATGGATTTTTTTTTTAAATAATAGGATTACACTTGTGAATATTAAGCTAAAATAAGGAAACTATGGATTTCTAAATGTTTAGTGTGGTTGGAAATAAAATAAACTTTCATTTTCTGCATGTCGTGAGAGAACGTCCATTTAAAATTGAGGGCGCAGGAAAAGGGAGGGGAATGCAATCGATGCGACCTCCTTCCCAGGAATGTGCGCCGGCGCAACCCTGCCACGCCCACTCCGATCATCCCCCGCCCTCCCCCCCCCCCCCCCCCTTCAGAGAACAGCGATGGAGAGAAACTCATTTAAAATTCTCTTCTTCGCAATCTTCAAAAAGGAGAGAAATTATTTCATCTCTCCCCTCATCCGGGGCTTCTCTTTCGATGAATAAATTACGATGGAAAGATATCGGTATCGATCGGAATCGGATGTCCCGTGGGGCGTTGGCTGCTTGCAAGAATTGCTCAGCCCCCTCTCACTCGAACAAAAGTTATTGTTTTTCATTAGGTTATTAGAAAACTCAATAATTCTTCAAATAATGACGGGTAATTGTGAAAAAGATATCAATTATGAAAATAGTTTTCTTGGAAGAACAAAAATGTTCTGAATGTGGAGTTTGAGAAGTTTTGTGGGTCTAATGCTTTCTGCGATAATAACTGAGTCAACCAGATATCCTAGTGTGTTTTATAAATGAACTACTTAAGCAATTTTGTTATACTTAATACTAATAGTATTATGCAAATGAGGGTAGTTATGTTAAAGGGACGTTTTAGTTAGTAGTTAATAAAATGTCCTTTATATGAATTTACAACTCTCATCGAAGTGTCTTTGAGCATTTTGAATAACTGAAGTTTCTTTAGAATCCTCCAGTACCTAGTACAACAAACCAAATGTTTCATAGAAAATCGCAATCTATGTGGATAGTATCTTCATAGTGGGAAAAACTCATCAGGTCCATTTTTGTGTGCGTGTGTTTTTTAATGTACCAGCATTATGCTAAAGTAATATATACTTAAAATACTACTTATAAATACTTCCCAAATGGTTGAGAAAAAAATATCTGATGCATCTAGAGATTAACACAGTTTTCTATAATTCTGTCCAAACAAAAATCCTAATATCTCAAAACAGCATTTTGTGGCTCAGTGAGCTTTTCCACCAAGACGAACGATATGCACCACAAGCATTTATACACTACGTCTCAAGCAAGAAAATATACATTCCATTGTATGTGGTTATCAGGCTCGTCGCACCGGGGGTTGGGGAAGGGGGGGCAGTAATCTTGAAACCCTGAAAGTTTTGAATTTCAACTTCTAAAAACCCCGAGTTGGGAAAATTTATGCCTGAAGAAAATTAACATTAACAAAATGAAAGCTAGGGAAGATTAGAAATTGCCCAACTTGTAAGATTACATTTAAATTAGACCTCAGAACGGACACTGCATTGGAATATGGGTGCAAAAAATCAATGGTTGTGAGAGAACTGTTTAATATTACCTAAAATATATATAAAAAGTGATGAAAAATGCCGATAAGTTAGAACTGAGAATTTTCAGCACTGTTGAGTTGGGAATTTCGTATAGTTAAGTTGTGAAATTTCTTGATTCAACCCCCCCCCCCCCCCCCCCCCAAATATTTTTTATGTAACGGCATATATCGGTGGTTACCGATATATTTACAATTGAATATATAATTTCTTACGGAATTTTCCAACTGTTTTTCCCTTAAAACCTTACAAAACATTAAAATCTGTGGCTCAGGGTCAGACGAGCCCAAGATCCAAATTTGGCAATTTTTGTTTTATAACAGATTATGTCTTCTTTCTATCGAACCAGAAAAATTCTTTAAACATTTTTTTTAAAGCATTTAGCGCTAGCCATAACAGTCCAAGTCCTAAACTTTAGTAGAGAGTAGGACTAAGTTTTTTTTTTCTCCATCTTATGTGCAATTGCCCAAATGTGACTTAGGCTCGTCTGGTTGTGAGGTACAGAAATATCTTCACCATCTTCTTCCTTATCTTATGTATTCTATAATATGAAATTTAATATACATGATTCTAAAAAAGAAAGAAACCTTATTTTAAAATGCCTAAAAGTATTTCAATCAAAAAATCAATAGGTTATTCAAGAAAACATAGTTTTTTTTAATCAATTGTGACTTTAAATATCAATAAACGAATGAATGCTCGCTTACAAATGAACAAAAACCGAAATGATTGTGTGCTGTAATGAATATTCGTTAAAATTATATTCAAATATCAACAAACATTTAGATATACGTTAAAAATAACAAATACGCGACAGAACAGTGTGGACACAAATTTTTGGCAATGACCATTGTTTGTCTGTATCACATTTAGCTGTATATGCGTAATAAAACATTATTATTGTCTAACTACTTTGTTTATATTTTAAACAAGTGGTCAGCTTTAATATCAACAAACAAAGTAGTTAAAATATAAGGAAAATAATGGTTTATTATGTGTAGTTAAACAACCAAACAATCACCATCAAAACAAACAATAACACCATAAACAAACAAACAATCACCAAGAATTTGTGACCACCCTGTAAAATCCTAACTGAAAAATTAAAGTAAGAATATTCAAGGTAATTTATTTATAACCAAGGTTCGAATACTTTGTAGGACAGATTACAATTCTACATCACACTAATAACAGTACCCTCAACCTGAAATATTTTCTTATGAAGATATGTATGCAAGGTACAGCGCAAACCAAACAATAAACTCCATTCATAGACATTGATCTATACTCGTCACAACAAAAGAACCTCATTACATCACCCACAAAAAAAAGAACTTAAATAATGCAATATCTTTATCGAAAGGAGGAGGGAAAACAATCACTAGGCGATTCGATGCGAGTGCATTATGTCAAAGATTGGACGCAATCTGCGAGTAGAGGATGGGGAAGAAGAAAACGTCGGATTCGTTGCTATCGGTTGCGAGAGAAAAACATCCAACTGATACGTGACGTCACCTGGCGTTTTTGGCTTTTTCCGTCTCCATGGCAACAAAACGCGATCGTTTTCGTAATGCGGTGAATGGGCCGATAACATGGATGCTGCTGCTCCATCAAGACATTCTGAAGCATGTGTGTTCGCGGCAGGTGTTTAGGCAGGGAGCGAAACTTTAAAATATTTTTTATGTTGTAAATTGTAATTGGTTTTTAATGGAGGGAAGGAAACGATGGTGTTCATCGTGAAAAATAGATACGAATTGAAACTGTTTGAATATTATTAAGTTCGGTCTGCGTCTGTGCACATTTTGGTTTCATCAGTGATCAGCTTGTGCGTATTAATTTTGAGCACAAATCAAGACCCATAATTAACTTAAAATCTCAAAGAGCAGCTTAAATCTATACTTTACAGAACATTTTCTATAGAATAATCCAATTTTTTGCGCACATAAAACTCTAACTTTTTTTTTAAATAGAAAATTAATCTTTAATATTCAAATTTTAATAACTTTTCCCAATTAATTTTTCATTTTGCGAATACAAAAAAAAGTACAATAGAAAGATTGCATTGAGCATTATGCAAAAAAGCATTTGAAACGCTTTCAAAAGTGTATTTGGCATATAACTTTAAAAACAACAACAAATAAACGGTATTATTCAGCAAGTATCATAAGCGATGGCTATAAGAGTAAAAGTTTTTAAATTGAAAAACACATTTCCTCTTAATTTTTATCCCTTTGAGAAATAAACACAACTAAACATTTATTATTTTATTACTTTTCACTATTATTTCTAAATAATGAAAATAAAATAAACCATTACAGACATTGTTCCTCTAATTATTGCCTAATCCCTCAATTACATAAACTGAATATACAATCGCCCTATTTAAGCCTTACACAGTAACTTATAATGGAATCTGAACCTAAAAGTAAAATCGATAAGTTAATTCCAATTACATCACCAGCTATAAAGACAAAACTTTAAACCCATTTCCTAACATTTCAAACAAGGAAAATATGCACACCCACCACCAACGTCCATTCATCCAAGTAAAACAAAGAGAAATCTCGGGAAGTCAGATTGACTTGGCGAATCTTATCATGCGTCACCAGGTAAAGCATCGCCAACCGGAAAGCCACTTTCCCTTCCAAGAGTAAGCGTCCGGGATATCCAACCTGCAGGCGCCGCCAAATATCTCTTCCCCCCCTCCCCCATGAACCGGCGCCCGCCAGATGCCGTGGTGTGGGTCCCTATCACCTGAAGGGGTCCCCCTATCTCACCTGAACTCCCTCCCCTCCCCCTCATCGCATCTGTGTCCCCCCCCTACTTCCAATCTATTGGGTTTCGTCTGTGGGCGTTTTATGAAATATTGATAGCGGGACCCCTATTGTTGGTTAGTGCTCATTGATAAAGATGGATTCATCATGGGTATGAATTAAAAGTTAACACGCGGATGTATTAACAGTTGGTGTGGGTTAGTTTATGCGATACGATATGTTGATAGAATCTCGGAAGGATGATGGGTCTTTTAACAATGCAGAGCTCGCGCTGTGAACACAATCTAAGGCGAATCGAATTGAAGAAAATAAAGAATGGGATAGCTTATTCTTGCTAGGGGCCGTCACTTATTACGTCACATGTCGCGATTTGATGCTCTTTCGGTTTTACACCCTAGGATAATAAGAAACTATCAACACATAAATATATTTACATATTGCACAACAAAAAGTTACTGTCTAATTTTTATAAATCTTTTCACTCGAGGTAAAACAATGTTCTTTTTTTCTTCTCACTTCCCCGAGAGGTGCAATAAATAACATTACAGAAAATAAAGAAACAATCATTTGAACTTTTAGTCATCCTTTTCTCCCTAAGAGCAAACTCATCTGGTCGAATAGATCATTTGTTAGTTCTTGCAAGCTTCTCAGGCATAATAAGTGACGGTATCTAATAGTAAGTGATGTCATTCCATAAGAATCTTTCCAATTCATCTCTCGCCTCTAATTAGATTCACAATGCATTGAGGAGCGTGAGCTCTGAAAGGTTAAAAACAAATGTGATGTTATTTGAAAAACTTTCACATTTGAACAAAGAGTACTGTAAGTAGATAACGAGATCGTTATAACAAAAGCTCGTTGTAGTCATAAGAAAAGTGTCGCTGTCTCTATATCGTAAGGATGGTCTGGTTTAAAATCTTATTTACTGCTTAAGATTTTCATGGTTAATATTCTGAAATGTTTTAGAAATTTGTAGAGTATTCTATTAAAAAACATTTGAAAACTTATAATGAACTGGGAAAAGTAAAAATATATTTAAGTTGTTACTTAAATTTTTTTATATTTTATTAAGAGTTCGCCTCTGCTATAACTTCTTTTATTTATAAAGTTGCTATAAGTTACTAAGAAAATGTTGTAGCATGTATATTTGAAAGTGTATAGATTTTGTTTATGTTAAATTGTTAAAATTAAAGATCTAACTTACAGCACAAAGAACTGAAACCAAAACTTGAACAGCTGATGCCAATAAAATTATACTGTAAAAATAGTTTTTAAATAGTTAAATGAACTACCGATCTATTTAAATCCGACTTTAATTATTCGCCATTTAGAACGGTCAGTGATATTCTTTTCCAAATGTCATCAACCCGTAAAAGCCCTTGCAATCACTCTTTCTTTCGATCGATTTAAACGAGAAAAGTAGAACTTTGATATAACGACCCCCTTCACGGACCAATAGGAGAGATCGTTTTAACAAAAAGGTCGCCATTACGAGTAAAAGAATCGGTAGATTAGTTTCATTGCATTATAAACTAATCACCCAATTGGAACTTTATATCATAATTCTATTTCGACTTAAAATTTTAAATTATTTGAAATATCCTAAATTATGTGTCACGTTTATATTCAGAAACGACTACTCAAGTGTGTACATGTGTAAAGCCTGTCCCCCCCCCCCCCCCCTCCTTTTCCCGTCCCCATCCGTTCGCGACTGCAAAAGATGCAAAACTAGAAAGTCAGCGATGGTCACCAGGTGAGGTGACCTTGAGAGCCTGCTCACGGGGATACCTGATGGTTGGCATGACAACGACCGTGCGACAGAGAGAAATACAAAAACCTACGAGGAAAGGGAAAGTAGAAAAAAAAGGGAGGGTAAAAGCAAATAATGTGTAGAAGATTATCTCTAGTTTGGTTTAGGAAATTCGGGATGTTGGTAGTTGGCAACTGGTATTGACTTGGTACTGACCTTGTTTACTGTGTCCGCCAATGTAAAACAAGGGTACTTCAAACATTATTAGGGCTTTATAGGTCTTTCGAATAAATCAATCAAGCAATATATTCTAAACTTGCAACCCCAAGTTTTTCAAAAACGAGTTTTGATATATATTTTTTTATTAAAAAAAAAAAATTATTTGCATTAAATTAAATAGTTAATCATCAATATTTTGTGTTTAAAAAGTGTAAAAACCCTAGTAGTAGTAGTACTACTAGGGTTTTTACACTTTTTAAACACAAAATATTGATGATTAACTATTTAATTTAATTTAATGCAAATAAATATTTTTTTTAAATAAAAAAAAATATATCAAAACTCAGTCAATTTAAAGTCATTAGAATTCTACAATAAACTGGTATTACAATATTCAAAATATATTACTTTTAATTTAATTTTTTATATATATATATTTACATTTTTGAGTTTAGTTGCATTTGAGGTTAAAAATCTACATGAAGCAATAATCGAATTATTACAGAATCATCTATATATTCTGTATTAAGAAATACATTTATCTATGATTTACCTATACCTCATTAAAGCCTGCTAAAAGTGATAATTCTTAAGAGATTAAAATGATTATCAACATTAGATGCAACCGCATGCTTACAAGTTTTACATCAATCTATTGTTGTTCAGATAAATGGTTATCAATGCAGAATATCGCGACAGATTGCAAGCGAAAGAACCTGATTGCACGGTTTATAGATTTATCGCACAAAGGGAGATCTAAGGAAGATATACACTCTACAAATGAGATTCACTATTCGAACATGTCCGGTTCAATAAGCAAAAGATAACCACATCGAAAAATTATAAACACTTATATATTTTAGTAATTGAGATAAATAAAATAATAGCTATGGCGTAAAATATCAAGAACGCTATTCTAAATTTCTTCACCCCAAAATTTGCAACAACAAAAAAGCATGAACAACTTTATTAAAAAAAAAGCTATGCTACTATTGTAAAATATTTCCTATTATCAAAACATCTGTTCTTTTTCTTTATAGAACGCAGCATTTAAAAAAATTAATTTAAGGAGTGGGATATAATCAAACGATATTTTAATTCACATATAAAGCATACAAGAAAAACAAAATAATAAAAATATGCTTAATGAGCACTTTTGTTCTTTTATTGTCATTTATTTAAAAAAAAAAACTAAAACTAAGATAAAACAAAAATTTCCATTTATTTTTATAGTTAATAAATACTCAAAATCTGTACCGTCTAGAACAACAATAAGAAGCAGACGATTTTTATAAAATCTCGTTCTATATTATCAACTTCGGGTGAAAAATGAATATGCATATTTCATTATCTGCTTTATCCAATACACATTAACCCGTCGGTGCTTCATAGAAAATCTTACTTCCTTAATATAAGGAAAGCAATAAAACAACTCAACTTCGTATTTAAAATCAATTTTATAACGGACTGGAATCAATGTAACCAAAAGAAAATCTGATTCGATTCGACAGAAAAGGAAAATAAGTGTGTCAGTTACTAATTTTCTCAGAGAAAAATTTAAATGGCAGCCAATAAAATTAATTAATTTTGCCGATTTGAATTATTAATGAAAGAATTTCAAAAGTTCGAATTGCGCGTTAGATAATTCGAAAAAGAATGCAACAAACTTCTGTAGGTAAGTAAATTGGTAACTTATAGTTTCTATAAAAGATATACAAATAGAAAATACTTTTATTAAAACATTGGAGATAACTGTAATAGAAAATGTTTTTTTAAACGTTGAAGATAAGTTTATTTTCAATTAAAATTAAGTGTGTGTGATAAAAAAAATCATATTTTTAGAACATCACACCAGTACAGATAAATATTATATATTTATTTCTTTTTAAAATTCCTAGTTTGGAAAATTGTGAATTAATTTTACGATTATTTATTGAGCTCATATAAAGTTACGCATACTTGCTCATTTTAGCTTAGCTGTAATTAATAAGATGCCTCAGTATTTTTTTTTCATAGGAAAGAATAAAAGTTAGAAATATGTTTGAAACTGAAAGATTATTAAACCGGATTGTGATGCCTTGCTTAGTTAAAAGTTTACATATCTGGCATGTTTTTATATGTGAAAAAGCTTTTTAAGAATTGTTTGTGAAATGCTGTGTATCAATGTTTATGCGATCTTTAAATTAAGTACCAACATTTTATATAAATTTATTAGTGTCACGTGATTTGACAGCAACGATGAAGCTGAAATCGAACGTTCTAAATTATATGTTTATCTATTATTCTAATACGACTCGATAATATTAAAAAGTACAAAAAGTTCATTGGTGTTGAAGAATAGTGAAATTCACATAGGACTTTAAAAAAAAGAATTGAGTCTCTTGAATGCATTATAATTTAAGGCCGCTCTCAAGAGATTTGCTCTTTTCCCATTTATTGTTTGTGTGTTAAATAGGAAATATCCACCATTATAAGTTATGGCCTACTAATTTATTAAATGACATCCTTAAAGAAAATAATATTTTTTTTAATTAAAAAAGCATTAAAAATATTTTTTTTTAATATGCAATAAAATAAAAAAAAAGTACCATTACTTTTAAAAGTATGAATGATTTCTCTCAATTTACATAAACTTACCTACATTTTAGAGTCAGTTTAACTAATGAAAACTAATTTTCTATTACTAGCAAAAGAACTAAATAGAGAAAGTCACGTAAAATCTCAGAGGTATATAAGCTTTTATTTCTCATAAAAGGATTTAATGATGAAACTTTTTTTGCATCAGTCGCCTTAGTCTTTTATCAGTCCCCATACCTAAAAGCTACGAGTTATGATTCACAGTCGATGTTCCACAACCAATTAAAGCAATGACACATGTTGATTCAGTTCTATGAAAGCGAAACAAACAAACAGAGAGGCCGGGCAGTCCCAAATCAGATAAAAACCACGTGATTCAAACCCTTCCCCCCCCCCTCCCACCGAATTTTCAGAATCAAAGTCCTCTGACAACAACAACAACACGGCACAGAGAGATAAACACAAAAACTCGGAAGGAAAAAGAAGCCGAGGTTCCACCAAAGGCGACCTGTTCCTTGACTCGCTTATGTTACCCGCTCATCAAAGTGATATTACCTTTCCACACACACCAACAGCTGAGTCACATGGAAACCGCTACTCAACCGCGCGACTCATAGCGGCTTCTTTCTACGTCATCGGCTCACCTGAAAACTCAGGTGTGCATTCGTGAGGGAGGGTGGAAAGGCAACTTTCGAATCACCTGGGTGAGAAGGAGGATGAAAGTTTCGTTCCAATTCTCTGCTCGGGGTTGTGGCGATGTCGCCCTCTTTCTTTATATAAATAGATGTTTGGATTGTCCGAATCGAAAAGAATGGGGTGGGGTAGGGGGGTTGTAAGAACATGGAGATCGCGTTGGCATAAGTTGGTGATAGGATTGGAATTTTACAGATGCAATTTCAACTATTGACAATAGCGCCTTAAGCCTAATCTTTCTCTCTTTCTAGCATACATTTTGGGGCTTATCCTTTTATTTTTAAGTTAAGTTACCCGATAGAAGTATACAAGAATAAGAACGCAAAGGAACAGCGTTAATAAACTGGTTTCGATTGGAACCAAAATACTCTTCGCAATGTATTTTTCGTTAATTGATATAACGAATAAGATTTGAACAATGCTGATGGTCACTGGCATCTAAAGAAATTAAACTCGAAATAATTTGAAATAATTTCCCAAAGGGTTACAGACAGGGCCTGATTTACCATTAGGCACGGGCTTAGGCCCCATGGTTTTAGGGGGGCCCAACTTTTATTTAGTTGTACCTAAATTGTATCAAAGTTGACTACAATTTGCCAACTATGTTATTATTACTGCAATTTTTTTACAACGTTTAGGCAAAACGATGATTTCATTGTTTTCACTTAAAATGCTATGTTTTTCATTTTACGAAATAGACCCCCCCCCCCCCCCCCCCCCATCCATCAACGACGTTATACATATAGTACTGAACTTTCTAAATCAGCTCCAGGTAACATAAACAAAAATATTTAAATTGTTAGAGAACAATTAATCAACGTTATAATTTTTTTCACTGAGGGATTTCGCAAAGTATTTTGTACTAAATAAAAAAATAGACTGAATTAAAAATGTCAAGCGTTCATACAGACACGTAAGACGCTGATATAAAAATATGAAAGATAGTACCTACATCGATGAAAACACGTTGGTTTGTCCTTAAATGAGATCTAACAGATTATGAATTTAGGACAAGTTTATAAAAATACTTGTTATGTAAAATGTTCCAGAAAATTACTTAATAGACACATATTCTTATCTCCCTTGTCGCAACACATGGCAGACATTTCTACCTGTTCTCTAGCAAACAATTATTACCGGTTAATTTTAAAAACTATTTGTAAGGATTAAAAAAACAGACATTTCTTAATACATAGGGATTTCTGCACTAGTAGGTAAAACAATCTACACTAAAAGTTAGCTAATTTTTGTCTACTAAGACATAAGTACCACCTATTATTTTCTATTCTATTGACATCGTTAGGGTTAAATAAACCGAACATTCTTACTAAAACACTTTTCAACTACGATCGTCTTGTTAGAAGCATGCAACTATAATACAATTTAGTTCTTAATAGTACTCAAATAATATCCAAACGCTCATACATTCATTTAAACATCCTATTATTTCCCTAATCTGTATTTAAGTTAATCTAACTTCCAACCATAATTAAAGTTAAGTGTTAATTCTAAACAACAACAACAAAAAAAAAACTAAAAGAAAGTTAATCGAGAACAAAAAAAACAAAACATCGATATTTTCGATTAGTAGAAGTACACTTCGATACAATTTCTGAAAGCATTTCTGAATTTATTGTTAAAGAATATTTACAAAAAAGAACGAGGAATCTACAAACAACAAGTACAGCAGAGTAGGCTTCGATTTTTTAAACTAAGCATCTCGATTTACCAGAAATGCATTCGCATCACATTTTTAAAAAATATCCAATACACTAGAACAACAATTCAATAAAAACTAATTTACCACGAAAAGTACGTAAACGAAAGTGAGGCAAAGCCATTTTACTTACCCGAACAATCGGCGAGAAGGGCGGGCGGGCAGACGAGAGAAAAGTATCGGTAAAACACGAGGGAACACGACGAATGTTTGCCGTCCAAAAGTGATATAAAGATGACCGGATCACGAACAATCTCTCTAAAGAAGATCGCGGCAACCCTAGGCCCGTGGCGAGGTCAAGGACGAAACGACGCCAAAAGGGTTTGGGGGGAAGGGGAGGGTTTTAAGGGGACACACACACCTGTCTCGAATTCGTATTCCCAATGGGGGTTGATTGTGCTATCTCACATTCGTACTGGGAAAGGGTGATTTGTATTCTGGATTGGCATGCAACTTATTATTGCATACGTACCAGGGCAATTCTTTTTGTCGCGTCAGGGAGATAATATGACGATAATATTCGTAGAGATACTTCAGTTTTTTTTTTTTTTTTTTTTTAAAGAGTCGTCTTTTTTTTTGCTATAAAAACTTCTCTTTGTTGAAAATTTTATCATAACAAAATAGAAATGATTTTAAAGAAGAATTTTTTGTATAATCAGCTTATTTTTTTTTCTAATCCGATAAATAATAGAGAGCTTGCGATCAACTTACAAAATTAGTTTTATAAAATAGTATAATATCTTACACTAGTACAACTATGTAACTGCAAAAGAATTACATACAAATTATCTATTTACAGTACTCAACCCACGGTATATGAAGTATCTCTAGATTAAATTCATAGTATTGGTTATTAGTTGGTTTTCTGCAAGTAGAGATACGAGCTTTCCAAACATTGTGTTCTTTTTATAACGTGAACTACTAGAAACTTTATTTAACTGCAAATCACTTATTTTTAAGACTCTTTTGTTACTTCATGAAATATAGGGTTCTGGGGGGGGGGGGGGCAAATTATAGTATAAAGTGGTAAAAGTATAGTTGCCTGCCTACGACCCTTTTGCACAGAGTTTGAGGAAGTGAAAATAAAATTAAGAAGTTAGAATGCAAAAAAGATACAATCTTTAATGTTTGGTAAATCAAACTTACATTATCAGATAATTTTATTCAGGAAAGTCATAACATTTTTTAATTTTTCGTAGAAATCTATTCAGGGTAAAACGGAATTCGTTTTAACGTTCAGCATTTCTTTGACAACTGGGTGCCCAAGGTTGATAGAAGAGGTTGCACCAAGTGTATAAACAATGGAGTTTCTTTCATTGACGGAATGACCTCAACTTTTTCGAAAACGTCAGATTATCCCTATTACAACCAAATTTATCAATCGCCACATTTACTGGGATAAATTCGGACATTTTGAAGCTCCGGACGCTGGCGCGGACGTGAGCTTGAAATCAAGACTGTCCGGGCGAAATCCGGACGTATGGTAACCCTACCTTTAACGTTCAAAATATTAACAAATGACACTTTGAATACCTTTGAATTTAGAAAGGTAGTTTTACATTATACGTGAGCAAAAAGTTAAAAATTTGATGCCTAATAGAATTCTGATATTTTATTTAAAAAAAAAATAGTAAAATACCAAATGACTCACAAACCTAATCTGGTATTTTTGAAATTTCTCATATAATTCGGGCGCGAATGAGCATGTATTTATCCTTGTAAAGAAATCCTTGATCGACTACCAAAATAGAAAATAACAGTTTTCTGTGTATTCTAATTTGACAATAAAAAGTAAGGGCACCGCTATAAAACTGTGAAAACGTTAAAAAACACAAAATCTTTTTTATTGTTCTGGTTGTACGCCTAACCTAAACTCAGAGAAGGAAGAGAAAATGGTACTTTCTTTGGGAGAAAAAAAAAACTGGGTGATTTTTTTCCCCCTTCTTGATTTGGATGCTTCTTAAAATGTCCACAACTGTCCAATGACAGAAAAAAATCCTCAATTACTTTTTCTTTCTGCTCTGTTTCAGGTCTCTCGCTCTTTGTGACCCGTATATAGACATTCGAAGCTTTTTACGAAATAAACAAAAAAATAAAAATAAGGTGATTTTATTCTCATAGGTTTATCAATGCATGGCGAAGGAAAAAAGTTTTATAAAATGTCAAGTAAATTTGTCGATTTGTTAGTTTGAAACTCAAGAATTTTATTGGGGTAAGAAACTGGTGCACACCCAAAACTTATATGAAAAAGAAGGAACTATATGCATTTTTAAATTAAATATTTCATTTTAAAACTTTAAGGTCATATTATTATAGCGATAGTTTTGTTTAAACAAAACTATCGCTAGAATAATATGACCTTAAAGTTTTAATATGAAATATTTAATTTAAAATGCATATAGTTCCACTTTTTCTTATAAGTTTTTGGTATATATATACACACACAATAAAATATATTGCTGTACAAAAAATCGGTAATAAATTTTAACTGTTTTTACACATTTTGAGATCCTATAAGTATAAATATATATATATATATATATTTAATAGTATAGCGATTGCGGCTTTAGAAATAACTTTTGCAATTGTGAACCTAATAGCAGTATTAATTTCTTTTCAATATTTTTTAAGATAGAAATTGAGCAAACACAGAAGAAAGAGGGGGAGGTAGAAACACATACATAAGTTACAAAAACGATTTAACTGAAATTGAAGTTGTAGCTTTAAATATATATGAAACGTTCCTTGAGATATAGAACAAATATTTTGAGAAATAGGAAAAATTAACAACGCCAAAAAATCAAAAAATTAATTGTTCCTCTTTTCCGAGCTAAGATATATAACCTGATTTTAGAATTAACATATACAATAAATCCCCGAGTAATGGTAATTTTTAGGTGTGTTCTTACTTAATAGAAATACAATGCAAACCTGTTATTTTTGTATACTAAAAGCAACTTAAAATCGCAAAATTTTTATTTGGTTGAAACAAATCTGATTCATTACGCATCTTCTAAGCGTTCATCCTTAGAGGCATGCTGCTGATTGCGCGGGGAAACTATCCGACTCTTCAATGTACAATAAACTTCATTATTAATTAGTAATTACTAACAAAAATAACTATGTATTTTCATTTGGACAGCTTAAGCATTCTAAGTTCCAAGTCAATATGACTTTTATAAAAGAGTTAATGTTAAGTTGTAAGATTTAGCGATACACAACAACATACAAATTGACTAATGGGGGAAAAAAGGGTTTATTTCATCGCGAACGCCAAGTTTACCGTATTATGGTACCTTCTTCCTCTAAAGTACTTCGAAGAAAGATAAGTCTTCCCCCTGTAAGTGCCGATCCTCCCCTTGTCCCCAATACTACCAACATCCCCTAATAGCTCTTGGAGATTCCGAAAACAATGACAACTCAAATGCAGGAGGGACAGATTCGAGAGCCCACATCCTCCCATAATTGCGAGAAGACGCAGCAGATGTTCTGCTGCAAGACGAGGAAAAAGGGCAGAAAAAAAGAAAAAGGATAGATGGCCGAACAACCCGAGATCCAGCCAAGCGTCTCCAGCAGCAAAAGAGGAGGGAGGCACTGGGGTTATTAGCCTAGTACCTGCCTTCTTCTTCACCCCCACCACTTCTTCCCACCTGTTTACCTGTTCGGTCTCTCTCTCTCTCGCTGCTTGCTGCCCCCACACTCTGCTGGCTGCATCCTCGTGCAGCATCCAAGGAGGAAGGAGATTTCTGGGGATGTGCTCTGAATGAGAAAGATGGTGCGGGGACATCAGTCGATGGGCGACAACTCACCCTGTTCTGTTTCACGAGAAAGCGAGCCTCATACTCTAGCATAAGGATCTTTTTTGTGTTTATTTCATAGGGGGATGCAGAGAGGGTGGCCTTATTTTCGTAATGCAATTCTTTTAAATTGGTATCGGAGGAACATTTCTAATAATTTACCACAAAGGTGTTTTGGGGGGAATTCCATCTGCCATCGATATTAGCAACTTTATTTTATTATACTAAAAGCATTTAGTGGGGAATAATTACTTTTGTAATGCCGTTTTTTTTTAAAACGTTGTATTATCTTATTTATAAATAATTATTATACAAAATTAATTCAATGAACAGTTTGGGAAAGGGAACAAGAGTAATTGAAGACGTGGGGGCAAGAACAAGGCAAGCTCCAGTTTTCAAAATTGTTCGGGAACGACGATAAATTCTTATCGTTTCTTGCATCCTATAATACATAAGTGCAGTTTCTTTTTTTTATCTCTATAGCATTACTTAGAGCTGTCTCATTCTTGCACTAATCGATAGAGGATTTTTTTCTTTATAGGAATAAGTGAAAAGTATAAATCAGAAAAAAGTTAACATGTTTCGTTCTTGCACCCACGATAATTTGAAAATAAAGTATTCGTTCCGTTCTTCAAATTGCTGATTCAATTAATAATTATTGTACTTATTTTAATAATAATAAAAGTAATTATTATGCTTACTTTAATTTTTAAGAGTAATTATTATTCATATTTTAATTAGTAATATTAATTATTATACTTACTTAAATTAGAATTATCTAATACTATATTGCCAATTTAAATAATTTGCCATTATGAATATTATAATTTATTGGAGTAATAAATCAAATTAAAAACTTTTCAATTTTATTTATAATTAATAATAAAGAAAAGTACCTTACATAACCCCCGCCATTTTTAGCATTATAATATAATGCTACTTAGTTCGACAACTTTCAACACTTACTATATTATTCATTTCGAAGTAATCAAGCAAATATTGGTTAATAATTACTAGTACAGTGATAAATTTAACAGAATCCTGATAAAATGTTCGTCTATTCTAAAATTGGTTTGTTTACTTAAAACATATTGGGATAGGATTCGAGCCCGTTGATTCACCTCCCTTATTTGAGTTAAGCCCTTAATTAAATATCCTCTTATTTTCATGGCGTTCTGCTGTGACCTTGAGCAAAGAAACGTTCGGAAGTGCGATACGGAAATAGGTAACAGGTGGAATAGTAAAATTCACACCCCGACTTGACCGAGATAATTTCCTAGCAACTTTATTTTCCCCCTTTTCCTTCACAATGCGCGTGCTGTTTGTGATGTCACGTTTCAGCTTATTGCCTCACTCTTCAAAACGAGAGAGATTAATAAAAATAGACAAAGAAAGAGCATTCTGACAGCGCCCCAGGTGTTGCCTGTCCTTTCATATGCTTACCTGCTCCGACTATCACTCGTATTGTGAAATCATTTTTTAAATCTTCTCGGTTTCTCTTTTCTGTACTTGTGAAATAATTCTGCTCTATCAATGGTGCTTTTAAACTTGAATATATTAAAAATTTATATTGTTCGTTTTTTCGTTAAAGGGAAATTGTTGATCTTTTAGATTCAGTTATAAATTATTTTAACGCTTTCTGTGAAAAGGTATCTATTTTCATAACAAGGAAGTAGCATATTATAGCTTTGTCCGAAAACATGCTAAAACATTCATATTAATGTGATTAAAAAAAAAATACTTAAAAAAAAAACTAATACATTCCCGAATAAGAACCCACATTTAATCAACACACATAATAAGTATAAAAAAAAAATAAAGGTGCCTATTCGCAAATGTAATCCCGCATCTCTAGAATGAATCACTTCACCCTGAAGCAACATAGAACCGTAGTAGTAACCGAATCAACGAATATTCATAACATTGCATTTAAATGTTTTAAGGCGAGATACTATTGCAATATAAGTGTTATAGTATTCTTTAAGTTGATTTTTATCAAATACTGCATTTTTGTGTTATGTCACTTTTTTGCCGGGGTGTGAAAGTTCGGAACGTGTGGCGTTGTCTTCATAATCTGATTGTGGTTTAAAATTAAGAGGCTGTGTTTCCGGATAGACTCCGAATCGTTGGCAATAGCATACTGTGTAGCTCTAGTGCGACGTTATTTAAACCACATAACTATGGTAGATTTATACATTCGAAAATGATAAATATCTAAATTGTTACAGAAAAGCTCGAGTCCGGTATCCATATTTCAGTTTCCATTTCATCACAAACCCAACCACGAACACAAGTGTAGTACAAATTCTTTGACCTTGAATGTGACCTGTGTAGTTCATACGTATCTGTGACGTATGGGTCACCTTCAGGCCGTTTGGTGTGTCAGACTAAGAAAGACGCCAAATTTTAGTGAAAAAGGGAAAATAAAAATTATTTAAGTCGGAAATGTATTGTCCACGTTGGACATTTTTCAAGTTTTATATATTTAATTAAATTAATTACTTTGAGATTCATTCAGTACTTTATTTCTACCTGTATATTACTTTACAAAGGTTATTTTGGATTTGATATGATTATCAGAAAACGCACTCTTGCGATCCTGAAGACTAGAGATTTCCCTAAATTTTGCCCCTTAGTGAGTCTAAAATTACAAAAGTAATATAATAAAAAATATTTTTCCAACTTGAGTCATATTCCAAAAAAAAAACAGCAAACGGAAATGGCAATGTTTGTTGCACGGATAGCAGACATTATCAACATTCATTTTACGCAAGTTTATTCGTAGGCTATAGAAAGACAGAAATCGTGGTTTAAAATACTCAAATTGCATTTAAAAGTTGTGAAGTTCAACTATTTTGGTGGTAGCCTGTGTTTCTTAGAATCTACGGACAAAGCAGGAAGCAAAATCGTATATCATTCAAAATATCTCATTGGGGGTTGCAGGTTCAGGGGAAAGCAGCAAACCCTTTTGTGTCAACTTGTCATCCCAAAGCATCCCCCTCCCCATCGGAGGAAAGAACCAGGCTCATGACGTCAATGCCAAATTCCACTCCACCCCACCAAGAAGATGCGCTCAGCTAGGCCCTAACAACTATAGGAAAGGAACTCGGAACAAAAGCGAATAAGTCCGTGTGGGAAGTTGAAATACCTGGAAAAGGTATGACGACTCCTCCACTGTTTGTTCACGAGAATGAGTGCGTATAGAGAGAGGTTCGGTCAGTGAGTTCTCCACCTGACCACGCCTACTCGCGACGGCGGTCGACAGGTCACAACAGATAAAAAGTATCAAATGGAATTTAAAAACTATCGGAGTCAAGTGGCAACATTGTTGTGCCCATTTCAAAGTGCGGGAGAGAGAAGTTCAGGGTCAAATACGGCTAACAATATCCTACATAGGTCACAAGATGAATTTTTTTATGGGCGAAATTAGCTAATAAATCTACTCGATTTCCCATTCTCATATTGAAATTGAATTGATTTTGAGTTCCCTGAAACTGAAACCCAAGGATTTTTGTGCACATCGGACTCAGCTAGCGACTGGTTTATATACGAGGTAGTTTTGTTTATCAAAAGCCGTTATTTCGTAGCTCAATATTTTCCGATTAAAGGAATAAAAGCGGTCGTTGGTTAATGGAAAACGAGACATAGATTTGACCGAAATTGAAAAGCATGGAAATGAGGTTTTCTGAAACTGAGGTGTCTGCTCTTGAAGATTCGTAGATTTTTTTTTTTTACATTTCTATTTTTAAATTGAACAGTTCTATTCCGCTATTGAATAAATGATTTTTCGAATATATTAAAGTAACAGCTATTTAGGTTATACTCGACATTTTCAAATTTAATTATAAAAAAAATTAAGTATTTTCCTTAAGAAAATTTTATTAAAGTTATTGATGAATAAGAGAGTAGCTATACATTAAATAAGCAACGTCTTTTGAGCAATCTGATTACAATTCTTGTTGAAGACGTTCAGACAAATCTTCTACACAGCAATCCAGTTCGGGAAAACCGATTTCAATAGCGACAGATGAGAGATTTTCCATCGAGTCGCGTGTTCAGAATACCAAATGACTAATACAAGAATCGACCCCGATTCCAGACACTGGAGAAGGATGCAGAGATGTGGCGGATCTCTGCAATCTCTTACATCTTCAGACGTAAGAAGGACTCATTTTCGCAACCCCCAAGTCTTCTCGAAGAGGCTTTTGCAAGACTACGTGTGCAGTTTGGAAAAGTAACTCGGGGGACTGGATTGATTAGACAAACGCTTTATATCGATTTATTTAGATATGGAACGCTAACTCGTGGAAACTAGTAATAAAATCAATAAGACGACAAGAGAGAACACAAAGGAAATATGTTTTGCTTTGACAATTCAAACTTGGAATCATGTTAACACTACATTAGTAACTTAGTCCCAATGCTATTCCAATGCAAGTACCCGCCCTTTTGACGTGTGTTGCTAATACAGTGTATAAGATGTAGATTTCGATGTATTTCAGTTTGGAACAGCTTGTACAGATGGCAGTTACAAGTATTAAAATGAGAGAATAATCGAATTCATGCTATATTGTGAATATTGCATATTTACAAATAGTACTATTTATTATCAGAAATCTCATGAGGCAAGGTGTTGGTATATTTAACGGGGTAGTCCTAAATTTAAAAGAATACCAAATGGGCAACATCGCACAATTTTATTAATTTTCATTTAAAATTCACGTGTTTGAAAGTGCTTTACTGTATTTTGATAAAGTAAACCGTAAGTAGTTTTCTCTGGAACTATTTTTTTATTTAAATTAAAATCAGAATGTAGATGTATTTTTACAATTACTGCGCACATTTCGAGTACATATCTACAGCAAGTCTACCAAACCATATAAGAAATATTGAGATAAATCGTTATGCGTCCGTTTTCCAGCAATTTTTAAATAACTTAAATTGAACAATGACTATTGACAGTCCCTTCTTTTCTAATGTTCGATTTTTCCGCTAACCTTTCTGTCCCTTTCCATGTCATGTGTAACTTGTATGACGTAATTGTATTCGTTCTTGTCATATTGTATTCTTAAGACACACAGATCAATTTAAAAAATTCAATTTTTTAACTGTAGTGGCGAAAGACCAATACCTATCACAAATCTGAAAATCCATATCGAAATTTTGAAGCGAAATGAATATAAAAAAAATATTGAACATAAAATATATTTAAATAATATAATATATAAATGGATATTTCGCTTGACCTTTTCCTTGTTTGTATTATTAAAAAATTGCGCTTGCTTGTACAACATATACATTTTAATATAAAATGAACGAACGAAATATATCATATATCCGGCAATACAAATTTTATCATTACAAATTAACTCACAACATATAAACCAAAAACATTATTTTAGTTTGTTGCCTTCTTTAATAACAATAATCCGAGGAAACCAAAATCTAGAAAACTGGTGAGAAAAATAACGGCACCCAAAATTTTTACTACCAAACTCGTTACTACCAAAAGAGCGAAAATTCGCCAAATATGGCAACCACGATAGAGCACTGTTCAGAACCGTTCTCAACTTTCGATTACCTGATTTTTCTTCGACTTCTACGTAGAGAGAAAGAGTGGGGTGGGGAGGAGGGGGTTTAATAACAGAAAATGGTTTATCTTTTCTCTTTTTCTTTCTTAACCACAAGAATGGCACAGAGCTTTTACCTAACAACTTCGGAAATTATTTAATTTCACTAAGACTTTTATAGAAAAATCTTATTGTTTTCATATATATTTTAAACTTAAGTTTGAGAAGTTCGTATTCGTTTGCAAAAATGAGTACAATTAGCCAAGAATTAATATTTCTCGTAATTACGATTTTGTAATAAACAAAAAAGTCGCCATTATTATCCAAACAGCTGTGATAATCCAGTGAGGAATGTGAAAACATATTCTGAAGTCTGGTCGAAACATTTTTTATTGAGTTTTTAATACTGCCGGGGTCGCCTATCATCTAGTTGTTATTCAAAGCCATTGCAGGATTAATGAAATAAACCCTTCTGGACATGTCGCAGTGGCATTTATGCTGTTTTATGCTTGCTTTTGCGATAAACAAGACAGACTTCAAAAGTTTTTTTTTTAACCATGGAACGAATGTTTTTAGAAATATTTCAATGCAAAAAGATACCACGAGCATTTTAGTTATCACTAGAGAAGAGTCCAATTTCAGGTATTTGTTAGTTTATCAAGTCTTTATGTGTTAAGTGTTAGTTTATTTAGTCTATCAAGATGAATATTACATTAATTCACATTTTAAGTTTTTCCTTTAACTATTAATTACTTATAGTTAAAGGCAAACTACACCAGTTATATTCACCCTTATAGTTTGACAGTCGTGATCGAGTTAATAAATTTTTGCACTAAAATAGTCTTAAAAATGTTTAAAAAAATTGAATACATGTACGAGTTCATGCATATCTAATATATAAACTAATTTAAACATTTTGTAAATTCTAGAAAAAACGTATACATGAATAATTTTGAATAAGAACATAACATTGTAATAGATATGAAAGGTACACAAAGTCAAATCAAATTTCGTAATCGGCCCTATTACTTCTAAGTTACAACCATAAAAACAAAGCCTTTATCCAATTACAATTACCAACACCCATTTGAAATACGTTTAATTACTGAATTAATAACCCAAACACAACAAGAGATCTTTTTCTCTAAATCTCATCTAAAATCTCACAGCTCTCTTATGCCAGAATTCCTTACTTGAAAGAGCTTCCCTGTTAAACTATCTCCCATCCAATGAGAAGATACCTGTAAAAGTCCAACCCATGTACATCGAACAATTGACCCCCGCAGTTCCCTTCGGCGTTGCAAGGGGTCGCCACCTCTGCCTCCCCCGTAATTCCCACTTTCACCTTACACCACGTGACATACCTAGGCAACACCTGAAGCAGTCTTCCTCTTCGCTGTACCTCTCTCTCCATCCCCTTGGCCCCGATGTACCTCTCCCCCCCTAGTTCCCCGGCTCAAGGTTATTGCTGGAAAATAGAAGATGGGAGGTGAATGACGTACGCAGTAGAACGCGATTAGCCGGTTATACGCCCTTTTTTAAAATTTGTACTCTAGTAGAAAAGGGCTCAATGTCCATAGGACCAAGAACTTGAGAATAAGGAAAGATAAAAAAAAATCCACTACTGCCCTGTTGCAATGTTACTTAGTAACTGTAGAACGAGATACGAGCCCTCAAAAAGTGATCTATCAAAAGTGATCTGTCAAAAGTGATCTAGAGATCACTTTTGAAAATTTTTTCAGGAGGAACCAAAAATTACATTAAAGAATTTTATCTTCTTTTTTACATATTGGTATTAGATAGACACAGGTCTTAACAAAATTTTATCTCTGTATAGACTCTTTTTTTTCTTCTTCTTTTAAATCTATCTGGATTTGAAAAAAAAAGCTGCGAGATGTAGCTCGACTACTGAGCTGCGATCAATGCGCAGTAGTCTACGCGCATCTTCGTCTATTTGTGTGTGCTTTTGAGGTTGATTTCTTTTCTTATCTGGTTTTACAATCAACTGCTACTTTCATAATGCAAAATGAATAATATCTAGCTGTTTCGGAATGTTATGACTTTGCCTACTGATAGATCTGCAGAAAAACTAAAAATAAATTACGTACATAATCTGAAAACCGAGAAAATTTTCTATCTGGTTTTGAAATTAGACGGCTCTATATAAAAAAACTGGTCATTTTCCTTTTGTTTTTCTTCTTTTTTATGTATTTGTTAAAAATAGTAAGATCGTTTCTTTTAAGATTTGTTCTCTACTATTGTGCAAAAAATGTATCTCTAGGATTGAGGGCGTTCAGGACTCGCATACCTTAGTTCAAAAACCCAAATCTACAAGTACATTTCCATATGTTTTTATATAATGTATAGGTTTTCAAAAGTTGATGCTGATTTATATGGTATCTCACAGTGAAAACTAATTAGTAAACGTATAAGCAAATTCATTATTTTTTATGTTCAAAAAGGCTTTGCTGACCGTTTTCACTTTGATGGGTCGAGTGATACCAATGAATATATTTTACTATGAATTTTCTCGGGTTGGATTGCCTTTATAAGTTATAGTTCCCAGGTTTGCTGTTGATCGTATTAGAGCATCTCATTTTGAAGGTGGTTGTCTTATATTCTTTTCAGAATATTACATACGGAAATCATTTTTAAATATTTTGTAGCTTTATCTATTAAGTTATTACAAATGTTTGCATAGCCGCTTCGACCAAAATGTAGTACACTTAATTGTGCTTTTATCAAGCTTATAACCATTTTTATGTTTTTTTTTTTTTAAATATCGTTTCAAGCAAATAAAACCGTTTCCAACAAATTCCGTTATTTCACATTTTTTTATGCTTTTAAATAAAAGAACCCATCCATATTTTCCTTGGGAGAAAACAACCATAACCTTATTCTCATTCTTTCTAACACAAAAAATACGAAGATGACCTCTCTCCTCGCAAGGAACTGCCGGAACCCACGGAACGGCGATTTTGATGTCCACAAACTCCCATTGTCCTCCTCATAAGCAGCGACCCGACCACGGGATGTCCCATCGACGCACAATGGAGGGAAGAAGGCCAACGCCCGAAACCAAGCCACAGCATCCATCGACGATGGGGGAGCCTCACTGGACTGTGGCATCCTTTGTGACTTCCCCAGCACAAGTCACCGGTTTCGGTCTCTTTCTGTGAAGTTACCATCTCTCTCTTCTTTTTTTCTTCCTCCCCCAGGTAGGGTAGAATGATTGGGGGGGGGGGGGGGGGGGGAGAGAGTCGGGGGGGAGGAGTTCAGGTGAGCCGAGAGGCACCTCGTCTGGAACGGGACTGGGATGCTTCCTCCCCAGGTTGTTTGTGGTGTACATGTACATTGGGCTGTGGGCATGTCTGGGGTTTTATTTGTGGTATAGTATAGATATACGGGTGCACTGTAAAAAATTTAATTCTCATATTTGACGAAACTTTTATTATTTTTTGACGATTCTTATTTCGTCAAAAGTCAATGACGAAAAGATTGTCAAATGTAACGAAAGTAGCTTTGATGATCACAGAATTCTCAAAATCGAGAGTGTTATTTTTGAGAATGTGCTGCAGTATATTTGGAAACTATTGTGTTAACGTTGGAGTTCATTTGTTGGTTTTTAAACTGGCTTGAAGTCATGTATAACTTGCAGGTGGTGAGCATACAATTAGGGGCAGTCTTGCGTATTTGGGCAGTCGTAATATTGAAATTAACAGTCTCGTTTACAAATTATTCTTATAAATTTGTAATTCCAATGGGCAGTCATAAATTTTCTGAGAATTGGAGAGTCGTAAATTTTGCTTAGAACGCACCCTGGTAGGTGGAAGAGTTTATGTAGGTAGTTGGATAGACCCCATCAAGATTTTAAGTATTAAGACTAATAGAAAGATCAATGAAAATAAGTAAGAGCTATTTACTTTGATGTCGTTTAAAATTCGTCGAAGAATGCTTGTGGGAATTTTAGTATTCACTAAATTAATAAGTTAAAGTTTTTAAACAATGTCAGATTAACAAATTTTATTTAAAAAGAAAATTTTGCAAAAAATCCAAAATATAAGGGATCAAATACATTACTTCATTTTGAAAACACACGTCTTCATCATAAAAAATATACTTTGCTCCCCAAAACGTTTACGTATACAATTATTACGTATATGGTCAAAAACCCATTGGCTTAAAGTTGTTAATTTAAACATACCAATAATTATAATTTTGTTTACATATGCTTAGTTGGTTGAGTTAACGTTAAACTACAGCTTTGTCATATGCTAATATATATTAAATAAGTATATAAACGTTTAGTTTGAAAATAGCCTTGCAATAGTTTCAGGGAATTGTAGTATTTGAAAATCTAGCCGAAGAACTTTTTATGTTCATATATAAAAGGACACTTGGTTTTAATTAATGGGGGAAAAACATGATTGGTGAAAAAACAATTAAAATTAACGAAATAAACATGTGCTGGTTTATTTAGATTTACTTGTGTTATTAATCAAAATATGTTGGATTTTTTTAATGGTTTTGTTCCATTCGTAATGTCAAAAATGAAACTTATTTCCTGGCCAGGTGGCTTTTCTTACCGATAAAAGACGGTACCATTTCTGGTATACACTTCCTCAAACTGAAACAGGTTTATACAGAGCCCACTAAACAAAAGCAAAACCCCCCTCTGTTTCCATTCAAAACCGAACACGCCTCCACTTCCAAACTGCAAACAACCTGACGCCGCAAGTCGACACTCGAACTGGCAACCGCGAGACACGAAACAGTCGCGCGTCCCCGACACCCAAGAAGACCTGTTTCCATTCCAGTTGCGATCCGCACAGGGATAAACTTTCGCCGAGTTTATGGCCACGCAACCCCCACTGTCCGATCCGCAAGATGAAGCAAGTGACATCCGTGAAGCTGCTCTGGGGATGGAGAGCAGCTGCTTTTTTCCATTCTTTTATCCTCTCCACTCCTCGAGCGACACGCCTCCGTGCCTCGCACCACGAGGAAAAGGGAGACGACGCGAAAAAACCACTTCTGTGTAGGAAAGAGGAAGGATCGCGGTTGCTGGATCGTTTCGCTGGGCCAGAAAACTCGGGGTTTTTGTTGTCGAAAAAACAAAAGTTTCGGTCTTAATGAAGGTATTATTTTCGGGTCGATATTTCGTAGCGTTTTTTTTTTTATTCGGTTCGTCATTCGACATGTTTGTTTTTTTTAGAAATTAGGCAGTGTTTAAACAAAATATCTCTGGCAGAACACGGCGATAACGAAGTTTGGGGTCGTCAACCAATCAAAGGGTAGTTTAAACAGTATGTGTTGTACATTTGTGGGGGCAGAATAGTTTATCATCATCATATGGGTCGAAGGGATTACTTATTGAGATATGTGCTGTTTTATTTGGCTATGAATGTATTTTCCGCTTTAAAGTAACTGAAGTTAATTATTTGTGCTTTTTTTTCTTTTTTCAATCTGAACTATCATACATTACACATATAGTAAAATATTTCTAAAAAACTCTTACCGCTTGATGCAATATGTGTCTGTTATTGTAATTTTTATAGATAAAACTGTTAGCAAGAAAGTTGCATTTCTTAAAGCTGATTGATTGAAATATTACAACGCTTAAAAGTAACAGATATAATATAGGGAGCAATGTTCCATAAACGAATTGGCATTTGTAAAAGCGGAATATGTTATATAGGCTTAACATAGAACATGTCTCCTATTTACAAAGGCCGACTCAATTGCAAATTGTTCTACAAGGATTTTTCTTAAAATGTCAAACAAATTATACTTATTATATAAAACTAACTTTAATAAAACATTAAAAGACGAAATTACTTTATTTTCGACCTTTAAGAAATTTGTTAACTGAAATATTTTTTCCTCTTTAAAAACAAACATTCAAAAGCTAAATGCATTATAGTACAAGTGCACTAAATGCATTATAGTACAAGTGCACTAAATGCATTATAGTACAAGTGCACTAAATGCATTATAGTAAAAATTTCGAATTAATTATTTAAAAACTAACGAGTAATTTATCTATAAAAATTGTCAATACAAAATGGAATCTATCCTCATACAAGCACCGCAATAATAGTATTAAAAAAACCAGTCAATTAAGCAAACACTAATAATTCTGGAAACATTAGACCTCTCGACCAAAAATAAAAACAAAACACTATCTGACCGAAAAAAAAAACATATACGCCGATTTTAATGACTTACAGGAACACTCCTGTCAAATTTGAAGAAAATCGAACAACCCGTTCGGTCGTGACTGCGTAACAAACTAATTTCCAGACGAAGTGCCGAAGTTAAAACAGAACCTTGTCAACCAAAGTGAACTTAATTACTCTTTTTTAAAAAATTAAGAGATGCAAATATGAATTGGTTACTCCTTGTCTGCAATAACAATACACTTCCCGTTTTCCAAACTCAAAAGATACAAGAATCACTACTGAAAATGAAAGCACACCCAAGAACCTTTTCAAAAAAGAAAGACACAGGTAAGTTCTCCAATCCCCCTTCCCACCACACCTGTGCCCCTCTACGCGACACCCCCTCTGGCCGCAGACGAAAATCTCCACTTCCAGGTAGAAAGACCGTGTGGCAAGAGAAGTGACCTTGACCAATTAATCACTCGGATTTCTTCTCTTCCCTTGCTTATCGCTGCTGCTCGGAGAGAGGTTGGTTCTATTTAACATCGGCGTCATCTCGATCTCCCGAGACCTTAAAAGGGAACAAACATGGGGCTGATAGCCAGTCCAAAGACTCGCGGAACAAATTGTTCTTTTTAAACCACACAAAACGACCAGGGATTTTAGAACCACATGTTTGAATATCGTCTAGTATCGTCTTGATTGAACACAGAGTCAATGTTTTTGATTTGTTAGACAAGAGTTTGCGAAATTATAAAGAGCGTTCGCTAATTATGAAAGTAAACATGCAAAGGGCGTAAACTTGAAGAAAAAAAAACGTTGGATATTTTTTTATTATTTATTTAATTAACAATTAGCTTTGGGTTTAATTGCAAGGTAATAATTAATTTTTTAATTTGTTATAACATATAGCGGGAGGGTGAAGTTCATAGGCTATAACGGAAAATATGCATTGGAAATCAATAGTTATGGAAGGAATTTTTTCTTAGAATAATTCATGCTTGCGCAGAAAAGTTTCAATTGACTTTGGATTAAAAGAATCATTCGGTTGTAAAGTTGCTGTTATTTTGAAAATGCAAAAAAAAACATCCCTTGAAATATTTAAATCTTAGAAAATCACGTACATTTTAATAGTTCAATTGGTTGGTCAAATTGACGTCGCACTAGAGCTATAAAAAGGCTCTTTTTATAGTGACTTTCAAGGAATAATTTGAATTCGATTAATTAGTATATTTCATATCACAATAATGAATTCCAATTAAAATACAATGAAGGATAAAATTTTGTTTTACAAATATATGAACGGGACATTATCAATCCAGATAATTCTGAAATAACATCTCTTATTTCATTACAGCGTTGCTTCCAAAACGTCTTAATAGCAGTAGTTAATAGAAGCATTTCCAAATTAAAACCACCCAATAGCAGTATAGTGTCATTTCGATAAAAAAAATACACTTATTATATATGTCAAATTAACTATTATAAACAGTTTGTTTAATATTTTACGGAACAAATCCTCCACAACAATAGCGATAGTTGCAGATGGAAACTAAAGTTATCTGAAAATAGTTTTCTATTATTTTCATAAGGATATTAGCTCAAGGTGGTACTAGCCAAGATAATCTATATTTCAATAATTATTAAAAAGGTATTAACATCCGGCTTTTTTTCTCAAAAAAACTTTAAGGGACTTATTGGAGCTGGCTAAAACTTTTAAAGGACTTTTTGTATATTATTATGCAACAATTCCCTTTCTTCTGAAATGGTGAATATGTTTTGATACATCATACCACATTTTGTAGCAGTAGTGAAAGTACTTGGCATCTCACTTAAACGTTGACAAACGCATTTTACAAAACAACTCATTAAATATATACACAAGTTATTTTTCTGAACAAAATATTTCATAAAACGGTGTGACTCGCAATCAATTAAAAATGAAAGAAAAAGACATTTGGTTATAAGATAACATTAGAGATAAATTCGATGCATAGATAAGTATTGAAAGTTCAAATAAAAATTCAAGGGTTCGAATTCTTTTTTACGTCAAGATTTTTGTACAAATAAAAAACACGCAAATAATGTTACTGAAAAGAAGCACATTCGAAAGACGCCCCATGCCACTCTTCCTACAAGAGAGAAGACCCACTTTTCGAGAATCTCTTCTACCAACCACCATCCCGAGTTCGAAGTTCCATCCGCCATCTTGATCCTCCCGACTTCCAAGAGTGGAAGGGAAGGAAGGAAGGGAAACGAACTTTGGGCCACTGGAAGGAGAGAGAGAGAGAAGGGAAACTTTTTCTGTCAACTTCGTGTGTGCGCCTCCATTGTTTTTATCTTTTGGGAGATGAGTCGCCGCCTATTGTTGCACACCCCTCCCTCCCCCCTGCTTTGTTTCGACATTTAGAAGAGAATAGAGTACTGCATCATCGGCGATTGCAGGCAACCTGGCCCTGCACATACTGTGTGCGGGGAGATATTTCGACTCTCTGGTTCTTTTCTTCCAATCGCCGTGTTCCATTCGGAGGGAGGATAGGTGAACTTTGTCAGGAGTTGTTAGTGGGTATTTATTAGAGTTACTTTCCAGTGAGGGGGATAATAGTCTGGCGATAACGTAAAAATGTATGTAAATGGAACTCTGAAATCTAGTAACACAAAAATTAAGACTTAGAAAGAGTATTTAAGAAAACTTTACAAGTCGTGTTTTTATCGAATTTTCTCAAATATTCACGCACAATTTATTGTGAACAAAATCTTTCAAACACGGTCTTGATGTAGTTGTCTGTTCTTCTTTCATAAACCTTCAAAGATACGGATATCGCTATTCAAATAATATCATATTTAACGGCTAAAAATATGTGTAAACCTAACGTTTCCTTAATTCAAAAGGAATAAAAAAATCGTGTTGAATGATAATTAGAAATGTTGAAAACTTAATCATAATGTAGCTCGAAATGAAATACCTAGTAGAGGGTTGTTTTAATAAATACGCAATGTTATTTTCGTTTTGACGGTACGCAATTAGCGAAAGTTGCATTTCCAAGTTCCTCTTTCAGAAAAAGGAAACGGATTCGCTCTTTTCCCCGTCGTGTTTCTCGCGGAACTGTCACGCAAAGAATGACGCCAATTGGGTCACAATCGCGTCATGCCACTCTGGTCGCTAGGAACCAGTGGCGTAGCCAAGGGGGGAAACAAGCAGTGGCGTCGATTAAGGGTGACGGGGAAGGGGCAAGCGCCACCCCACATTTTGAAAATGTAAACAAATTTTCATTGAAGTTTTAAAGAAATTGTGCATTTGCCCTTTTAACCCTTGCACTTTCACTCTTGACATACAATTACGCCACTAAATACGGAGAGTTAGTATCCAGTTATCTGTCGACCACAAAACAACATCGCTAATTAAATTTTAAATAAAAACTAATACTTTAAATAATTTACTTCGGAAACTCATAATTCAATAAAGAAAATATTTTTACCCTAACAGTAATGTTTTACGCCTTTTTCCTTTTTGAAAGCTCGTTTTACCAGGTAAAAGTAAGCCCCTTAAAAATTATGGACCATTTGACCAACTGACCCACACTGCACTGGGTTTTCGTCCACATTCTTTCTTACCAAAAATAATTTCAGTTTAACAATTCTGATTTGGTTTTTAACCTTCTGAATCATTCTTGTTGGAAAAGAAGACTATGAATAATCGAGATAAGGCCACGTGATTCAGACCATGGCTCTTAATAGCGGGTCTGATAAAAGTGATCGCATACAATCAATACTTACATTTTTTGCCGAGTTGTGGAGAAATAACAGGCATTTTTGAGTTTTCGGCAAATTACGAGATATGAAAATGAGTCGTTATTTTTTTTTTGTGTGCATATGGGTACACCAACCAAATTTACTTTTACTTTTAAATTTTAAAATTTACCAAGCAAAGGATCGCCTTGCATTTTTGACATTTCTATCAATATACCGAAAAATATTATTACCATTCAAGCTATTTAAAGAACACATTTGATAATTGCATAAGGCCTTTAATAATTGCATATAAATGAAATATTTTTTTTAATATTTAATATTATATTTCTCAATTAAAAATATTAACATGTTTTAATATTTTATCAAATTCAGGATAAGAAGGTTAAACTGAATTTTGTATAAATACATTTTAGTAAACAAAAGGAATATTTTAGTTTTAGAATATCATTACCTTTCTTTAAAGATAAGAAAAATAAGTTAAATTCATGTAAAACACAATTGTGTGAAATGAATACTCTCAAACCGAACACTAGAGCAATTTTAGTTTCAAAGTGTGTCCTAAAGTAGACATCGGTAAAACAATAATAGCCCAAATATCCAAAGTCCACGTGGTTAGTTTTGTCTCTAGCAGAACATTATATAATCAATAATTTAACGAATTTTACTGAGCATTTGTACTAAAGCATTGTATTGCTGCTTTCGGAAGAAGCGACATAAAGTGAATGCAAATATTAAAGATAAGGATATAAGCCTACGCTTTCGCAGTCAGTGCGCCAACAATCGTAAAGTAAATTAATTTTTGGTTTGTATTGGCATTACAAATATATCAGAAAAAAGTAACTTAAATTACCATATTAGATTAAGTGAGAAGGCGTATGTATTGCATGCACATATTTATTTTTGTGATTATTTTTTTATCAGCCACTGCCAACCCGAGCGGTTGCATCAACGTGGTTTTAAATAGACGCAGACAAAAATATTCAGATGATCAAGTGTTTACTGACCCTCGAAAAGTTTTCTTTTCATCTATCGAGAACGTTAAACTGACAAATGCATAATAAGATGATTTTTAGAAAGTTTTTTAAATTTATGATAGTCAAAACATGAAATAAAAATTATCTTTCACATGTTTTACATTTTCGATGACCCACTCGGTGAACGTTAAAATATATAAACTTATAATATTTTTATAAAACTGACACTAAATGACTTTTTAAGCATATGATCAAACTCGAATCTCCGATTTGGTAGAACGAAAAGAGCCTATGAGGATTTGAAATATGATCCAATTTTTTTCTTAGACAAAAGTTATAAACAGTAAAAGGTCAATTAAAAAGGCTGTTAAAATTCTTATAGAATTTTATTATTTTGCATACACAAAAGTCAAATTAACCAATTGGAATATTGTCTATTCTTCTATCAAATTCGGATAAATATAAGTACGGTAGAACTCCAATTATGCGAGCTCCAGTTATCCAGATTAAACAAAGCGGAACGTCAATTATCCGAATCGCTTTGAGAAAAAAAATCAAGAACATCTTCATTTTAAAAGTTACTTATATATGAATGATATTGTTTTTAATAGTCATTAAATTTCATTACATACTGAAGCACAATTTGTTTTTTTTTTACTAACAAATAACATTTTTCGTAAATCATCCGATTATCAGGATATTGGATTGTAAGGATGGGATCTGGTCCCAATTGATTCAGATAAGTGGAGTTCTATTTTAACAGAGATTCAAACAACAGACTCAATTTTGATTATTACTATTTTACATTAAAGAACACTTATTCGTCCGGTGAATTTTAAAGGATTCTCGATATAGTTCATTCTATTCGGAATCCCTAATCGAAACCAGGACAATTAGTAATCCAATCCGCCGCCTAAACAAACTAGAAACAACTTACCTCTACAAGCGATGACAAAAGATGTTCGACGCAAGGAAGAGACAGCCACCACCATCTAGGACTTCAGTCACCAAGTGATCGGGAAGATGATTGAGCGAACGGGACGCGCACTTTCGCGACAGGGAATCACGGAGCGGAATGACGAGGAAAAGTTTCAGCTGCAGCGAGCAAGTGGTTGTGTGCGGCCCAGGAAACATCTTCCCGACTTCGCGCATGCGCCGTTCGCCTTCTCCGCCCCTATCACGTGGCCCCGATGCTGGAGAAGAGGGGGATGGATGCTCAGATAGACGATTTTTCTTTTGTTTGTTCTTTATTCGGGTGGTTTTTGGTTCGTTCGTTTGCTTTTTTCATCTTCGTGTTCTCTTTTCCCCGAGCAGGGGCATGAAGGAGGATTTTCTTTTTGGTGGGATTCGGAACCGGTGCATCTTGGAATTCATCTGCTCGCACTTGGGTTTGAGATCCCTCTTTGTGGTTGGAAGGGAGACGTGGAAAAATAGTGTTTTTTATGCGATTCTTTCAGAATTTAAGTAATGAAAGTAATTTTTTTCGTGAATAACGTATAGGTCAAGATGCGACAGAAATTCAAGGCCCACCTTTTAAATCTTTCGATCCAAATCCAAAATTAAATAATAGTATTTATTTATTTAACATCGGGAAAGCGATCCTTGGACGTTTACTAAACGCGAAAGTAAACTGCCAGTGTTTTGAATTTATCAATATGGCTGTTTCTTCTTCTTCTTTTTTTTTTTAAAAATTTTGGGATGTTTATAATGTACGTAATGTTCCTCTGTATTTTGGCCGTAGCGTACGCAGAAAAGTTTTATGTGGGGGGGGGAGGGGGGTTAAAAGGGAGTTATTTTCTTAGAACCTCCTCCTTTTAGTATTTATATATAGAACTTTGAAATTAACCGATTCATGAGGGGAGAGGGGTCTGACCCCCATCAATCCTCCTTCCACCTCTGCGTAAGCCACTGTATTTTGGAAAATTGTTAAATTAAAAAAAATATATAGTAGCAGATAATACGTATTTGTGAAAATGCAGCTGTTCCTGATTAGTTTGACTGTGGAAGTAGGCTAAGGTCGGCTGCTTAGATATTGGACGTTTTGGGGTGTACACTACAAAAGGTACACTTTTTCTTTGATAAACTATAGAGAGTTAAAAAGTGAATGAGTAGATATTCTGTTTTTAGAAAAAAAGAAACACGACTGTTGTTTTTTAATTTTAATAACTAATCGTAACACTAAATTTAAACAAGTTGTTCTTCAAATATAAAAATGTAAATGCCATAATTTTTAATCCGCGCTTTTCCTTTTCACTAGTCTACATTTACTGACAATTAATGTATCTTTTTCGATCCAATAAAGCATCTAAATATCTTAAATTACTAAAGGGGGCCGAGACTAGTTGACATCAGGGATTAGCTAACTGTGAAAAATGCATACTCATATATGAAGAAACTTTCGTCATTTTCACGAAACAGAGCTATATGCTCGATTAAATATTTCGTCAAACTGAGAAAATTAATTTTGTCGTTTTTTTAACGAAATTTATTTCTTCAAAAATGAGGATGATTTCAAATAAATATCGACGAGCCGACGCTTTCCCAACCAAGAAAGAATGGCTCAATTGTGGCAATAAATGTATAAGAACCAAAAGCAAGCCGAAAATCAGTCTGAGTAAACGACTTTCGTCAAAAATGTGGGGATTCTTGTTTCATCAAAAGTCATGTGATTCAATGACGAAACAATTGTCAAATACGACGAAAGTAACTTTAACGACCACAAAATTTTCAAAAATGAGAGTGTTATTTTTGAGAGTGTTGGCATTATATTTCTGCAAATTACCACCAGTAAGGTTTCAGAGCTCGTAAAACTATTTCATGTTTAGTACAGCAGAGTATATATAATAGAGAGTCTATTTTCAGAGGAAATATAACACACATCTAACTTCGGTTCATACAAAAAATCTCTTTAATAAACTCCTAATTGTGTTGTTTTGAAATCCTAACTTATTGAAATGTTTAATTAAACAGCACACATGTTCTGGCACACAGCATAATCTGCCACACAACTTTCTATCACACTAAAAAAAAGTCAATTCGCCAAGCATCGATTCATAAGAACCCTTCACCGTTAAATGCGCGTGATTTTCTATGAAGCTTCTGTGTCGATTTGTCCTAAATTCGTTGTTGAGTTTTAGTTTGAATTATCTTTGAAATGGTGTCGGCTGAAAAATTGCTACTTATTTAATTTTTTTTTTACATTTTCATCTTTTGATCTCTTTTGGGCGTATTGTAGATTCTGCAGTTTCAATCTCAAAATATTTTAGACTGATTTAGAGCAAGTTGATCGAGCAAACTTTGAACTATACCTATATGTATATAACCTACATCTAAATTTCTTTATCGTAGTATTACTTATTATTCACAGGGACACAGGTTAATTTTGAAAACCTATTTTTAAAAAATAATAAAATGGAAGACACCAAAAAGTAGAGAAAGAGTAAAAACATGACACCAAAATTCTGCCTCAAAAAATAACGCGTTCATTTTCGAGCACTGCATATAGGTTGATGGAAAGTAATATAATTTAGAATTAAATTACTTATTTCATAAAAGGAAATAATGATAAACAAATTTATAAATCAGGTATCGTAAAACATTATTTCTTTAGAATCTGCAATGTCTTTAGATGTCTTACAATAGTTTTATGCACTTACAATAAAAAGAAAGACTAAGGCAATTAGACGTTGAGAGAAATAAAAGAATTATTTATAGGTCAAACACACAGTGAGTAATTCTTCAGAAATAATTCAATTTCACAGCTAGATTGATCTAATAGAAATACTTTTTTTTAAGTTTTCGAAATTAACGTCTCGAACATTCACATTTCCATTAGAAGTCAAACAAAGACCTCTCCTTTTTAGATGAAAATAAATAATAATTGAATAATATTTATGCTATATAGCAAAACCAATTCTAGCAATTAAACTACATCTTCTAAACGTAGGTTACTGTAAGTAGGTCTATAATGGTTATTTTGAATACTTATATGTGTAATTAAATACAAGATTATATATGGGATGGAAATGTTTTAAAATAAGACTGTATAAAAATTTAAATTACAAATGGTGGTCAAAAATATTTGAGCGACAGTCATTGTTTGGCTGCATCACATTTAGCTGTATTGGCATAATAAAATCTTTTCGCTCAACTAATTCGCTTATCTTAGCAATATACAGCGTAGTTAAAACACAGCAAAAAGAACGGTTTATTATATGTAGTTAAACATCCAAGCAAGGACAACCATCGGTTACCAAATTGTGACCACCCATCCTGTATATTGGATTTTAGTTTTTTAAACTTCTTGCCTTTCTTACTGTAAAATGCCCTCATTGTTATCCACAGCAACGAAGACATATTGTACATCTGTTTACAGCATTTATTTAGTAGGATATTCGGGGTTGGAGTGCTAAAAAAATTCTTTCCTGTAGGTTCCACTACACCCCTGCTCATTTCATCGCCATTGGCCATCTATCGATCACGTGACAAACAGAAACAGGTGAAAGAATGTCACCATACACCTCTTTATTCCTAGAAAAGACGTTTGGGGGAAAGAAAAAATTTCGAAACGGGGGAGGAAATGGCGAACCTTTCGCTCCCGGTCTCGCATTAAAATAACCTATAATTTGTATGGAGACTCCGGGGGTTTCCGCATATGCGTGAATAGGAAACGTAGAGCGCAATCTGTTGGCGCATAGCGAAATTTTTAGGTTAACTTGTAAATAACCGTGAAAAAGTTAATAGTCGCTCTCACAGAGAATTGTGGAAATAAATAATTATTTTGTTTAATTTATTATCGCGGCTTTTGTTAAAATCTGTTAATGTTCGATTATTTTTTTTGGTAATAAAATAAACATTTTTATCCTTAACTAATGGTTTGAAATAAAAATTGTATACTTTAAAGATTGTTCTATTGTTCTTTTATGACGCTCCATTGTTTTTTTTTTTTTAAATTGAGTAATCCAAAAATTCTATAAAAAAATAGACGTCATACTTAGATAACCAAAAAGCACAGTGTAAAAGACAAAAATATGTTTCTTTCTATGAAAAAAGTTAGGATAACAGGAGGTGTTAGGTAGTGACAAAACGTTAGAAGGTAAACTAGACGAGTTATCATCAAATCGATGACTGATAAACGCAGTTTAAAATTTATGTCAGTATAAGCAGCAGCAGACTATACCAGAAATTGATTTGTTTCGGGATTTATAAAATTAATAAAATAAAAATTAATAATGTTGGCCATAAAGTTCTGGTACACCAAAAGTGCCGGTTCGCCGCATACCGGCCCACTACACCTCTACCTATTTTTGTTGTATTAAAATACAAATGCGACGTTAAAATACGCAATAAAAGTTCGTATAATCCGGACATGTTTCGGGCGATACATCACCCTTCATCAGCGAAAAATGCAAAATCTATGTGTAATAAATAAACCCAAGAAATCTAATATGTTGCCAAAAGACCAAAAAACTAAAAAACTATTACAATCGGTTGGAGTTAACTATTGTGTGCCAACAAGCGGGAAATAATACTGGGACTACAAACGTTTCATTGACAACCGAATCAATATTGCTAAAAATATGAAACACCTCCAAGAAGTCAAGTTCAACTGGAGATTTAGGTTTGCAAATTAAATATGAATTTGTATTTTAATATTCTTAACGCAATGTTCTATAAGACGAGTTTTTATCTTATTTTTGTTGTGTTTGAGAAAAATATATTTAAATTTGAAAGGATTTTGAACTAACTATAGGTTAACAGAATTCTGGTGAGAGGGTTGTGTTGAAAATACTGAATTAGTCGCCATTGTATTCAAAGACGACCTCTGATTATTAGTAAACTTATCACCCCAATAGCCCCTAAAACTATATCTCCCACAACTACTATAGGACTTAAGAAATTTGAAATAAATATGTATCGGTGATTTTATTCAAATAAGGACAATAATTTAAGAAATAAAGTTAAATATATTACATAAAAGCCTCTATTTCATTTGCTAGCCATATGCATTGAAGTTTATTTGTACGTTAAAATATGAATTTATTAATTTCTATTGAAATATTCTTTATATAAAGTATATATTTTTTATATATATTTTGATTGCCAATTTTTACTCTTTCTATAACGCATCAACTCAGAAAATGGCATTTAAAAATGTGTCTTTGTATGTTTCTGTGAGTAAAAGTTTTTTAGAAAGAAACATAATACACTAACCGATTTTTGTATATGATTCTATAGTTTTTATAGGGTAAGAATGAATAGGATGCCGGAGGATCGCACCCTATCTTAAATTAATATTAAAAAATATATGTAAATATGCCTTAAACACATATTTGCAGAGTTGGGATGACATAGATTTTGTTATTTCCTCTACATTTTTGGATAACTCCCGCAACTCTACTCCCCAATTAAATTATTCTAAAATTTAAAAGTCATTGTAAACTAGTAATGTTTCATAACTAATATTGAGATTTTTTAATTAATTCATACAAAATAATTTTTCTTGGGAAATATGGTTGTGAACGCTCCAACTCCCCTTTTAACGAGAGCCAACTGCATTGTGAGACTGACCCTAAATATGCTAAAAAACTTGATTTTTAGAGATATTTTTTTTCAATTACTAAAATTACATTCAAATAGTTTGTTTGTTGCAGTTTTCTGCCATTAATCACTATCGTTTTTTTTTTTTTTTTTGACGTGGATACGTTTATGCTTTCGGTCTAAAGCGGAGTCGTAACCTATAAAACAGCATTTGTAAAATCCCTATAACTCCATTTGAAATCAACCTATAGGGATAAATGATATACCATCGTGTACAGGAAAGTGAGACATTTCGAAAAGGCTGATTGTTAACCCATCCCCCCCCCCCCCCACTTTAGACCTTTGTACCGCGTGGGGGGGAATGCTATAAAAAAGTTTTTTAAATGTAAATGATAAAAAATATACCAAGAAATAAAGCCAGTATATTTAGTTACGACAAAATCAACAAAAACACATTAAATCGTCACATTAGACACAAAAACAAATCATAAATTTCATCATTTATATATAGGACAGGTTTGGTTTGTTAAAAATGACTTTTTTAATTGTGAATTATAAAATATATACACATCAGCGCAATGTTTATATACAATAGAATTGACTGTTTAAGGTTTCCTGAAAGTGCGCCACATAGAATAAATGAACTAATGAAACCACTCCAAAAAACGAGCTTACACTACTTATAAAGCAACGTTTATACCAACCTAGGATAAGGTAAAACAATCAACGTGGGATGAACATTTGTTATTCAACTGTCAGTAACTGTCTCAAAGTCAATTTCTCATTGAATTTCGTCAGCTTGAAACATCTATTAATTACCTTTACACTTTTGTTGTTGATCGCAGTTTTCTCCCAATGAACTGCAAACTTTCCGAATAAAAAAAAATTATATGCATTTCTTTCTTAGAAATGACAGAATACTATCTATTCGTTTAATGTTCCATGTATGAATGGTAAAGGTAATTTTGAAATGTTTTCCAAGTTATGTACTGAAATTGAATTTTCGGCATTATTTTAAAAGGGAATATGTTATTGGAGGTATTTTTTTTTTCGAGCTTTTTTCCTTCCGATATCTTATGTCTAGAAAACAATTTCTGTCTCGTTTACTGATATCTCGTCTCATTCCAAGAACTGGGAAGTATTTTCAATAGAGTAAAGAGTAAAGGTAAATAGATTTTTGTAATGGTGGGTGGTTGAACTTTCGCCATGAGCTCGCATTAAAAATAATGAAATGGCTGAAATATACTTTTGAAGATTCATGCTCTTTCAAATGTAATTACTATGATGACTATTGTTTAAAAATAATTAATTTATAACTGTTGGATCTCAGTAAAGGCCATTGTTAAATATTTCATTCATACTAATGGGTTGTACACCCTTTAAAAACAACAACAACAAGTTGAAACGTAATTTTTTGATAACCATCAAAACAATTATTATGTTTTAATTTAACTAGGGGGCTCCGCCCCCTGCTCCGCTAACGCTTCGCCAACCATCGGAGGATTGCTACGCAATCCTCCTTAGTTTGCTTCGCAAACAATACCGGCTTCATACACTGTAGACAATGACAATATGTCCTAACAACAATACTTTTTTTAGTTATATAAATTATTACTGGCAGTGCCGTCACACAAATTTATTTTTGGGATGTTGAGACAAGAAATTTCCCAACTTAACGATCCGAAATTCCGAACGTGAACGATTCAAAATTCCCAGTTTAAGGACGTCGGGTACCAGCTCTAGTGTTGTCCTCGTTATCTGACCATTGTTAAAAATATGAGACATCGTTCCCGGGTCTTTTCTTCGAGAAAGGCCTCGAACCAAAGCGTCGTTGATGTAGTAAGTAAATACGTACCAATAACCAATCAAGGGAAGTAGTGTAAAAAGGCCGCTACGGAGCCGCGGAGTACGGCGGAGTAATGAGGAGTAATTGAGGAATACGAGGATTTGTGAGGATCTGAGTGGTGGTGCTGTGAGAATCAGGGCGGATCTCGTCTGTCAAGCCGAGGGGGCGTGGCCTAATGGAGATGACCTCAACCAATCAGGTGTCAGTAAGTGACGTCACACGCAGGGGACATGGGAACAGGTGTCGATGACTCATCGCAGCGCCGCCGATGGGCATGTCACACCGTGTCTCAACGTGTATGTACAGGAACGGACCAATCAGAGGCTTGTTTGAGGATGACCTCATGAACAACCAATCAGGTGTCAGTAAGTGACGTCACACGCAGGTGGGGGAAGGTTTTACTAGTTCTGCTTGTAACCGCAAGACGGCGCTGCATGTAGGGGAACGGACCAATCAGATGCTTGTTTAAGAATGACATCATGAAGAACCAATCAGGTGTCAGTAAGTGATGTCTATGGAGTGTCATGTGACATGAAAGTTGCTTTTTTGTTATTTTGCGTTTTTATTTGGGTATTGGTGGAAATTTGCGACGCACAGCATCTACACATTTTTAATTATAAGCTGTGGGTTGTGACATCATAGGTATAATGTTAGGAATGGTTGGTTGTTGAAAAAACTGTGAGCTATGAAAGTAATGTGAAAAAACTGTGAAAGTAAATAAAATATGATAGAATTAAACTAATATTCTTATTTTAATATTTATTATATTTTAATATTTATTTATATTTTGATATTTATTTGTATTTTATTATTTATATTTTTACATTTATTTTTAATATTTAATTATATTTTAACTTCTATATTTTATTATTCATTTATATTTTAACTTCTATATTTTATTATTCATTTATATTTTATATATATTTTAATATTTATATATATTTTATTATTCATATATTTCATACATATTTTAATATTTATTTATATTTTATTACTCATTTATATTTTACATATATTTTATTTACGTATACATCTGTGCCAAAAAAATTAACTCAGTGAGAGCAATTACGTCCCACTAGAGCTGCACAATGAACTTATGTTAAAGGGAATGACAGTAGTGTATATATTTTAACTATGGTTAGTACAAAAGAAAAGAATTTTGCAAGAATGGTTTTAGAAAAATATATTTTATGTGACCAACTCCAGCATATAATTTCGCAATATAACTCTATGAGGAATCATCCTATGGGGGTAAATAACATACCATCGTGTACAGGAAGGTAGACCAGATTAATAAGTAAAGCTTTTTTTACCTTTTGACATGTGTACTAAGGGTATAAAAAATGACAGTCTGGGGTTCTATGAAAATAATGTTTATAACAATATACGTTTAAATTACAATTTATATAACGGAAATCAGTCTCAGTGGATGAAAAAAAAAATAATTAATATGAAAGCTGATACTTTGAAAAAGAACCTTGGGAACCAAAACCTTGTATTACGGTTAATTAAACTTTTTATAAAAGTAATGTGTTCTTTAAATGTTTTTCACATCATACGTAAAATTATTATTTTAAGAGGGAAAATATCATATCGTTATGACTAGAAGGAGGGATCTCACCTTGATCACAATTGGATGCATTAGAATTGCTTACTGTTTAGGAATATGATGTAAAAGTTACTCTATCGCACTGTTTGTTGTGCTGGGCTTGATAAGAGCAGATTTGGGGTTGGTATGTAAGATAATGGATCTATTACTTGTTCTAATACGTGTTGAATAAGGGAATTTGTCTTAGATGTTGCTGTTTTAGGGGTGTTTTATAATTGGTTGTTTGATTGAACGATACAGTGCAGCTATACAAAGGGGTTTATTTATACGCTTGGTACAAGTACACATTTTTTTCTTATGTCATAAAATTACACTATAACAAAACGCATAGGTGGATGGTAGAAATGAAGTAGCACCATACAAGGGGAATTATTATGGCTGGCTGATTAAATTTTCAAAGACTAAGAGGCAACAAGTTCCCATATGAGTACAATTGAGGGTGAATGTGTAGAATTTGGCGACATCAAGTATCCACAAGGGGACAATTTGAGAGGTGTATTCGTAAAATTGGCGACATAAAGTACTCATAGGGAGACGTTTGTAGGCGTATACATAAAATTGGGGTGAAAGCGGGGTTTGTAGTTGTACATTAGACAAGAATAAATGAAAAAGTTTAAGTTTGAAATAAATTATAAAAAGAATAAATGTTAAAAAAAAAAAGTTAAAATACAATTTAAAAAGCAAAATGTAAAAAAAAAAAAAAAAGTCTAAAAAGAAAAATGTAAAAATAAAAAAAAGTTTAAGTGTGAATTAAAAACTAAAAGGTTAAGTAAGAAAAAAAAAATAACTAAAAGTGAAAAAAAAAATTTTAAAAGTGAAAAAAAAATATATATATATTTATATAAAAAATATTTGAAAAAAGTTTAAGTGTGAAATAAATTATAAAACTAATAAATGTAAAATAAAAAGTTTACGTGTGAAATAGATTATAAAAAGTATAAATGTAAAAAAATAAATAAAAAGTTTAAGTGAAAAATATAATGTAAAGATAAAAAAGTTAAAAAACAGTAACTGTAAAATAAAAAAAAAGTTTGTATAAAATGAACTTTTAAAAGAAAAATGAAAAAAAAAAGTAAAAACAATATATATAAAAAGTTTTAAGTGTAAAAAAAAAATTAAAAAAAAAAAATTAAAAAAAAAAAAAAGACAAATGTAAAAAAGAAAAACGTAAAAAAAAATTTAAAATTTAAAAAAAAAAATTTACAAACGAAAAATATGAAAAAAAAAAAGAAACGTTAAAAGAAAATTGCTAAATGTAAAAAAGAAATGTGTTAAATGTAAAAGATTAACCATCATAAGTTTTTTACCCGAATCGACCCAAAGCCATATGGTGTTACGGAACGTACTAGCCCCATATAGGCACAGATGCCCGTGGTGAGTTCTGTGAATGGTCTACCCACTAATCAAACGACAAGTACCACAATTACATTAAATAATTAGCAACAAAAAAAAAAGCAGGAAATACTACTATAGATATAAAAAATATTAACAAAGTATCGAAAATAGAACCAAAGGTAACTAATAAATCTGTATAGAATGAGTGTCTATAAATGTATAAGAGAAACCAATGTATATATTTCTACTAAAATGTTGACACATATACTAAATTTTTAACAAATTAAGTCAAATATTTGCGAAATAGAGAAAATAATACATACTTTTTAAAATTGTATCAAATAGTCTATGAATGGATAAAAAAAAATATCATGACATGTATTAAAAAAAAAATTAAAATAATGGACTTACGTGTAACACATTAAGTTAAGAAATTTATACTTATCAAAGAAAGTAACGTAAGTCATATAAAAAAAAAAAAACCTGTAGTTAAGTACAATTGTTAATTGAATATGCTACAAAATATTGTCAAATTACACCATTTTTAGTGATAGGACAAGCAAACTTGTTAAAATGTCATATAATTATCAAAAATATTATACAAAGTACGAATTTAAAAAAAAAAAGTAAATGCAAAAAGAAAAAAAAGTTTAAGTGTAAAATAAAATGTAAAAAAAAATAAATGTAAAAAATAAAAAAAAGTTTAATAAAAAAAAAGTTAAAAAATAATAAAAAAAAATTTAAGTGTAAAATACAATTTAAAAAAAAAAATGTAAAAAGAAAAAAGTTTAATAAAAATTACATGTAAAAAAAAAAAAGTAAAAAAAAAAAAATAAAAGGAAAAAAAGTTAAAAAAGAAAAAAAAAAGTTAAAAAAGAAATAAAAAGTTAAAAAAGAAAAAAAAGTTAAAAAAGAAAAAAAAAAGTTTAAAAAGAAAAAAAAAAGTTTAAAAAGAAAAAAAAAGTTTAAAAAGAAAAAAAAAATTAAAAAAGAAAAAAAAATTAAAAAAGAAAAAAAAATTAAAAAAGAAAAAAAATTAAAAAAAAAGAAAAAAATTTAAAAAAAAAAAAAAGTTAAAAAAGAAAAAAAAAAGAAAAAAAAAGTTTTAAAAAAATAGTTAAAGTGTAAAATACAATTTAAAAAAAAAAATGAAAACATAAAAAATTAAAAAAAAAAAATGTAAGTGTAAAATTACATTTTAAAAGAAAATGTGAAAATAGAAAAAAAAATAAAAAGAAAATTGCTAAAAGTAAAAAAAAAATAAAGGTGTAAAATGTTAAATAAAAAGACCTTAAGTGTAAAAAATAGAAGAAAAAAGTTTAAGTGTAAAATATTACTCATCATAAGCTTTTTTACTCGTATCCACCCAAAGTTATATGGCGTTACGGAGCGTACTAGCCCCATATAGGCGCAGATTCCTTGGTGAGTTCTGTGAATGGTCTACCCACTAATCAAACGATAAGTACAATAATTATATTAAAATATTAGCAAAAAAAAAAAGCAGAAAATACTAATATAGATATAAAAAATATTATCAAAGTATAGAAAATAGAACCAAGAATAACTAATAAATCTGTATAGAATGAGTGTCTATAAATGTATAAGAGAAACCAATGTATATATTTCTACTAAAATGTTGACACATATACTAAATTTTTAACAAATTAAGTCAAATATTTGCGAAATAGAGAAAATAATACATACTTTTTAAAATTGTATCAAATAGTCTATGAATGGATAAAATAAAATATCATGACATGTATTAAAAAAAAAATTAAAATAATGGACTTACGTGTAATACATTAAGTTAAGAAATTTATACTTATCAAAGAAAGTAACGTAAGTCATATAAAAAAAAAAAACTGTAGTTAAGTACAATTGTTAATTGAATATGCTACAAAATATTGTCAAATTACACCATTTTTAGTGATAGGACAAGCAAACTTGTTAAAATGTCATATAATTATCAAAAATATTATAAATTGACTATTTGACTCATAGCCGTATACTGACCCCCTTGTTCCTGGTAAAATTGATGTAAATCCACATGGTTTTGTACTATAATCATGTGCAAAGACCTTCCTTAGGTATTCTTCTTCTTAATTTGTGAAATATTTTTGATAAACACAAAGGTTTTTTTTTTTTATGTAAAAATTCTACCTACATATTATAAATTGAACAAAGCAGTCTAAAAATATTACATAAATTTCACTAATAAGAACTTAATTTCCATATATATATATATATTATTGTAACAAAGACCTTATTTTAGTATTAATGAAATCACTTTGTTAATAATTCAACAATATTATTTGTATACATCTCCTACACTGGGTGTGTACTTGACATTTTATCCTTAGCAGCACACTATTGGTTTTATTTTTTGAGGCAAGATTGCTGTTAATCTCCGTAAGTTTTCATGTGTCGTAGGGTGCTGAAGGTCATTTTGATCTGTTGGGCATGTACTATTGGTAATATTTTAACATATTAAGTAATATTTTTCTTACTTTGTATAATATATTTGATAATTATATGACATTTTAACAGTAATGTGAAGTATTTTATGATAATTATACACATTTGCCCCTATGTTAGTTTCTAAAACTGCGTTATCGTAATCTTTAAAGACAAAGTGTTTGGTTGTTAAATCGCTACCATGGAATAACGGGCATCTGTGCCTATATGGGGCTAGTACGTTCCGTAACACCATATGGCTTTGGGTCGATTCGGGTAAAAAACTTATGATGGTTAATCTTTTACATTTAACACATTTCTTTTTTACATTTAGCAATTTTCTTTTAACGTTTCTTTTTTTTTTTCATATTTTTCGTTTGTAAATTTTTTTTTTTAAATTTTAAATTTTTTTTTACGTTTTTCTTTTTTACATTTGTCTTTTTTTTTTTTTTAATTTTTTTTTTTTAATTTTTTTTTTACACTTAAAACTTTTTATATATATTGTTTTTACTTTTTTTTTTCATTTTTCTTTTAAAAGTTCATTTTATACAAACTTTTTTTTTATTTTACAGTTACTGTTTTTTAACTTTTTTATCTTTACATTATATTTTTCACTTAAACTTTTTATTTATTTTTTTACATTTATACTTTTTATAATCTATTTCACACGTAAACTTTTTATTTTACATTTATTAGTTTTATAATTTATTTCACACTTAAACTTTTTTCAAATATTTTTTATATAAATATATATATATTTTTTTTTCACTTTTAAAATTTTTTTTTTCACTTTTAGTTATTTTTTTTTTCTTACTTAACCTTTTAGTTTTTAATTCACACTTAAACTTTTTTTTATTTTTACATTTTTCTTTTTAGACTTTTTTTTTTTTTTTTACATTTTGCTTTTTAAATTGTATTTTAACTTTTTTTTTTTAACATTTATTCTTTTTATAATTTATTTCAAACTTAAACTTTTTCATTTATTCTTGTCTAATGTACAACTACAAACCCCGCTTTCACCCCAATTTTATGTATACGCCTACAAACGTCTCCCTATGAGTACTTTATGTCGCCAATTTTACGAATACACCTCTCAAATTGTCCCCTTGTGGATACTTGATGTCGCCAAATTCTACACATTCACCCTCAATTGTACTCATATGGGAACTTGTTGCCTCTTAGTCTTTGAAAATTTAATCAGCCAGCCATAATAATTCCCCTTGTATGGTGCTACTTCATTTCTACCATCCACCTATGCGTTTTGTTATAGTGTAATTTTATGACATAAGAAAAAAATGTGTACTTGTACCAAGCGTATAAATAAACCCCTTTGTATAGCTGCACTGTATCGTTCAATCAAACAACCAATTATAAAACACCCCTAAAACAGCAACATCTAAGACAAATTCCCTTATTCAACACGTATTAGAACAAGTAATAGATCCATTATCTTACATACCAACCCCAAATCTGCTCTTATCAAGCCCAGCACAACAAACAGTGCGATAGAGTAACTTTTACATCATATTCCTAAACAGTAAGCAATTCTAATGCATCCAATTGTGATCAAGGTGAGATCCCTCCTTCTAGTCATAACGATATGATATTTTCCCTCTTAAAATAATAATTTTACGTATGATGTGAAAAACATTTAAAGAACACATTACTTTTATAAAAAGTTTAATTAACCGTAATACAAGGTTTTGGTTCCCAAGGTTCTTTTTCAAAGTATCAGCTTTCATATTAATTATTTTTTTTTTCATCCACTGAGACTGATTTCCGTTATATAAATTGTAATTTAAACGTATATTGTTATAAACATTATTTTCATAGAACCCCAGACTGTCATTTTTTATACCCTTAGTACACATGTCAAAAGGTAAAAAAAGCTTTACTTATTAATCTGGTCTACCTTCCTGTACACGATGGTATGTTATTTACCCCCATAGGATGATTCCTCATAGAGTTATATTGCGAAATTATATGCTGGAGTTGGTCACATAAAATATATTTTTCTAAAACCATTCTTGCAAAATTCTTTTCTTTTGTACTAACCATAGTTAAAATATATACACTACTGTCATTCCCTTTAACATAAGTTCATTGTGCAGCTCTAGTGGGACGTAATTGCTCTCACTGAGTTAATTTTTTTGGCACAGATGTATACGTAAATAAAATATATGTAAAATATAAATGAGTAATAAAATATAAATAAATATTAAAATATGTATGAAATATATGAATAATAAAATATATATAAATATTAAAATATATATAAAATATAAATGAATAATAAAATATAGAAGTTAAAATATAAATGAATAATAAAATATAGAAGTTAAAATATAATTAAATATTAAAAATAAATGTAAAAATATAAATAATAAAATACAAATAAATATCAAAATATAAATAAATATTAAAATATAATAAATATTAAAATAAGAATATTAGTTTAATTCTATCATATTTTATTTACTTTCACAGTTTTTTCATATTACTTTCATAGCTCACAGTTTTTTCAACAACCAACCATTCCTAACATTATACCTATGATGTCACAACCCACAGCTTATAATTAAAAATGTGTAGATGCTGTGCGTCGCAAATTTCCACCAATACCCAAATAAAAACGCAAAATAACAAAAAAGCAACTTTCATGTCACATGACACTCCATAGACATCACTTACTGACACCTGATTGGTTCTTCATGATGTCATTCTTAAACAAGCATCTGATTGGTCCGTTCCCCTACATGCAGCGCCGTCTTGCGGTTACAAGCAGAACTAGTAAAACCTTCCCCCACCTGCGTGTGACGTCACTTACTGACACCTGATTGGTTGTTCATGAGGTCATCCTCAAACAAGCCTCTGATTGGTCCGTTCCTGTACATACACGTTGAGACACGGTGTGACATGCCCATCGGCGGCGCTGCGATGAGTCATCGACACCTGTTCCCATGTCCCCTGCGTGTGACGTCACTTACTGACACCTGATTGGTTGAGGTCATCTCCATTAGGCCACGCCCCCTCGGCTTGACAGACGAGATCCGCCCTGATTCTCACAGCACCACCACTCAGATCCTCACAAATCCTCGTATTCCTCAATTACTCCTCATTACTCCGCCGTACTCCGCGGCTCCGTAGCGGCCTTTTTACACTACTAAGGGAGCTTTGCTCGAACCAACGCCAGTAGTTCAATGTGCAGCTCTAGTGCGACGTTTATTAATCAGACCACACTTAACGATTCGAAATTCACAACGCAACAGTGCTAAAAAAATTCCCAGTTAAAACTTGTAGACATTTGTCAGCTTTTTTATAGGTAATATTAAACAGTTCTCTCGAAAGTATTGATTTGTTGCACGCATGTTCCAATGCAGTGTTCTGTTTTGAGGTCTAATTTAAGTTTCATCTTAATACAAGCTGGGCAATTTCTAGTCTTCCGTCGCTTTCATTTAATAATAATTTTAATTTTCCTGAGACATAAATTTTCCCAACTCAGGGATTTTTAAAACTCGAAATCCCCAACTTTTAAGATTTACAAATATATTCATCTTATTACCCAAACATTTCTTAATAAACTGGCATAATTTCATAATTTTAGAACGTTTACTTTTTGAGATGCACAATGAGACAAAAAGTCGCAAATTAAAATTTTCTCGAAATATCCGACATTTTTATCCTTCTTCGCTATTTTTTATACCTATCTTAATTGATCATATCTAATTTAATTGTAAAGATAGAAATATAATCTTTATAACATCAGAAAGAAGAAGTTTTAACGAACATTAATATATTTTTTTGAATAAGAGAATATGTAATTTTAAATGACTTATAGCAATTTAGAAATCTCGTTTCAAAATTGAGGGTGAAAAAACTTCAAAAAGTGGAGTGTGTTTAAATGTTTAAAAAATTTATAAAATCAAAACGAATTCGAATTTAAAAAAATGCTTACTTGGATTTCCAGTTCAAACCTATTTGTACACTCCCTAAAAAAATTGAATCTCTCCTCTTAATAGTGTTTCAGAAACTCGACGGACAAAAGTACTTGTAAGCGAAATTTTATCAACGACGACTTTAATATTAAATAACTTATAAACTAATAACAGCATTGAAACAAAAATATATTCTTCTTATTTATCAAGCATTTCTTAACAAATTCATTTAATTTCGTAATTTTAGGACTTTTACATTTGGAGATACGATCTGAATAACATTGAAAGAACTGAAAATTCCCCCTAGGGCTTACTTTTTTTTAAAATAGAGAGATATGATAAAAAAACGGATTTTTTTTTGTTCAATTGGAATGGGTTTTACTTCTTATAGTTAATTGAGTTTCACAAAGAAAATGTGATTTTCTGGTTACGAGAGTAATAATTAAATTTAATTTTAGGTGTGTGATTGCGTAAATATAAACTTAATCTTAAAACATTTGCAGATAATATATATTTCGATTCAAAATGACTTCTTTATAAGAATATCAAGCTTCAACTAATCAAACGCAAATTTTTGAAAATTTTGTCGAATTTTATCAATTACTAATCAAAATGCAATCTCTAAATTCCATGTAAACTACAAGTCGAAGATAAAGGAATTCATCTCGGAGGAAAACAAAAATCATTGTTTGTTTTAAATGAAATTATGTGTTTTCCACTATTCTTTCGTAAGAACCAGAGTTCGAAATCACATCAATCTTTAACTTTCAAGTTGAATTTTTACTTTTATTCACTTAAATTTCGGTTTCTAATTAAAGTGTTATATATAATAAAAAAGATTTCTATGTAGATTGAGATCATACTTGATTTCTTTTATTTGTGGTATGAGCAAATTCCGACAATAATATTATTCATGATTTATCAGTTATTAAAGCGCGCGCCCAGACTTAAAATAATAAAAATAGAGAATGACTCCATAATAATCTGGAATAATAATAATAATAAACAACAGGTAAAGAAGTTGTCATTTTAAATAAAATGTTCTAAATTTTCGCTTATCCGGCATTCAATTACACGGAAAATTCAATAAACCGAAAATATCGATAAACATATTTTTTTTTTTAATTCTCCGAATTCAAAGGTTCTGTTTTTGTTGAATATGCAAGTATTCATTAAAAAAAATAAGTAGAAATTTGTTCGACTATCCTACATACAATTAACCGTAATCCCAGTTAACCGTAATTTTTCATCATTTTTTTTAAAATTTGTATTTGTAATTGTTTTATTTGTGGTATGCTATTTGGAAAACTACTAATTTAATTTCATTTTTCTGGCAATTATAAAATCAGATTATTTCAAATTATACCATCTTGTGACGTGTTGAAAAGCGAACAAAACGAGAAACAAATGTTGTTGTGCCAACGAGTTTTGTCTTAGGATGATAGCAGAGGTCTTAAAAAGGGGAAAATAAAATTTTCGTTTTAAAAGTAAGGAAAATCGACTTCAACAAAAAAAATATACAAAAGTAAACAATATATTTTTTTTTAAATTTGAACTAGTAGAAAAATGTAAATATTTAATAATCATTTTATACTTATATAAAAAATTTTTAAAGTTGGTGCCATGGTGCTGATTTCAAGTAGTTGTAATAAGAAAACGTTATTATCAAAGGCGCACTTGTTCAGAAAATTATAAAGTAAATTTTTATTTTTAGTAATGTTTTCCCCTTGAAATCAGTCTTTTTAAATACATCTTTTTTAAAAAAGTTCCTTTAAAAAAAAGGGTTTTTTTTTTGGCTTCACAAGAAATATTTAATAGATGTTTAATTACATATTTCTAACAATTTAGAAAACATATTGTTTGCGTGTCTAGTTTTGTCGCCATTTCACCAAATAAATTTATACATATCATGTAGGGTGGTAACATAACCTGGAAAACCGGGAAATCAGGGAATTATCATGGAAATTTTTAATTCTGGAAATATCAGGGAAAAGTCGGAATTTTTCAAAACTTTATAAAAAATCAGGGAAATTTTCAAATTTGGATCATTAAAACGGCAATTATCGTCTATTATGCCCTCTATTCTGGGTAATTTAGTTGTCAATATTTCCTTTTAGTTCTGAAAAGGAATTTTTTTAAAAAGCATAATTATGCGCATTCTTATATTTTCAGGTTTTTTTTTTAATGTGAACCACTGCTGAAGGGAGAAGCAACTGCAAAGTGCATTGTACCTTGAATTGTAAGCAGCATGTGAGGTACTAATGAATAAGTGATTTATTGAAGATTGGAATTTAAAATATTAAGCATATAAAACATTTAAAATTATCTACAAAAGAAAAACTGCCAATAAGTATTGTTTATAATTTGTCATTTATAATGCAATATATTTATTGGGTCATTGTAGCGTGGATACTTTGTTTCTATACAAAGCATGTATTGCAACATTTCTTAATGTAATTGTAAAACCAGGGAAATTTTTGTGACACCATCATGGAAATCTGGGAAATATCAGGGAATTTTTTTTCCAGAATGTTGTTGCCACCCTGTCATGTTTTCATAAAGTCCTAGTTCTGTCAATCACTGACAACGCGTTTGCCAATAGGTAACATAATATTTTGGATTTAATATTAAAGCCTTAGTGTTCTGATTTTTGAAGGAGCATAGTTTAGTTCAAAAAGTTCTCAGGTTCTTTAGATCAAAAGGTTCTACTTCTATAATAACATACTTTTTCTCAAATCCCTTTTTAAAAAGAACCTATATGAAGATAATTGTGAGATAATACAAACTCAACAGAACCCTAATAACTTAAACTATTGTCACAGGCAAAAGATTAGAAACGGTCACTTTAAACTCCACACAGCCACAACTTGTTTTTACCTTGACCTTGGACCCTTTGGATCCATCATTCATCTTACCCCATGCAGTCCTGGTCACGAGGCACCATGACCAATCCTGGCCGAAGCCAGTGGCACAGCCTTTCTTGATCCCAACCTCATTAAGCATCGCAAACATTGCACATCGAAGATAAAGCAACCCTCCCATGTGATTAGGGATCGAAATACGCGTTAACATAACAGAGGCAACACTTGTCCCCCCACTATCTTTCCGTTCACTGTTTTACACAATCCGATATCGCAGCTTTCGAAGCACAAATTCCCACCATCTCATTAAGATTTTTGTTAAAACAACGATACTGTTTTTTTCCCCTGGGAATTCCGGGGGTGGGATTTTGTGTTGTTTTTTAATTCATAAGTGTCAAAGGGGTGGATTTTAGTCTGAATGCTTTACATTGAACTTAAATCATTGAACTATAATTGCACTTAAATTAAACTAACAAGAATGTTAGTTTAACTTAAGTTCAATTGAGTTTAATTGATTTCTATGTATTCGTTGTTATTATCAGTGTTCACTCTAGGCGTTTTTTGAAGGGCGGTCCGCCCTCCCCGCCCGTTTTTCATCTTGATAGCGGCCCTCATGCTCCTTTTTAAAAAATTCCGTCCCTCTTGCAGTAAAGCACAAGCGTCTCTCAATAAAGCACAAGCGTCCTTGCTTCCCTAACTGTCTTTAAAAAAGGCATCGATTACATTTTGTTTTGTGTAAATTGGAATTAAGTGAATTATGACAGTAAAAAAACAAACTCCTTTTTAACTACGCGTGTTGTGCAATCGCAATGATTCCGATATTTCGAGCACGGGGTATTCTACGAATCCTATTGGTTGCATGTGTTCACATATGAAATGCTAAGTTTTTTTCTGTGTTTTTTTAAAGAGAAGATGGTTTGGGGCGTATTTGCAAGATTATGCATTTTTTTTTACCAACTTTTGGATTTAAGTAGCCTTTTCATCAGTTTAGTAAGGAGTCTGATTAGGGCTACTTACAGATTTGGTTTTTAGGGAAAACATTAATTTTTAAATGTAAAATTCGAGATAGACCTCGAACCGTCAACACTAGCCCAATTTGCAGCTCTAGCGCAATGTCAACCAACAAATCGGAACTTTTTTTATTTAGTCACGGGTTCGATGTGTCAATGGTGGCCACGCCCACACCAAACTTTTTTTTAAAGTGCCCTTTTAAAAACGGGATTTCCTTTTACTACCAACAGCGCCCTGCCCCTTTTTATTTCTAGATTGAAGCTTGTTATTATTATATAAAAGTATATCTATAACTTTTTACTGAAGAATCAATATATTTCGAATACTTGGTGTAGGAGAATAACGTTGACGGTCCGTAAAATAGAACAGATACGGGAAACAGTTTCGTGTTTCAGAGACGTACGCAGCATTTTAATCTTTAAAAAAATGTGTCGAACTAAAAACTTTAAAAAAAAAACTTATTCACAACTTGGCGCATTGAAAGTACAGTTATGTAACTAACATAAGACGTTGAGATCCCGATTTATAATACGCTAAAAAGTGTACCTCAATCAAAGAAACTTCAAGGGATTTAAACGCTTAATTTATTTTGCTGGAACTTCCATTAAAATAGCATTCGAAATAAAATCGGAAATAGATAATTTTTTTTTTAAAAATGTAAAGTATTTTGCATCTTTTAAAAAAAAAAATTATATATATTAAATAAATTTAATTTTAAATGTAGCGTTACAAACGATTTTAATTTCTTAAGTAGGATTACAAATAGTTTGAATTTTTAATATTAAAGATAATTTAGTTTTTAATATTAAATACACTTTTTTTAAAAAAACTTTTAGATAACTGAGTATATGAACTTTCATTAGTGACCTTAAACAATAGCTGACATTCGGTTTAAGACTAGTAGCAGAATGGAAACTTCATTTTTTTTAGATTAAACCTTTTTTAAAATCACTTAAAAATTACTTTTCTCTTCTGGTTTGAATAAAAAATTCCTATTTTCCGGTCAATTCGTGAACATAATATTCAATGTTGGTTCAACAGTCATAAAGTTGAATTATAAAAATAGTCATATAATTTTTAAGTTGAAAAACGGCTAACAATATTTATAAGAATTTAAATTTGTGGAATATACGTGATAACAGGGGCGTGCACCATGCTGAACCTGGTTCTCGCTAATACTGCCCAATGTCTCATTACAAACATATAATTTTTAATGTACTTCAAGAAGCTCAAGTGTTGAGGAAGGAGTCACTTAAAAGATTACAAAAGTTCATTGATGCTAACCTTTCTTCTAATTTGTAAACAATTGGCATGACCAGGTAGTGGATACACGATTGGGATGGAAATCGCATCCAAACCAAGCTCGTCTACTTAGAATTGTTCATTGCCTTGTTTAAGACATCTAGTTCTCCAGAGTTTAACTCTAAAACAAGAAATGAGTATTTTGTTTTTTACAATAACCTATCTGTGATTACCTGGGAGGGTCTACAACATTAATCGAAAATACAATGCGTTAAAATAGTCTTGAGGAAGTTAGAAACTTGATTTAAAAAAGAGGGAGGGGTATCGTGAAAAGTGCTTTTTTGGGCTTTAAATTATCTGTGCGTTTTCTAGTCTCTTCAGCAGTTGTAAATTTGATATTTAGTGTGGTGCCTTCAAGGAAAAACTTCTTACCTCCTCTTCGACTTCTTCTTTAAAATCTGATTTCATGAAATCATTATGCGAAGAAAACTGTGAAAAAAAGATGTCGGCATGAACTTCCTACATTTCGGATTTTGGTAAGTACTAAATTGGTGGGTCCTTTTAGGGATCCTATTTAATTGTATTGTGATTTTAATGCTTTGGAAAGTCTCCAGATTGAGTTATCTTTTCAGTAATCTGCACAATTGGGAGCTGAAGGTCTTCTCATGAAGTCTACAAGTTTTGATACAATGTACCAATATTTGTTGTTTCTTCAAATTTTTAAGATAACCCCTCCTTTGTGTGATTACTTGCAGACTAAGAATCTCTATCTCGTTCAAGCGTGGCGATTCATCGAAACTTCCCACCTAAAACTAATTACGTGAAAAGTTTGATGAAACCTTAAAAGCTGCAAGAACATTCATATCGATATATATTATAGTAAAGAAATTCTTGCTGTAAATTATTTTCTTTATCATTTTTATTTAAGGCTATTTTTTTAATTTCGTAATTTTAGGTTTACTAATACAAAATCATGTTTTAAGCACCCCCCCCCCCCCCCCCCGAGAAGTTGTCGTCACTCTCGTACCTGTCCGTCCCTGTACCAGCTCGCCCGTGCATGGTAATCAATCTTTCCAGCCAGGTGCATTATTGGTTTGTCGGTGACGTATAATTACTACTTAGGAGCTTTACTTTGAGTCATCTTTAAGTCTAATTTAGCTTATGTTTGAGTATCTTTTACTCTTCCCTCTCTCCCCCCCCCCCCCCCCCCCCCCGGAAAATACAACTTTCCTGTCACATAAATCAATCATTTTCCTTCTCACCTGTGCCGTCGGTCTCTTAGGAGGGAAGGAGTGTGAATTCTACCGTGGGAAAGACATCCGTGACAAACCGGAAAATATGCAAACCCACAGACTTCCAATGGTCATTTTTCAAGTATGAGCAATGAGGTTTACGGGCCAGTTTTCTGCAGATGCTTCAAACCACAGATTAGGTGTTTAAAGAACTTCTTGAACGTAGGCTTGCTTTAGCTCGAAACTTCTATTGTATACCAGCAGTATATAGATTGACCATATGATACGTTTACATTTTTATAGCCGAGTAAAGATTTAAAATTGTGTGTTTAGGAGCATGTTATCTGTTAATGATAGAAAATCTTCAGAAGTTTTAAATCAATGTGTTCGGAACATAAGTTACATATATAAGATAATTGATGAAATTGATGTTTACAGCCAGTGACGACCCTATAACTTTTACTAAGTGGTACGAGATCTTCTAGATGGTTCAGATCCTAGTTGTGCCTCCACACCATAAATTTCAGAGAACCTTCTATGCAGTTGGGTATCCAATTAATTAAGCAACATATGGGCTACATTTTGTCTATTAGTAGGAATAATGATCATTGTTTTGGTTAAAGAAAACTTTATTTGATAAGTAGGTTTTTATTAAACAGCAGATCTCAATTTATACAAGCAATTTAACATGTTATTTAGCTTTTTTCTCGATTTACCGCTGGCAAATTTCTGTATTACGTGGGAATAATTAATGTTTTGTGCAATATCGTTTTCAATGAATAATTGCAAGATCCGAAAGCCATTCCTGATACATAGACGAACGGATATAAGTTTTGATAAGTTTTAATTTAATAAAATTTCGTCCACCTTTACCACGCTCATAGAACTGTGTTACTAGACTGAATGAAATGGTCGAAGGGCGATCGGGGTAACACAGGCACGGGCAACATCGGGTGTTAAAAAAATCTAAAATAAATAACATATTTGGTACCTAAGTAGTTTAGTAATATTTACTACTTATGTTTAGTAAAATATACACCAACTGAAAGTACAAACAGTTAAAATTTCCTCCTTGCAGTATTCGATTTTGGCTCCCTCCAAAGGCAGCCATAGGGCCGCCACTATTTTCAAGTTAGAAATTATCGTAAAACAGAAGTTGGTACAGGCAGATGGATATAATCGTTTTAAACTTACCCTCCATAGCCACTCGGACAATGTTTTGTTTTACATCACTGATTTTCTCATACAGTAGAGCTTCAATTATCCGAAATCCAGTTATCCGGATCAAACAAAACGGATCGCCAATTATGCGGATTGCTTTGAAGGAAAAAAAATAAACCAGCAAAATCCACATTGTAAAAGTTTCTGATCGGTAAATGATATTGTTTTTAATAGTTATTAAATTGCATTAAATACTAATTAATACAAAAATTAAATACAATAAATACAAAATTCGAATTTTTACTAAGACTTTTCTTTTCCGTGAATTAACCAATCATTCAGAGATTCGATTATCCGAATGGGATCTGGTCCCCATTGATCCGGATAATTGTTGAACCGTATTTCCCTTTTTAGTGTGCTATTCTTTTTTATTTATTTGAACTTAATTAAAAGCAGAATGTGTGTGACAGTGTGCGTGAACCTATTACGGCTAAAAAGCCAAACTGTTAAGTGGTAAATGGTAAACAATGATTTCCGAAAATAAATGGGGATCACCGTGTCCACCTATGGATCAGCACGGTAATGACCACAACATATTTTCACTACCACCTCTCTTCCGGATCCGATGCCGGATCAACAAGCATCCCCCCCCCCCCTCCCCCAGACAATAAATGGCGCCCACCAGGAGCGGCCAGCCCCAAATAATGAAGAGAGGAGCAGACGCATTGTGTGCCCGCTTCACAATGCAAACAGAGTATTGAAGATAAAGTGGGAAGAAATGAGTCGTATGCAGATAGGTCCGGGGGACGGGAGATAAATGGATAAGGGCTTCGTGATCTCGGGATCATGTTTGTTACACAGATAGAGAACGCTGAGAAAGTGTGATACTCGCCAATTGTGGGAAGTTTGTCGCCACCACTCTAGAAGATTTATCTCAATTTCATTGGGAAAGAAAGAACATGTTGGTACATTCAGTGGAATTGTATAGCTGCATCTGTTGTAGTTCACCGCCACATCTATTGAATTGAGTTCATTAAATATTTTTTGATTCTCTTTATTTAATTAGTTGAATTGTTTCAAAGGAGTGATAACGAAATGGTAAAAAAATATGACGTCGCACTTCACATTTCTTTTAACAAGCCAGAATTACTTAAAATATCTCCTCTGGTTGCCGGAAATGTACACTGAGAATAGTTAAGCACTAAATGAGAAATCTAGTAAAAGTTCCTTTTATCTTCTCTATAGATTTCCCTTATAATACTTTTTTAATTTCAATGAGCCAATTCTTTATTTAAATTATAATTAATTATTTTTTTTTTTAAATATCTGAGACTTTGTATATATTCAGGGTCACCCTGAGGCAGGCCCGTAGACAGGGTGGGGACCGACGGGACAAAACCCCCCCCGAAATTGTGTGATATTTTTTTTCAACACTCACTCCTCTTCCCCCTTCTTTTCCTTCATGTCCTTTTTTCTTTCTTGAATCCAAGAAAACTATTTACTTATAGTGCCTAATACCACCGATGGTGTAGAACTATAAAAATTAACTATGACGTCACAGCCAATCAGATTCTAATTTTCTATATCGGCTGGGAGTGTTCTGAACGGAAGTGAGCTGAACCACGGCTGTGGCTGAACTCTCGATTCTTTCGGCACTGAACTATAAATTGTAACTTCTGAAACGCTTATAACCAGTTCCTTCTATGGTCGTGGTTAAAACAATACTGTACCCCAACTAATTTTTTAAAGGGATTTTGTGGATTTTTTTTCTTCTCAAATAGTTATAGAAATGTTAAATATGTTCAAACATTTTATAATTTCTACATATAGAATCAATTTGCGTATCTCCAAAACTATAGGTTTTTTTTTGCTACTTATCCACTTTATTGGTTAAAATGGATTTCAAAGAATAGGCATTTAAAACGTGTTTTAATGTAAATTTTTTTTTTTTTTTGCCAAAACACTACAATTCGGCATATTTTAGCATGAACAGTATATGAAATATAGAGGTAGAAACTGCATCAAATAGTTTTGAAAATTGTTTAGTTACCATACGAAAATTATAAAGGAAAAGATTGTCTTCGTGTTGTCGTAAAAACGGAAATTAACCCTTCAACCATAACACCCCCCGAAAAAAAATCCTGGCTACGGCCTTGCCCTGAGGGGTGTGCAAAGTGTGCCACCGCACAAGGCTCCGCGCTTCTGGAGGAATGCAAAATAAGAATGCTACAGATAAAATAAATTTCTTATTTTTTTACTTTTAACATAAAACGTCTTAAAAATCAGCTACATGAAATATCAGGGTATAAACATCATGTAAATGATATTACGTACAATGTCCTTTCGGAAGGATGAAGAATACCGAAGATATGACTCATCTCTACTATCATATACAGGTTTTTCCTTCTTTCTGGTAGTACCATCACAAAGTTCTGATTTCGCGCGCAAAAAAAATTCCAAATTATAATTATATATTTTTTTTTGTGTACAAAAGAGCTTCTGAGAGAAGTTTGGTCTGTACCTTTTATCACTAATCTATTAGAGGATTCCATCCCGTCACAAATATCACGTCTGACATAAATTTACTCTCGTACGATAGAAAATTAGGTTTATAGTGAAATAAAAAGAATTCAAAATAATACAGACTTTTTATGTAACGAAGTTTTCTAAATGAATATTATATGTATTCGCATCAAATATTTGTAGTTGATAAAAAAATTGACTTTTTAAAAAAATCTAAAAAACTTATTCAAATGTTTCATTCAAATTTATTCATAAATTTGCTTGGAGTTTAAAAATGGGCCCGCTATTTAGTTCTTAGTTCGCACTGGGCCCCAGTGTCTGCTAAGGGCGGCCCTGTATATACCCTCTTCTTATTTCAAAAAGTCGTGTTGCCGTTTTGGTTCTAAGCGAGAGTGGGCTGGCTCACTGCACATTTGCATTAAAAATACGAGATTGATCCGCTCTATGTTCATCGCCCCAAAAACAATGGAATTGGGATGTCCACTTTTCAAATGACTAGCCACTGACCGAGTTGCAACAATACAACAAAGTTGTAAAAAGAGTCCATCTAACTTAAAGGTAAAAAAATAGTCCACAGCGATTTTGTATAATAGACTTTAGTTTCAGTGAAAATTATTACAAAACAGCACTGTTAAAACAAATGAGACCTGATAAACTCCTCAAAATAGCATAACACCCATTAAAAAAAATTACACCTAGAGCTACTCATTGTAGAATAAACTTAAAATCGGAATGTTCAATTAACGATAAATTAAAAGTATAAGAATATACTTATTACAGACATATTTTGGCAGCAATTTATTCCATGCCCCCTAAAATTTATTTTTTTGTGACTGATTTTTTTTTCACTGACATATTTTTCGAAAACCGTCGTTTGCATAAATTGAAATTCGTTATTAGAAATTTCAAATATAGAAATTTTAATGCTATGTGTTGCCATTTTGACGTTATAAATTATAATATTTAACAGAACTTTTTTTTAAATATTATAAAAAATTATTATATCAATAAGACTATGATTTTATTTTACGAATTAACTCTCTGATTATCTTTAAGAAGTTTAAAGAAATACTTTGGTGAAACTTTTTTTTTATTAAACAGAACTGTTGACAATTGGTAACCGCGAAACAAATTGCGCGAGATTTTTCCTGTTTATTGATCAGTGTTTTCATTAACTGTTATTGATAAATTGCGACTAATCTCACTTTTAGTTATCAGATGAGAGCTACTTCTATGCATTTGAGTTCTGTGATAAGTTCGGTAGTTGAAGATAGTTTATCTGTGCACGGGTGAAATTACTTTCAATATTCAGATTTTCCCTTTTGCCAAAAGTTGCGAAATAATTGTATCTTGCTGTGTGTGCAGTAGATCGTTTCGAAATGTTATGTAGTATTTACGTGACATCGATTTATGTGACAATAATGTATTATATAAAAAAAGCATGATTTAATATTCAAAAATAATTCAATGTAATTAAATAAGTTATCTTATTTTTATAGCAATTAAAAGTTAAATAAAATTTATATTTTTGAAGAAATTTAATGAGAAATTTTTTAAGTAAAAATTTAAGAAGGTAATTTAATGATCAGGATACCTCAATGTCAAAGCGCTGTAGTGTGACGTTTATATAACCAATCATTGTTATACTATTTCAAATGGAAAAAAAATAATTAAGCTCTAATTAAGTTATTATTAAAATTTTTAATTAATAAATAAGTATTTGACTATGAAGAATTACCGTTGTAATTTATTGTAAGATCTATAATATAAAACAAGATGTTTAAAAAAAAAATGATTTACATTTAAAGGTACAGGGAAAGACTCCCGTCATTGCACAAAAATCCATTTGGAGAGAAACTTAATTTAAAGTTTATCAATGAATAAAAAGACAAGGTAAGCTTCACTCGCATAACACGCTATACGAGTGCTCTTCATTCGTTTACCTGTCCGACTCACTGATAAGGGGGTACTGTGGTGGTCATGTCATATACCCGGTGCTCTTGCTTGGGCTTTCGAGTAATTATTTCAGCAAAATCGGTAGAGTATTGACGTAGCATGAACGACGATCCCGGGATCGATTCCGGGCGACAGCCAAATGCAATGTGCTACACAACCACATATACTAAAGATGCAGGGAGATACAATTGAAAATCATTTCCTTAAAACCCAATACATATAAAATTATCTATCTCCATCTAGAGATCGAGATCCATAATCAATAAAAAAAAAATCTCTTTCCAAAAAGAAAGACTCTTAATACCTCCGTGCCCGGTGTGGTATAATCCCCGCATTGATTATGAGGGGGAGGCACACGTACGGATTCCATTGTCTTCTCGACTTACAGGGGGTGGGGCGTCTCCAGGGGGGAGTCAGGAGGAAGCCCCTGTCGTTCTCCCCTTCGCATAAGCACCCGAAAAAAGAATAGTTTACAGGTAAGCTTCCTTCCCCGGGTGTACGTCACCGAATGATGAGCTCGACATTTCTTAAAAGGTCTGTTTGGATGGGTGGTAAAGCCTTGTCTTTAATGTTTCAACGCTGCATTTTCTCAATTATTAGTTTATTTTAGGGCCTATTCAATGAAAAATTGACGAATGCCCAATTATGATCGCACACTTTAAATACAGCAATCAAAGAAAAAAGCATCAGGCACAATGTTTTTTTAAAATATAGTTTGTATTAAGTTTTTTAGTTTGTATTTACTTAAAAAAAGATTTTTTTAAAGAAAAATTATAACTTTCAATACTATTCAAACGAAAAAGTGTTCAATACATGTTTACATTCTCTGTGTTTCATGCATACAGCATATGGGGTGCTGTATGCAGCATGCATACAGTATGCAGGATGCCCCCCAGCATATGGAGCCTCCAGTTGCCCAGTGGATAAAGGTTTTCAGCTGGTAATCATTGGATTGCTAGTTTAAGCCCGTGCGGTGGACTTGACAAAGAAAATTAAAAAAGTAGTGATCTTGCAATCGGAGGGTTGCCAGCTTCGCTACAAAAATCCTAGAAAGTCGACCAGAGCATTCAAAAAAATTATACTGGCGTGTATACGGGACTAGTACACGATAAATCTGATCGGGGTCTAATGTCCTGACGCCTATTGAGGTTGCGTCGGGTGCCAGTTCGGGTGTTTTCCTCGTCATCCGACCATTGTTAAAAAATACGAGGCATCGTTCCCGGATCTTTCCTTCGAGAACCGTCACCAATAGCCCACTGTGCAACTCTAGTGCGACGTTAATTAACCAAACCAAACCATAGAACATCTAATGGATGGATGAAATGGACTTTTGTTTAACCCATATTTGTTAAGAAAAGTTGTTTGTTTATAAAATGTAATAAAATAATTAAAATTCAGCTTTCCGTAATGAAGGTTGGACAATTGAAAACGTGGCAGATCCAGTTTTCAAAATTGTTCAAGAAGCCATTGCCTATAGTTGTCTCGTTCTTTCATTAATCAATAGAGGATTTTTTTAATAGAAATAATTGAAAAAGTATAAATCAGAAAAAAATGGAGCGGCCTTGATCTTTTATCCACGTCTTTAATATCTTTCTAATAACTACTTGTTAACTTTCACGACTGCCCATTTCAAATTTACGACTGCCCGTTTTTAATTTGCGACTGCCTATTTAAACTAAGACTGCCCTTTAGAATAAACTTTGGTTTATTACAATTCGTACTTGGCTTTAACGTATAAATAATATAATCATTAAACACAAGTAAAATACAAACATTTGTAAATTTCCAGCGATGCGAAGAAATGACACTGAAAATTAAAGAGAACAATTTTTCAACTTATATTTTCGCACAATTAATATGCTAATAAAGTGAGAGGGGGTGGGTAGGTGCTATGTTGGATTGCTCTTTTCTCGAAAAACTAATGATCCTATTTTGAAGAAAATTGGTACTGAAAATTGGAACTGAATTATTACATTTTCTTTTATTTTTCTATTGACATACCAGTTTTTATGTTTATTCTTATATAATTTTTACAATGTTCACTTATTTTAATATGCTTTTAAAGATAGTTGATCACACTGTGCTAAATATTAGATCACTAGATATAGTTGATCACTAGAGTAAAAATTAAATTTTCATTGAAAATCTAGAGTTTTCCAAAGAAAAAGATTTTTCCTCATTTAATTAAGACATTTTACTGAGCGTCGCGACGCGTCGTTTTAATTGAGCCCGTGCGGCGAACGGGTACTTTTGCTAATTTTAAATGCATTTACACATAAAACAAATCTTTCAGTTGCACTTCCAATATCATAATACTCCTCTCCAAAAGTTCCAGTAGGAGCTAGTTAACTTTCATATGGTGCGTCATTTAAATTAAATTGAACCTGTACGAAGAAAGGGTACTTTTTCTAATTTAAAATAAATTTCTATATAAAAAAAATCTTTCAATTGTATTTTTAATGACATAATACTCATAGGCGTAGGAAGTAGAGGGGGGGGGGGGGGGGAATTATTTTGAACGAGCTCAGCCCCTCTAACGTTTTACTATTTTATGCCCTTTTTATTCAAAACATATTTCATGAACCAATCGTTTCATATGATTGCATTTGAATATTTTTTTTACATATTAGAGTAAAAAGATTAGCATTTTTAAATTTCGTTCATTTTTTTAAGAACATTAAAAAGTTGTTTTGGTTAACAAATGATTAAATAAGATTTTGTTGCAGAGTGATTATTTCCTTAGAAATGAAACTATCAGATTGATACTTTTCTAAACAGATTATGTAGTTGAAATATACTATTTAGAAAATTATATATTTTTTAAAGAAAGTTAAATTTTAAAAAAATCCTTCTAACAACAACTCATCTAAAAATCATTACATTTATAAATTCGTATTTTTCATGGTTACTTTATGTTCTATAGGTGTCTAAGTAAAAACGAATACCCGTAAATTAATTTTTTTGAAAGATCAACTCCGTACTATTTTAACCACAAAAAAAAATCAATACAGTAGACTCTCGATAACTCGAACTTCGATAACTCGAATTTTTCGATATCCCGAAAAAAATCTATTTCCCTGCACCTTCATTACTTATTTAACGTAATTTTATCTCTTTAATTCGAAGTTTTTCGTCGTTATTTTTGATAACTCGAAGTTTCCTCACAACTCAAAATTTTGTTTTCCTCTCAAAACTACGGATTTTGAAGAACCTTTAGCATATATGTAATTGCCACGTTCTTCTTTATCAGTTCTCTTTCTTATTTGCGTTATTGAAAGGGTATACTTACAATGGATTCCTACCTGTGCCTCACCCTTTTGTTTGAATGTCGCCAGACTGGATTCCCTGAGCTGTATCCCCTCCTCTTTAACGCAGAGTCAGTCCAACAAGGAAGATTAATGATTTATCGTCCCTCAAGCCAGCTGGCGTTTTCAGTAAGGTGCGAGTCACTTTCTAGGAACATTACCGACCGTCCAGAAAGCAACTCACTTAAAATATGAAGACGACACTAGACCCCTTCTCATTTTTGTTTAGGCAATGCACTCTCTATAGCAGCATTTGATGAGAGATCGCTCTCAGAAGAAAAATGATAATTAAGAATGCTAACCTCCTCCAAAGATAACTTTGTAAGGTGCTCTATCTTCGATAAAATCTATGCGTGCATTCATTGAATCGAGGCCGGAAATGAAAACATCAGAGACATTTGAAGCAATCGTGCATTTGGAAAATATAATTGATTTCGAAAAAAATAGAAATACTCACCAAACTATTTTGGATAGATATGTTAAATAAAGTCGTGTAAGTATATTAGTATTTTTTTTTTTACCAAAACAGCTTTTTTATAGGATTTTCGATAACTCGAATTTTCGATATCTTGAATTTTTATACACTTCCCTTCGAGTTCGAGATTCAGAGTTGTCTGTATTTACTTTTTTTATGCAAAAAAAAATGTTCAGCCCCCTGAAAATAACAAGTGCCTACGCTACTGATTAATACTCCTCTCCAAATGTTCAATTAGTACGTACGCTTATTCATTTTTATGGTGCGTCGTTTGACCAGGGGCCGCCTCAATGCAATGGGTAAATGGCACTCAGCCTGGAATCGCGATCCCTGCTGGATTAAATAAAATTGATCCCATACGAAAAACGGGTATATTTTCTAGTTTAAAAAGAATTCCTATACAAAACAAACCTTCCAGCTGCACTCGCAATGTCCCGAAACTAGAGAGCCCTCATTCAGATAGTACGAAAAAGAAATCTCTCGTAGGAAAAACACAATCTTTTCCGAGAAACAATAGGGAAGTGGAGAAGACGCGCCTAGTAATCAATAGTGAGCTGGAAGAAGTCACTGGTGCGAGTCCTGTTCGCTTTCTGCTCTGTCGTCTCTCTTACCTTTTCGTCGCTGGGAAACTCTCTTTTTATACAAATTAGAAAATAAAGAGAACGGTCGGAGAAATGGAAGTGGTCTCAAATGGCCCCTTTTGAGAGTTTGGGTCGCCTTTAAGTTGTTCAGATTTTCACCAGGTAACATAACAAATACATGTGCAATTTCCTAACTTTTGTTTTCAGGTTTTATAAGAAATTAGAATAAATACATAACATATACATGTGCAATTTCCTAACTTTTGTTTTCAGGTTTTATAAGAAATTAGAATAAATACATAACATATACATGTGCAATTTCCTAACTTTTGTTTTCAGGTTTTATAAGAAATTAGAATAAATACATAACATATATATGTGCAATTTCCTAACTTTTGTATTGAGGTTTTATAATGAATTAGAATAAATGCATAACAAATACATGTGCAATTTCCTAACTTTTGTATTGAGGTTTTATAAGAAATTAGAATAAATACATAATAAATACATGTGCAATTTCCTAAATTTTGTATTTAAGTTTTATAAGAAATTAGAATTTTATAAAATCGGGTGTAGCTGTGTCGAATCACGACCAGAAGGGTTTTTTACGTAAAACCGCCATTTCAGAAGATTATCGTTAATAATAGCATTGTCAATTGAGGAAATTAATCAAGTAGTCCCATTTGAGGCAACGCCCCTCCCCCCCAGAAACGGATTTAAAAGAAAGGGTACTGGTGGCAAAACTTTCGAGGGGCCCAATTTTAAATTATTACATCACGCACCCTTAGGGGATGAGGGGGGGGGGTCTCAGGGTTTGTGTGACGTAGAAAAACTTTGTATTTTTTTTACACTTCTTTCAGAAATTTTAATAAGAGGCGCTTTTATAGAAATCGCTATCTCTCTGATCGACTAATTTTCGATTGTCATTGTCTAGCCCCTCCCCAAAATAATAGTAATCTTAAAATCTATTAAAATATTATAAATCTTACATATATATTATAGTTCATGGTGACCCGCTGCTATATTTGCAAACGAGCCCTACATTTGCTAAAGGTCCAGACACAGACCCTGTGTCTGTTTGTAAACAATTAAGGGCTTCTCAGAAATGGGAAATGTCAGTACTATCTGCACGGGCCTGTCCGGTAATTGGGCCGTGTACTGTAACAAGTAGTGGGCCAAGCCAGTCAAAAAAGGGCGCCTACCTACACACATGAGAAAAAGTAGCAGAATCCAGAGAGAAAACTGTACTGAAATATGTTTGTTTTTTTAATCTCTTCCTGTCCTTTTTAATTTCTGGAGTAACGGGGATCCCAAATGGATCCAATGTAAAACGGCCCAGGTGGCAACTGTCCATTTGGCACCTGTTAAATCCGCCCCTGCCTCCTCTACGCTCTGTACGTGTTTTGATTTGTTTCAAGATTTTGCACGTACCGGCTATTCGTCAATCGTGCTATTTGTAACGGTTTTTAAACGTGTCGGAATGTATTAATCTAAAAATGTGTAGCATGAAGTTTCTACCCTGATATACCACGTAATATATTTTAAAGACGGTTCAATTGAAAATGCGATTCACACTAATTCTTTTACTTATTGTTTTACGAAAGATTAATAAAATTTGGTATATTCAAAATTAGTTAGCCGCAAGAATGTTTAAATTGAAAGGAAAGAAGGGGTTAAATGACAAAAATCCTTTACCAAAATAAACAGCTTTTTTACTGGCAACAATCTTGAAGAAAAGGGTTGCTTTCCATTGAGCATCCGCTATTTGACGCCAATTGGCACGATGCTTTTTCCCATTCATCGAACGTGAGCGTGATTAATGGCAGTAGGTTAAAAAAAAATTGGCACATTTCCGTACATTCGGCATTTAAGTTCTCTTCATGAAATATAACCATTATAAGTGAAATATATACCTTTTACTGATCTGTATGTGCTTAATAAAACAAGCATAACTATAAAATTTTGAGGGAAGACCCATATGTACTTAAAACTTTTATCTATATCAAAATTGGTTTTTTTTTTTAAATAAATTTCAGTTAACCCCTTTCTTTCACTTGCCCCTTCAATTGTTTATAACATTACGAATCCCTTTTGTGTAAATTTAGTTTAAAATTTAAAAAATAAATAACAAATCGACAAGACTATAATAAAACTTATACTTATCGGGAATTCGCAATTCAAAATATTAACCAGTAAAATTTTATTCGCATGTGTTGTTTGCTTACTTGTTGCTGGAAATATCAGAAAATGTTTTAAACATAATTAAAAGCAAATTACTGATTAGCCTTACTGTTAATTAGCGTTTATTTTTTTTATATTGGTAAGTATTCTGGGTATGTAACTAGTTGAATCTCCATAATTTTTTAATTGCTACACCACCAGTTCCGCGTCTCCTCTTCGGAATAGATTTTGTACCGGCGCCAATAGTCCATTGTGCAGCTCCAGTGCAACGTTTTTTAACCAACTAACGATAAATGCGAAAAAGCCACTGACCGTCGCTGTCAAGCGACTAGATTACAAAATAATAAGAATATAAATAAATAAAAAAAAACGCCCGGAAAACCCCAATTACCTCCAGACGAAGGCATGAGCGAGGTTCAAAAGTCATGGTCAAGGTTTTAAAGGTGTTGGTTTTCTGAAGACCAAAGATATGTTTTGACTGCAGTTTCCATGGGTTCTTGACTTCGAACGAAAATAAGTTTATATTAAAAATCTCGTCTACGTACGACAGAGTTCTGTTTCAAATGTTCGAAATATATATATATATATATATATAGTATATTAATTTTTTTAGATAATAATATTGTATGATTTCTACCAGACCAATATTCTTATTTCATTTAGATATTTTTTTAAAACTTTTATTGTGAATTTAAAAAGATAGTAGTTCAATTTAGTATTTAATGGTAGCAATTAGATATGGACATTTTTATCAAAACATCACTTTGAGTAAAAATTGCTGTGTTCCAAGGGAGGGCCCAGGATTTTATTTCTGAGGAGGCTCCAGAAATCAAAAATCAATTTCGAAGGCGGTCCAGGCGAGAAAAATGTAATAAAACTATTTATTATTGAAAAGTAAAGCTAAAAACACATTAAGGATTTTACGAAATTAATGCTTATTAGATAATTCATTATACGCATGATTGATTTAAATAAATAATGACTTAATAATAATAACACATATTTCACGAAAATTATTATGGGTCCGAACCCCATGGTAATTAACTGTTATTAATGATAATTAACAATTACTATTTAACAACTAATTGGTAATTAATGACTAATTGCTAATTAGCAGAACTGATCATCAGCCTTTATATTTTTGTATTGATAAATATTCTGGAAATGCGCCTTGTTAAGCCTCCTCCCCAGTTCATAAATTACTACGCCACTGCGAACGCGGACGTTTATAAAATTTGATCAGAATGATTCTGGCGCTGTCATGGACTTGAGCAGAAATTCTCCCCTGCGCCAACTATGAAATTAGTTTTATAAAATCTTCCATTGTTATTTTATATCATTCCGATTAATATGTAGTGTTATCATTTAAAATCGAATAGTCTTATATTCCATAGTTAAATCAGTAGTATTTGATGGCTTAGTATTTATATTTCTAAATTAACACCATCTTGTACATTTTTCATATCCTTGTGTGTAACAACAAATTAGCAATCCTCTCCATTTGGCGATGTTTATTTTTCAACCCGTGCCGCCATCCACTCACTCTCCCCGCATCATCACTCATCCAAGGCAAATGAACACGGCATTTATCTTCACTTTTCAATTGCAATCGCCAAATGAAGATAATAGAAGTGATGCGTGTTTCCCCGGTGTCAGTTGTTTTGTGTCGGGTTATTATCTTATCTGGCTGCGTTGTCTTCAAACAAGAGAGGTGTTTCACTTTGACTATTGAGTGATGAAATTGCTCCAGCCTCATCTCTCTCTCTCTCTTCCCCTTTCTCCGATCGCCACGTCATGGATCAATGTCTGCTTCACGTTCAGCTGGACAGTTGACTCGACTGTGAATAGGATTTTCGTTCAAACAGGAAGGAAAAGGAACATTCCGGGAGACTCATTTAGATGGAGAAGGGAGGGACAGAATTGTCGTGCACTAGCGTAATTTAAGAAAGGAAATCCGGAAAACTTTAAATCAGCTAACACGATAAGACTGTTAAGCAGGCGTACAGGTATAGATTTTACAAGGGGGGGGGGAAACTCAGCAACTGATTTCTTTAACCCACACCCACGAGGGAAATCCCCCCCCCCCCAAAAAAAACTCCTTCTGAAATCAATTTAGAGAATAAATAATGTCGGTTAAATTTTGTGAATCTCAGTTTAGAGTAATAAATGATTTCCGTAGCATGTTTTAGAGCATCTTGTTAATACGATCCCGTTTGGCGATCTGTTCACTTTGTCACGTCGCCAAATACAAAATGCTATATAATGAAACACCATGACGTCATGTCAGGCTTAGTTTGAGATAAAAATGAACTCAAAATATTTTGAAGCCTTTCGAAAACAACCATTTTCTGGGGTAGGACACTCTTTTTGACAGGCTCCTGAAAATAGATTTTTCATGGAGGGGGGGGGGGGGGGGGGGGGGGGTCAGTGACTGAGCAAAGGATTTCTTTAGGTATCTTATTCTATACCGCCTCCCTCAGGGAGGTGGGATTCCGCTAGGTTTTTATTATTTTTTTTAATTGATTTTCAATAAATGTGTTTTTTTAATTGACTTTCAAAAACCCCTCAAACATCCACCTCCTTATACCTACGTGCCTATGTACAGTTTGGTATTGGAAAGATGTGTTTTTCTCTGTGTAGTGAAATAGTAGCTTAATTCGTGACTTGATAGTACAGTGGTGGCGCCAGGGGAGAGGACAGCACAGTCCTCTATAAAGGGGGTCCGAGTGCCCATCGACCTTAAATAAAAAATTGCATTTTTTAGAATCTAAAACTAATTTAAAAAGTTTTCAAGAAGAGCAATCGAAGTACTGTTTAAATTAAAAAAAATTATAAACGCAAGTTTAAACTAAATAACCATCAAGAAAAAGCGTAATTATTACTGAGCTATGATTCCTGGGAATAAAAGCAATGATTCCCGAATAAATGTAGTAATTCCTGGCAATGTTTATTTTTAGAAAATAAATATAAACTTAAACTTAATATAAGTCTTTTGGGGGACCTAAATAAGTTGAGATATAAATAGGTTATATTTCTTCAATTTAATTATTCCTAAATTCCCATCGATTCGTTTCAATTTTCATTTATATCACGTAAATAAATATCTTAGATAGTGCTATATAAAAGAATAACAAAAGTTGTGGTTTCCCCATGTTATTTTTTTTAAATTATGAATTTAAATTAAAAATTAATTTATAAATATTGCTCGATGGGGAGGGGGACAAGCCTTGAACGACAGGGGGGAGGGGGGGGGATACACACACGAAATATTACATTTCTGGATCTGTCCAAATCTGCGTTTTGTTAAAAAAGAGAAAAACAATCCCCATCTTCCTCTTCAACATCCGGGATGTGATATTCTCCCCATCCATTCGTCCTAGTCCTCATCCGACGCCGCCCACTTCTCTCTCGATTGCTCTTGCGCCTCCAGTTTCCATGGCGACGCGACAACATCATTATCCCTCCGCGACCAACCAGGGAGATGGGGAAGAGGAGAACCAATACGGGAACGCAGCCTACTTCTCTTTCGGTTGCTCTTGCGCTTCTTGTTCGCATGACGACACAACCAACCAGGAAGATGCGGGGGAATTCAGCCAATACGGTAAACGCACCCGGATGAACATCATAATAATGTAATACCTTTCTCCTCAGATATTTTAAAAATCAAATCTTGCTATCGAATGTTTGAATTTAAGCACAAAAGTTACAGCCGATCTATAAAGACATTTTACGATATAAATTTTTTCCAGTATATTATTAGAGGTGTGTACTATACTATTTTTTTATGAATTTAAAAGAATGATATATTTAATAATGAGGGTGGGGTATTAATAAATATAAATCGATGTAGTGTCTTTCTTTGTTAATTTATAGTCGTAATTAGTGTGTGTACGCATTCAACTAATATTCCGCTACATTTGTATCGTATTTTTATGTGTTAGGATCGATCGACTAGGGCAGGGGTCGGCAACCTATTGAAACGGAAGAGCCAAAAGTTACAATTTACAAAATTTCCCAATTTTTAAAGAGCCACTAAAAATTTTCGTTTCAATATTATAGTATTTGCTTATATATATTTGATTTTTGATTTAAAATAAACGGCTTTAAATACGGAAAAATATTTATTCATATAAAAACACAGATATTGATAGTTACATCAATGAGAGCATTGGCTTTGCATGCCTTTTGAAAGTTTGATTAAATCTGGCTTATAACTTGTTGTTTTAAGTTTCAAGCACGACTCTAGATTTTCATTTGTTAGTTGACTTTTAACTTTACTTTTTATTATAATCATGCAAGAGAACGCTTGCTCGCACGAATATGTCGATCTGAAGATCGTCAGCACTCTCTATATGCCAACTTCTTCACCTCACTGTAGCATTCTGGAAGACTATTCCATGCGCCGAATTTGAGGGCCTCAGCTCACGGAATTTCTTTTAGAGCTGTCTACTTGTGCTGCGCGATGTTCATGCATTTCTGGACCTCCAACTCTTCCAACTTGGTCTTGAGTTCTGTGAACTTGCCACTCCACAAGTCTTTGGTTTTCAAATCTAGCAATAGCATTTGGAGCGATCCAGCATCAATTCCAAATGGCTCAATATTGATCTCATTTGTATTTGTGTTGAGAGGATTTAATATGAACGCGAGAGTACTTTTGTTTGTTTTGAATTGCTCGAATCTCTCGGCGAATCCATCCTTTATGTTTTTTAAAGCTATGCTGAAGTAATTCGTGTAAATAGTTGCATTGGTCTCATCGCGATATTGCTTCAGATTTTTAAAATGAAGTAATTTACCGCTCTCCACGTCTTCAACAAAAATAAGTAATTTTTTTTCGAAACAAACTACTTCTTCAAGCAAGGCGTAGGCTAGGTTGCCCTTTCCTTGCAGTTTTAGATTTAGTTCATTTAGTTATATTGTGGTATCTACCGATACCACAATGAAACTAATTGTGGCGATTTGTAATTAACGATTATGAAAATAGAAGCTATTGAGAAATTAGGTACTTAAAAATATATTTTCTTATATTTTAAGGGTTTTGATAATAAATTACTAATTTTTTCGTATGAAACTGGAGAGCCGCAACTTTACATCAAAAGAGCCGCAGGTTGCCGACCCCTGGACTAGGGTAATGCCGCCATTATAATAGACCGTTCATCCATTCTAACCTTAACCAGAACGAAAAAAACTTTTTGAAGAATCTGAGGCAAAAAGGAAATTAAAGTAAATGAAAAAAAGAGATAGCCTCTAAAAAGGAAGGATTTAAACTTTAGGGCTGCGTGTGTAGCAGCAAAAGTTAGAAAGTTTTAAAAGAGAGAAAAAAAAAATGAAGTTGAAAATTATGGTTTTCAAAATAAGACCTACAGTTACAGATTAATATTTGTAACATTATCTGCTGATGACGACGATTTAGAAGAAAAGGACTAGTGTGATGATAACTCAGATGACAATGCGTTTGATATTTTTTCAAAAGGCGTTGGAATTTGCATAATTTGTGGAGGTGTAGCTAGTGGGTGTATGCAGATTACAGTGGGAATAACTATAAATAATTATATATGTGACGTTTGTCAGCAAAAATAGTTTTTCTGATGACTATAAAAAATGTAATCTATCCTTCCAAGCGATTTTATAAAGTTTAAGGAATTTAAAAGCATTTAGTTCCTTGTTATAAAATATTTATAAATAAAAAAAATGTGTAATAAAATAATGTAAATTTTAACTGCTGTTTATTATTTCCAATTTTATCTCATGTTCACAGATTTTATCTCATTATTACTGTATAGTTTGCAAAGTGTCGTAACCCCAAGGTTGCAGCGTAATTACCTCGGTACCAGGGCAATCGCGTTCACTGTGTAAACGTTTTAAAAATTCAATTTTAAATAACCTTAAAAACTCGTACAAGCTTTGAAAATGTATTTGTGCAATGCGTAAGAAATTATAAAATTAAATAGTTCTCTTATTTACAGTGTTATTTATATAAAAATATTAATATATCCCTTTATTTAAAGTGTTATGTATATACATGTTACAGTATAGAATATTATCCCCTTAAGATTTCGCATGTCTTCCCTACGCTATCTTTGTTCTGAAGAATTGATTTAAGTTTTTATATTTAACCTTTTCACTTGGGCTCCGTAAGAGAAAAGTTGCACTGGTTGTGGCTTAATTCTAAACAGGTTTAAAGTGTGGGGGAGGGGGGATGTCGCTTTGGAAGAATGGAAAAAGAGTTATCAAAGCTTTGTGGAAGGATGACTTGCCCTAAAATAAGAGGCGTGTAACTGTCTGACGAAGGGATCGTTAACAAGCCTTCCTCAAAGCACGCAGATTCCGCGTAGGGCCATTCAGGTGTCAAAATACTGAAAAGAGCAAACAAAGACGATCTGTAGAAACTATTAGTGAAACGTCACCTGTTTGAACAGATTATGAACAGGAACCTGTTATACCGCAAACAGCATACTTTAGACCACTCGCTTTTAAAAATTCTTTCCCCATACCATGGATGAAAAGTCACACGTAAAGATTAAGTTCGCCGGAACCCCTACTTTTAAAGGCATAGTAGTAAAAAATAGCCTATTCTTTTACGTTTCATAATATTTTATACAACGTAATATTTTGGGTGAAATAGCCATGGCATTTATCCTAACAGTTCCGGCGCCATTGGTTCAGGGCTTTGAAAGGTACTAGTCATCCAAACACAACGTTCATAGTGACGTTAGCCATAAAAATTTCATAAGATAAAGTATTTTTAAAATTTTGTTACTATAAAATACACAAGTTTAATTAAAAGATATTCCAATAACCGATGCTTTCCAGGGAAAAATTGTAGTTTTCAATCTTTCACCCACTATACTTACCACCCGATTTACTTCTCAGTCTTTCGCAGTCTATAAGCACTTTTATCAAACTAACGGTTTCGATTCTGTTTTTCTCTATAACGGACTACACTTTATCGCTCAAGAATATTTTTTTTTTATTTTATCCGAACTTTTAACAGTTGTTTTTATCTCTCTCCGCCACCTCCTACAACAACAATAATTTCCGCAGCGGGGTGATGGCGAGGGTCGTGTTTATCGCTCTCCAGCCACGAACTCTTCGAAAGCGAGATGGGGATCACACCACCACTTGCCACACAGAGTATATAGCTACGCGTACAGAGGTCTCACTCCCATTGACCGCCTATACAATTTTCCTAGCATGGAACTACGCATAGACGGTGGCGCACCGGTGGTAGATATCGGAACTATGCCTAGCAGCGTAAAAATAAAAAAAAAGCAGTAGAGCGGGTTCGAACCAGGGACCTTTCGGGTGGAAAACGCGTGCTTTACCTCGCGGCCGTAGGGTCTTGCGAAATTTCGTCGCATATTATATTGAATATGTAAAAACTTTTATATTATAAACAATTTTGATTCGTTGGAAAAAATTAAAAAAGGAATATTTCTTTTTATTATAAGATTGTCAACTATCTTTGTAATTACAATTTTATTTTTTAATTAAGTTTTTTAACATTAAATAAATATTTATTATATATTTATATTTAAATAAATCTTTAATTGGATTTAAATTTTAATAATTAATTTTGAAAAAAAATAATAAGTTGTTTTTAACGTATGTACAAAAAATAAATCGTTAGTTGAAATATAAATTTCGAATAAAATTTGCTGTAAATGATATTTTTTAATAATTTCTGAAAAAATTAAAATATTGGTTCAATGAATATTTTTTTTTAATTCAACGTATGTTTAATTACAATTAATATTTTAAAATTAAAGTTGAGTAAAAATATATACGTATGTAACGACATTATTTTTTCCAAGAACAATTTGCTGAATAAAATAAAATGTTGATTTAAGGAAATTATATAAAAAGGAATCTTCCTAAATAAATTTTTGAAAGAATTAATTTTTTAACGTGTTTAATTAAAATAATTAAACAAATAATTGTAGTACCACACATTTAATTTTATTTCGAAAGAAAATAAAAATTAAATGAAATAATAAATATTAAAAAAATATTTGAATAATGACGAATGCTCTAAGTAATTGTGTGAAGATATTCAAAACTTTAAACAAATATTTACTTACAATTATTTTTAAAAAAATAATAATTTAGAATTAACTTACATAAACATATAAGCTGCAAATTTCAATAAATCGACAAAATAAAATGTTCATTAAAAATAACTTTAAAAAACAATAATTTTGATTAAAATTAATTTTAAATGAAATTGCACAGACATCAGTTACAAATTTCATTTTAATTACAAAGAAATAAATTTGAATAAAATTAAAACTTTTAAATAAAGTTTTGATTAATGACCAATGTTCTAAGTAAATTTCTGAAGATTTAAAATTTTTTAAATAAATTTTAACGTACAATTATTAAAAAAAAATTGCAAGTAAACATTATTATTAAACATTTTTACTAAACATTATTTTATTAACACAATTATTATTATTTTTTAAAAAATAATTTAGAATTAATAACATATGCATAAACTACAAATTACAAGTCTGCAAAATAGAATGTTCATTAAGATAAAAAAAAACTGTCAAATAAAAATTTTATTAAAATTAAATTCCAAAATAAATGTTTGAAAAACTTAAAAATATTTATACAAATATATATTTATAATGACTTTTTTAAAATTAATTTTGAATACCCATTCATTTAATCAAATAAACATTCTAATAAATCATAAATTTCAATTTCTATTAAAAAAAAGCTAAATACTTAAAGTTGAAAATTATTACTTTCTTAAACCTACTTTCGTTATTTTATATATTACATTTTTTATTATGAAGTGTTAAGTTGAATTTATTGATTTCGTGTTTCTTCATAACAATAGGTAACTACAAAATAATTTCGGGTTTCCTTTCTATAATCCGTCAAGAAATACAAATAATTATCCTTTTTACAAATAATACCCTTCAATAAAAGCAATATCGGCAATTTATAATCTCTAATTCAGCCAAAACGCTTTAAAAATAATTTGACACATAGCAAATTTGCCGTGTCATAACGTGCGAGAAACTAATTTCAGGTGGGGTTTAGTTCCAATATCTCTCACTGGCGCGCTGTCGGCGTTTCTACAAAATGCTTGAGTGGAACCTCTGTACGCGTAGCTATATACTCTGTGACTTGCCATGCGGAAGTTGCCGCACCGAACCTTATCGGGATTGCTGCAGCAGCAGCGCAAAGGAGGTGGAGACCCCTTTGGCCTTCTCTTTCTTTTCGACAACATGGGCAAGGAGGAAGCGCTCGTCCTTTGCTCGCTACTGGCATCGGGAAGGATGTGGTTTCTGACAGTTCGTCAACTGCATCTTTCCATTCGATCTGGCTTGTGCCTGCTTCCCGTATCCTTCTCGCGAACAACGTCAGCGGTATTTGGGCTGGCATGTGATGATGAGTGTCTGGAGATCCATTCTTGAATCGAAATTCTACTTCTTTCTACTCAGAATGAAAGGTAGAAATTTGGTTTGGTTAATTAACGTCGCACTAGAGCTGCACAGTGGGCTATTGGCGACGGTTCGGGGTCTATTTCGAAGGAAAGACCCGGGAACACATACACATTCACCACACACCTCGTTATTTTAGAACCATGGTCAGATGACGAGAAAACAACTGAACTGGCACCCAACGCCTTCAATAGACGTCGGGACTTTGGACCCCGATCAGATTTATCGTGCACCAGTCTCGTATACACGTCGTTAATTTTGCGGATGTTCTGGACGACTTTTCTAGTATTTTGTAGCGAAGCTGGCAACCCTCCGATCACAAGATTACTACTTTTTTTACTTTTCTTTGTCAAGTCCATCGCCTAGAATCGAACCAGGAATCTTCGTATTCCCAGCTAACGACTTTAACCGCTCGGCCACGGAGGCCTCCAATAGTCACTGGACCCCGATCAAATTTATCGTGCACCAGTCCCGTATACACGCCAGGATAATTTGTTGGATGTTCTGGACGACTTTCTAGTATTTTTGTAGCGAAGATCACTACTTTTTTTACTTTTCGCAAGATCACTACTTTTTTACTTTTCTTTGTCAAATCCACACGCACGGGCTCGAACTAGCAATCCTCTGATTACCAGCTAAATGCCTTTATCCACTGGGTAACTGGAGGTCCTGGTAGAAATTTGGAATCTGAAATTTCAAATTTCGCAAGATAGTTTGTGATGAGGAATGCTTCATACTTTTCATTATTCAATATTCATGCTTTCAATTTCCGCGTGCTACTCTTTCGGAATATGCAGAGCTAAAATCATTTTATTAAAATAAATCTACGGCAAAATGACTTAAATCTACTGTTGTTGAAAAAAAAAAAACTTTTCCAAAAGAAAGTTAATAATAATAAGAAACGATTTATCTTGGGGTTCTGCTGTGTGGTCATTAAGATCATATTTATTAAAAAATAGTGCTTCCAAGTTGCAATCGGATAATCCAATGCAATATAAAGATAAAAGGACAATAGCCAATCTTTCACAAGTGCAATAACAATATTGTTATAGTAAAGCCGAATAAAATGCAAAAGTACAGAATACCCTTTTAACAACATCAATTTGGGTTGTGCAATAAAAAAGAATTCTAGATTTTAAAATACAAAATTTTATTAATTTTTTTTCTCTCTTACATTAAAAATAGTATTTTGAAATTTGCCATAGAAAGCATACATTGCAATGTTTACAACTCAAAAGAGAAACAGAAAGTTACAAAAAATATTAGCATACAATATGAAACACAGTATAAAAAAAATGGAAACATAGACTACATACAACTATACAGAACGTAAGACACATTTGTGCATTCATAACAATTGCTACTAGAGAAGAATACATAAATTGAGCTTTGAAAGGAAGTTAGGCACTTAAATATATGAATGCTGTAAGAAGTATTATAAATTCATAAAATGTAAAAATTCTATAAATATGAAGGTACACAAATTCATATTTGTACTAGATAAGTAAAAATATATAAATTGTAAAACTTGTACTGATGAAAACCTTGTATGTATGTTAAATGATAGTAGAGAGTAGATAATACTAAGATTTATTTTTAAACTTTTCATTTAAAAAATAAAATGTTCATAAAACTGGGACTTTTTAGTGGAAACTAAACATTTTCAAACCGCACATCTTTGTCTATATAATCCTGTAGAGTTTTACATAATAGTAGTTACATAATACAGGCCTAATATTTGTGATTTATATAAATCATAAATTTAGTAATTCACTTGGATATTTTCAGTTCAGGGACATAGAGATTTCTATAATATTATATAGATGAATATGAAATCAAATTCCCAGTAGAAAATTAAATTTCCCTGAGTGCAAAATTAATAAAAGATAAATTGATATTATAATAATTTCTAGTCCCTAAAGTCTTCTAGAAGATATTTAATAAATATATTCTGGACACACTATATTTTCTTGATGCAAATAACTTTACTTTCTAATTGACTTACTTACATCTACAATTGTGTCAAAAAGGAGGAGGTTATTGATTCAATCTGTATGCTTATAAAATGATCTTAAATCAATAAACTTGAAAAGGAAAAATGACTCAAAGGAGAGAAAGAAAGAAAAATTTATGGGAATTAAAAATACAATACTAAACTTACAAGTAATTATTAAAAAACTCAAATACTGCTCTACATTAAACAATAAAAATACCATAAAAACCATCCAAATTTTCCAGGGTGGTAACAACATTCTGGAAAAAAAGTTCCCTGATATTTCCCTGATGGTGTCACAAAAATTTCCCTGATTTTACAATTGCATTAAGAAATGTTGCAATACATGCTTTGTATAGAAACGAAGTATCTTTTTTATAATTTTGTAAATTTAATTTTTGTATTTTTTTTAAAAAACTTTTCTAAATACGAAGTATTGTATTTATAAAAATAATACTGAATATATGAAAATGCGCATAACCATGCTTTTTAAAAAAATTCTTTTTCAGAACTAAAAGGAAATTTTGACAACTAAATTACCGAGAATGGAGGGCATAACAGATGACAATTGACGTTTTAATGATCCAAATTTGAAAAATTTCCTGATTTTTCGTGAAATTTTGAACATTTCCATGACTTTCCCCTGATATTTCCAGAATAAAAAATTTCCATGATAATTCCCAGATTTCTCGGTTTTCCAGGTTATGTTGCCACCCTGTTTACATATACATACATTAAACAGTAAAAATACTATAAAAAACATCCAAATTTACATTTGAAGAACAGTTATAAAAAGATATTTAACTGTACAAGTGGCAAGAAGAGATATGAATATGAAACCTAGTATTTGGCTTTCATTTAAATTGTATAAATTGTACTTCTGCAAAAAACATATTTACTTAGAAAAATAGAGTACACAAAGGCACACAACATTTACACAAGCTCTAAGTTGATTTTGTAACATATTTGTTACCCTTTCTCCATACTCTCTTTATCTTACTTCTATACTTATACAAAATATAAATATATATATTATTATTTTCTTTTCAGAATTAAGAATTTATTCCATAATTTCCGATATCAAAAGAAATAATATAGTCTATATACAGATTAGGATTAAAAAAGATAGAATTTGCATTGAGATCACTATGTTATATATTCAAACAAAATTTTGATATGGATTAAATTTTTAACTTAAAAGTCTATGATTTATCTTCTGAAAACATGCAAAATAATTAAAAAAAAATGTTAACTTATCAAGAGTCATTGATATAACCTCTTAACGAACATTTCTAAACATCAAACAATAAATTAATACATTAACATGTTATGTAAATTGTCAACTAATGCTCAAAATCAAAGAGTTCATTTGTTTCAGAAACTTGATATAACGATGATCTGATAACTAACATTTCGAATATCTACGAGGATATTTATATTCATATAAAATATATTAATTTATATATATTTTAAAAAAAGTTTCCAATTCTAATATCACAGTATAAGGCAAAATGCAACACATTCAACTTTTTTTTTTGTTTCTTTAAACATGTCATACCTACTAATAAGATGAGATCTTAAAAAACAACTTAGAATAATAGTCATATTTTTCTCTTTAACAATGCATAACAATATAGATTAAAATATTACACATTTAGAAGTTTAAAATCACATTTCATGTTAATTATAATACAATAAACCACAAATTTAAGCATGTAATGCCAACAAACAAATTTATATTTTAGTATATTTTGCTCTTATTTGATTTATAAGTGACAAACAAAATTCCTTTTGGTGTCTAGAATTGATCTTGACAGAAAAACTCTGTTATTGAAATATAAGTTAGACAACAGCAGATTTCTCAGCAAATGACATTTGGCAAAAAAAAAAAATTGAGCACGACAACAGTGTTGACAAAACAAAAATAGTTAAGAATAGTTTGCAGTAAAATTCAAATTTTTATTCCAACTGTTTGATTTCTAAGAACCACTATCAAATATTTAGTATAAAATAGTCTAATTCTGTGTGCTTTCATAGTCAACTAAGAACATATACAGTCAGTTTTATCAAAAGTAAAAAGCTAAGTAGACAAAAATGCAATATGACAAAAATTATAATGCAAGAAAAGTTATTAGGGGTCATCTACAAATGAAGTCATGCTTGGACGGGGTTAATGAAGCTGTGACACTTTGTGACAATGGGGAGGGGGGAGTTACAAAAAGTGTGACATAATGACATCACCAAAAAAACAACAACATTCCAAATAAAAAAATAAAAAAAACATTCAGAAAAATAAAGTTGTGAAATAAAATTTCAAATATCATCTTTAACTTAGCGTTTTGTTTCTGAACTATATAATTTATTACAAGTTAGATTGATATTGTTGGTAGAAGACAATGGCATGGAAATTTATAGGGTGGGGGGCAACTAATTCCATTCTCAGTACATTTACTAATATATAAAAAAAATAAGTAGCAATTAGTTTATTATTAATAAATTGTTAATTAATGAGGAATTTGCATAATTTTTTTAAAGATATTAACAATTTTTGGTAGAAAATGTTGACTTATGGAGGAGGGTTGAGTCCCTTCTCCTCTTAAGCATATGGTAGAAAAAAAACATGTGACGGAGGTGATATGGTGGAGTGTGATAGTTTGTGACATAGGGGGAGGGAGTCAAAAATATGGAATAAATGTGTTACATCATTAACAGATGGCCCCTTAGTTATGAGATACTTTCATTCAGTCTGACAGTCTTAGACTCATTAAATCTGACACCTTCTCAGTAAAACATGACTTTGATAAACATTAAATAACACCTCTTTCTACTCAGCTTGTGGAAATTATAAAGCACAGCAGATAACTAAAGATAGCTACTCAATTTTTAAGAAAACAATTTCTTGTTATTTCCAGTAAAGAAGAATTTTTAAAACTGCAGATTGCGAATTGTATGTAAAAATAACTGATATTTCACAGAATGTCAACGAGACGGAGAGTTTATATAATATGTAATCCAAAGTGTTTAGAAAAACTACCGGATTTTTCCGGAAATTTTGAAAACTTTTTCTGAAAAATCTGAGTTTTAGTGGTTAATTTCAGCCTTAACGGAATTAAAAAAAAAAAAAAAAAATTATAGATAAATGGACAATGAGCAGGTTTATCATACCAAAGCCACAAAACATTGTAAATTAAGTTTCTTATTTTCCATCTTTCAAAACGAGACATTAATGAAAAAAATACTATCCACCACTAAGAAGGACGAGACTAAGGAAACGTACTATCCACCACTAAAGCCTCAGAACTCCGATTGTCGTTTTAATTTCTGCCCCATAGCACCTACATCTACTCAGATCTTGAATACGTAAGCTCATTCTCTGTTTAAGGTGATTAAATGGACGTTAAAAAACTGGCTTACATCTCGGAACCTTTCGATTTCTTATTCAAGCCACTGGGATATGCTATTCTATTGACCAATGGGATGAAATCTCTCCAATATGTACAGGATAGAATTGTGGATTGCGATCATGACTTGGAAGTTGTTGGTTGCCCACACGCAAGGGGGGTCCACTCCCATATAGGAGGTGGGCAGCAGAACCGTCTGGAGTAATTGAGCAGAGCTACTCCACAGTTTGATGCCACTGGACAGGGAGAGGAATTGAGCAGGTCCACCTTCGGAAAATCGGATGTCGTACACTACAGAATCGTGGGTGGTGAGAATTCTGTATGGTTGGTTGCCAAGGAGATGCCACAGCTGTAGAAAAGAACATTTGAAAATTTAAACATTGTTATATGGATACTGCCTGGGTCCGAAATTAGCGATCGTTGGTCGTATTTGCACTTAAAAATTTCAGTTTGACGACTGTAACTTTACACCGTCATAATTTTTTATGCCTAACTTTTAATAAAATTTCAGTTCTACCACCGTATTTTTACAACCAGACATCATTTCTTGCATCTAACTTGGTTTTATATTTTTTACTGGTAAGGCACAAATTCGATTAACTATTAATTTTATTTCATCGAGTACTAATGAAAATGAGTGTTTAAAGATTCATATGGAGAATTAAAGTCAAACAGGTGATAAAACGGAAGAAAAAAAAACCTTTTAATAATAAAAATTGATTTTCAATAATTACTAATACTTTTCAGTAATTTTGTTAGTAAGACGGTGCTATTTTTAGAGTGCAAATGGAAACACATTTTTAATTTTATGCAAAAGAAGATTTAACGATGACAAATATATTGCAACAGTTGCAAACTGTACTTAAGCAATTTGAAATATTTATAAATCACGGCTTAGAAAAACATTTGGGCAAATACAAAAAAACTTGCTAATTTTCAATGACGCCTAACTTTTATTTCATAATTTCGAGCCCTAGATACTGCTTCAATGTATGGAGAACTTAAATTGGATTTCAGGTCAAAACATTGATTAATTTTAAACTTATTCACTAGTTGGATGAGTTTCATAAATTCATATATAGATCATTCTATAACAGTGAAAACTTTGTATTTTGAATGTTTCATAGGAAAAGATTGCTACTATAAAACATAGTTACATTTCTCCAAAACCTAAGAATCATTATTTGAAGATGTTACACAAATGGAATGCTTAATATTGTATAGGCCTATAATTTTATGCTATGTTGGTAGTATTCTACTACAGCTGAGAGTTAGATTATTAAAACCTCCTTTTGGGAGATTATCTGTAAAATTATGGATTTAATTTGTTTTAAATTCACTTTTAGAAAGGTTTACATTCAGTTATGGCAGCATAAAAGATTGATGTTTGTATGTCTTTGAAAATTAATACAACAGTTTTTTTCCCCTTGTAGAATTATTTTTATAGAATTCTTTACTATAATTCCATTACTAGTCAGCAAGAGTGCGCTGGTAGCACATATTTGTTTATAACCTGAAGCATTATCATTTGCTTTAATGGTAACTTTAAAGAAGGTTATCATAAAACATGGATACCTTGCTCCAAAACTTAAAATCTTTATGATGAGGACACAATTGGGATACTTCACAGCTCTAAATTTCGTTACTATGTAGTACAGGGTCAATGAAAGTATAATTTTACGATAAAGATCTTCGATTGTAAACAAATCCTTATGTTTAATTATAATGTTATGAAATGTTATTTTAGTGAGAACATTAATTGAAAAACATTAATGTGCTAACTTTCTTCAAAGAAACTTACACACATACTAAAGTATCTAAGAATTATGTCTGACTTAAATTATTTTTTTGTCTCGCTTCTCATTTAAGGAAAAGTATCGAAAAAAAGTTCAGCTTACTCCAAAAAACATGTTTTGTCCTACAAATTTATTTAAAATATTTCTACACGGTGGCAACAAAATTCTGGAAAAAAAGTTCCCTGATTTTACAATTACATTAAGAAATGTCGCAATACATGCTTTGTAGAGAAACAAGTATCTCCGCTACAATAATACAGTAAATATATTGCATTATAAATAAAAAATTATAAGCAATACTTATTGTCAGTTAAAATAATTTATGGATACAACACAAATTATACAATTACAACAGGCATAACAGTAATGAAACATTTTCTCTGGAAGCAAATAATGCAAGTTTTTCCAATTATTTCTTTTGGAGATAATTTTAATGTTTTATATGCTTCATATTTACTATTCCAATCTTCAATAAATCCAATATTCATTAGCCCCTCACATGTTGTTTACAATATAAAGTCCAACACACTTTGCTTTTGCTTCACCCTCCAGCAGTGGTTCACATTTTTAGAAAAATAAAACTAAAAATATGAAAATGCACCAAACTTTTTTTTAAAATCCCTTTTCAGAACTAAAAGGAAATATTGACAACTAAACTTTCCAGAATAAAGGGCATAATAGACGATAATTGGTAGCATATACAATTGTAAATATGTTTTCAAAAATTTAAACTAAATATTGGGTTTCTTTTATGTAGAAACATAAATAAAACCTAGAATAAAATAAAATTGCTGTTTTTTGTGAAATCGAAAATAAAATGAATACATACCACAAGTTTCCCATTATCATGGCCCGAGATAAGAATTTCACTAAACGGCGAAAAACGGCAGCACCTCACAGCACTGTTCCTATCTTTAGGAACACAAAAAGTTTTTTTTAATTCTCCGTTGAGGGCATTCCAAACCTACAGAAATAAAAATAAAACAATGTTCATTTAAAAATACCTTCTTTATTAAAACTTTTTTTTAAAAAAATTAACTAAATAAAAAGGCCAATATACAAATTAATTATTCATCACTGACATTTTCCATTTGGCTTTGTATCTTAAATGCTTCTAAAGTTTTAAAGAATTCATTATTCTATGATGGCCATGGAAAGTTCAAAAATAATAAATTGTCAATAAACCTAAGTTTAAATTAATAAAGCTAAGTTAAATAAAGCTTTATTAAAAAGCTTCGCCTGCAATATGAAATAATATATATATATATATATATATATTTAATATATATATATATATATATATATATTTAATATATATATATATATATATATATATTTAATATATATATATATATATTTAATATATATATATATATATATATATATTTAATATATATATATATATATATATATATTTAATATATATATATATATATATATATATATATATTTAATATATATATATATATATATATATATATTTAATTTATCAAAAATAAGGACATCTTTTTACCTTTATAGTCTCATCAGTGGAAGCAGACGCCATAAGAGCTTCATCACGCGATATGTCACAAAACCTGACATTCTGGTTTCCATGACCCTCTGTGATGGGCAAGATCAACTCTCCTGATTCAGAGTTCCAGACCTGCAAACAAATTAAAGTTGTAGATCTTCAAACATTTTAATGTTTCTAAATCAGATACATTCCTGTCAAACACTAATTATATTCCTTTTCAGAAAACCCAGGAATGAATAACATTTGTATTGTGACATTACACTATGAATAATGTGGTGCACCAATATAATCAAAGAAAATAACCATCTGTTATTTCAATTGATATGGGAATTGCCAAAAAGTACCACAAATAAAAATTTGAAAATCTAAACACGATTGAAAACAGAAGCAAATTCAAATAATTAAAATTACAAACAATTTTAATTATCTTTGATATAATTAACTTGTGATGTGTTAACTTTCATTAACTTGTATTGTAATTTAATAAAAAAAAGGATGCCCTAATAATTTTCTTTTGAAAATGTGCACATTGTTAAAATAATTGATAAAACTTTAAAATGAATAATAATAAATGAGCTATGAATATACATTTCAATTGATAAAAGAACTAAAATTTCTAAAAATAGAATAATTTCCACACATTTAAGCAAAATGTAACTGTAAAAGCAATAAAAAATTGTATCTATACGATTTGAGAATCATGTAGTTGGGTAAGATTACACTCCAAGCTATTTCTATGAATTTAATATAACTGCACAATCTATTTTTACAGCTACATCTATTTTTACAAAGACAATTCATAACTTCCAAAGATAGTTATAAAAAAAATAATTTCTACATATTAGTAAAATCTACCATAATTTGTATCTTGATTATCCAATGACTTTAATGCTAGGACTATTCGTAGGAACGAACCCGAGTATAAAAAAAAATATTATTACCCTCAATTCGATAATTAGCCTAATGGCTTATTGTAAGTTTAGTTTTTATTAGTGCCTTTAGAGAAAAGTTGGTTGATTGAATTAATGTCATATTAAAGCTACATCAGGGTTCGTACGCATTTTTCAAAAATAAAAATAAGGTGTTTCTAAGGACCTTTTAATGAAAAAGCCATTTATAAGGATCTTATTTTTAATTGGAAACATATTTATTTGTAACGAAAAGTTAGCTCTAAATTCACAAAAAAAGCCTTTTATTAAAAAAAAATGATTTTTTTTAACTAAATGAATATGAAAAACGAAAATATAAAAGCTATTGGGTGCAAAAAAGCTGTGGGTTTTTTACTTAAGATACAAAGTCATGTTTAATTTACATTAAAATCAAAATGCCATCTAAAAGGTTTAGTAAAATAATTTAAATGATAGTTGTTTTAAGTACTTTCTAAGAGCCTTCGGTACCTTGAAAGTTTTTAAGGACCATGTGGACAAAAACAGGGATTTACTAAATACTTTAAAATTGCTCTTATGAGAATGAAACAAAATTAAGGAGATCCTAAGGACTTTTAAAGACCGTAGAACCCTGTATATAATGAGCTATTGGCAATAGTTTGTGATCTATTCGAAAGGAAAAATCCAAGAACACAGTCTCATAGTTTGGAATAATGGTCGGATAATGAAGACAATCTGGGAGTTCCCACTTCACTTTATAAACATTGCACCAACATGAAGAAATTTGGATATTATAAAATACAATGCCTTTGCAGGCAATATATGAATTTTTTTATACAACATTGATTTGTACATATAATACATACCACAATCTCCATATTAAACCCTTAATTAAGATCTTTCCAATAAAAACTTGAAAGAAATCAATTTATAATTTTAGCACATGTAAAATTATGATTAAGCTAGACAAATTGGCTTTAAAAAGATTAATAAATTATTTTTAAATGAACTGCCAAAAACCGAATACCCATAAAAATGCCTTCACTAAAATGTGAACCGATGCAAAAGCATCTCTCATTCATCATGGCATGTTCTTGGAGTTTATGTGTAAAAAAGAAAAACTTCAAACAAACAATAAACGAGAATTTTTTTTATTGTTTGAAATCGTTATATAAAAAAAATAGAAATATTTATAAAAAATTATATTTTGGGAAAAAGAGAAAAAAATTAGAAAAAAAACGGAATGAATTCTAGGGAATTGCAGCTGATTTTCATGCCTGCATACTGAGGCATGATAATCGGCAGAGAGAAGCATTTGATTTTCTCCCACTTTTCACTTCCCTTACTTGACAGAGAATTCTACCACAAAAATTGCACTCTTCAGCTTCAGTTCTCACTTACCCTGAGAGAGCCATCGCAAGAACAAGATACCAATTTTTTACTCTTCAGAAACTGAGCACACATCAGCACAGGCTGTTTGTGGCCTTTTAGAATCAAAGCATTTCTACCATCTCTCCAAATCTATAAACAAAATAAAAAGCATTCATTCAGCAGGTATTAAAAAAAAAAATTGAATTCGAAATTTTTGTAACAAATGTTACAGGAATGTGTACTTACGTGAAGAGTCTTATCCTCTGAACACGTAAAAAAATCTTGATTATTTTTAGAATGAAGTATGTAATTAACTTGTCCTGTGTGTTTTGGAACAAGTTCTGAACTATCCTCAGTGGCAATGGTAAAAACCTTAAAAAAAATATTTAAGCATAAGTAAACTGATTTTTTTTTTAATTTTTGCAATTAAATAGTCTACAAACAAAGGAATTTAATAACAAAATTTGAATTAGTGGGATTTTTATAAACTGAACTTATACATAGTTGAATAAAATTTTGAGTTACTTAAAATAGTTTTGTATTATGTAAAACCCTATTTAGAAATATACATATGAATTATGGATTAAATTTCTGAAAAAATAATTCTAATTAACTTATAATATGCATTTAATGGGAAAAAAGTATAGTAAAAATAAAAATGTAATTAACTGATAACATATTTTTCTAGTGTTTTAATATTTTGAAACAGTTATGTTGGGATAAATAATGTTTTAAGAGCACACATATGCTTCATTTTATGATATGTCTTCTCTAAACCCCATACTCATTCAACAGTTTGCATCCTAAATTATTACCGCTATGCAAGACCTTTACTTCAACTTTTTATTGTGTAAACTTTTAAAGAATCGTGAATATCAAAAAATATTTCTCTGGGTTTAAATGAAATGGCTTACAATAGATTAATTGCTAAATGGCAACCAAACAACTTTCACCAAGTAGGCTTAACTTTGAGCTTTAAACCATCTTATGGATAATATTCAAAGTAAATCCTCTTGATAGTGGTCTGGTTTAAAATTTGTAGAAAATTGAATATTTGTTGTGGTGAATAATATATAAAAAAAACCCATTGTTTTTGTGCTTTTCAGCACAAAATTATGGAGGATTTTCAGGTTTTTAACAAATTAATGGGATTTCTTTTGCCTAGTTGGAACCATTGACAAAGCTGGTATTAAAATGTTTTTTAATATCCTTGACCTCCTCAATTCCCACAAACCTTGCGCAACAAATTCCGATTGGACAGCGAGAGAAAGCTTGTGCTGACCTTTCAGTTCATTTTGTTTTTGAGTCCAACTTTTTATCACATTCATTGTTAAACTGCTAAAAACTGTATAATCATTAGAAATTTAGATTGGTACATCTTTTACAATACCTGACAATTGACGATTTTTTAAAAATATTTTTATAAATTATCAAGTGCAATAAGCATTCATTAGCACATTTTTTTAGATACAAAACCTTCTGTATTCTATTATATTTGTTTAAAAAAATTCACAAATTATTCAATCGACACTTGAATTTTTATAAACCTTTATTAAGAGACCTCCTTTGATGGAACCAAGATTGGTCTCCTTAGAGAGGTTACACTGTATGCTTAATAACCCATTTAAAGAATTGATATATTTTAACTTGTGAATAAAAACCTTGAGACAAAATTAATAACCAAATTTTATAATATTTTGCATAATAAAGAAACTAATTCTAGATATTGAAATATACAAAACAAAAAACCTAAAAATTCTCTTACTTTGACATTTCCACTTCTTGTGCCATACACAACTTGTGAACAATCATTGGACAAAGAGCATGCCGTAATTTTCTTTACTTCAGGTAATGAGGATGACACAAATTTTCCTTCTAAACCCCTTCTAACCTGTAACAAAATCCATTTGGTTAAATTTGTGTTGTTTTTTCATAATTTTTGTTCAACAAAATGTTATAAAGTATACATTCAACACGTCTTTATCTAAGCACGGGTTGGGAACCACTACTTAGATAAAGACTCCAAAGCAGTGGTTTTCGACTTGTGCTCTGCAATGGGGCCCAAAGTGGACCATGGAGCTATTGTTTAATCACAGATAGGTTTTTTTCCACACAAAAGTAGTACTTTGAGAAGTAAACATGTCTAAAAAAATTTAAATAGGAAACAAATGTATTAGCTATAAAAAATAAACAAAAAATGTCTGTTTAAGAGCAATTAACTAAGATTGAATTCAATATAAATAGTATCTTATAAAAAATATTGTTTTTTCTTCCAGATAGTTGCATTTTAGTTTGCTGAAATATTTTATGGTTTATAATGGGTTTTTAAAATGAAAATAAGTTTGCTGAAGTATTTAAATCTTATTTATGCTTAAATTTACAATTGCAAGTAATCCGCAGTTTATCTGCGAATCGGGAGGTAAGCCTAGGATTATTGATGAAACCTTATGCACAAGACCGGTTTTCACCAAATCGGCGGAATATCTCTCCAAAATGTATTCCCCAATATATGCTATGGAAGCCGGCGGTATAAATCTTTAAACAAGATGGCCTCGTATACTATCGCCGTGTAGGCTTAAAATATTTTGTTGGAATTCTATTTAGAGACAAATATTATTAAAATAAATACTTAAGACAACTTTTTATACATAGAACACTAAAATTGCTCCTACAAACTAATTCAGCACATTTTTCATTAAAAAAGATGTCATAAAATGTTGTTGTTACGAGATACCAGGATAAACCGATCTGTTTATTGAGTATTATTTTTTTATGTATAAACGTACAAAAACACATTGTAACAAACAAATAAATATTACAGGGTTGTAAATATTCTTTCAAGAAATGTGGATATTTAAAACGAAATCGATTATCGAAAAACGACAATTTTATAAATTAACTGCTTGTTTTTTAAACAACCTTCTAAATATTTACTAACTTCCGTCAAACATCTATTATTCGAAGAATTAAAAAATGTTTTGTCATAAATTCATTGATTCACATTCTTCGTTCGCTTTCGAAAACAGAAATCTTTTTACTTGACACATGTGCATTGTCAACCTATGGGAGAAGTTATTAGATTTTTCGAAGCCACAAACTTGGATCATCCACAGATTACAAATTCACCATTCGAGCAGAGGTTATAAATAAGGTTCCAAGGAAATCCCTTGGTTTTCATAATCCACAGTTAATTGCTGGATTTTCCCAAACTTGTGAATATGGGGGTTAGTGTTTTAGAACGGGGTGGTCCATGGCCATATGACCATTGGGAAACACTGCTCTAAAAGTTCTGTTTGTACAATAACCTTCAAATGCAGGTATCCAATAAAAAAAATCTGTATATATATTTCTCTTATGTGGTGATTGAAAAATGCTGTTTTTCTGTACGCTGAGTGGCAACAGTTAGTTTGTTTACGAAAATCTGTTGTGCCCGTATTTTTATTTTGCCATTATGTAAGCCATTTTGATGATTAGCCTTCAATTCATTAGTAAATAATTATTTTGTTGATGTCAGCTTAAATTAGGAAAAATATAAACCCTATTACATTAAAAATAGAAGTTTTGAAAAACGCTTTTGAGTTTTCAAATGAGCGGAACATTGACGTGGCGCCATCTGTTGGCAATTTTGAAAACTAGATTTCTATTACCTTAATTTTTATGACGTTTTAACTTAGTTACGTACAGACTTCTGGTAGGCAAGAGTATGGTAAGCTTAACGTCAATTATGCCAAAACAAACTACCAATAATGTTAAAAATTAAACTAAAACGCAGGAAAGGTGTGAAAATAACGAAATAAAATAATAAATAATGACTTGCCAGTGGTTCCATTGTTTTCATTTGTAGTTTAAAAGAAATTAAATGATTTACATGGCGAAAAAATGTATTGATGCCAAGATGAATTATAATTTAAATTTAGTTTAAACGTTTAAAGTTTTTGTTAATATAATTAAAAAAAGTATTGTTACTAGGACACATTGTTATTGTGTCCTACCTTTTAGCGAGCGAAGCGAGAAGTGGTTTGCGGAGCAAACCTATGAGGATTGCGTAGCAATCCTCCGGGGATTTGGTGGAATGTTAGCGGAGCAGGGGGCGGAGCTCCTAGTCCACATTATACAAGCACAGCATTTCATACCATCTCGTTACACTAAAATAGAAGCACTAGGAAGTATTTCTATAAAGTGTACCTATACATACCACACATATAAAAGTTTAATATGAACACTCTAAAGCAGTGTTTATTAACCTTTTTGGCACAATGGACCACTTTAAAAAATTTAAATATGTCACGGACCCCTCTGTGAAAAAAAAATTGCTTAAACATCATTTATTACAAAATATATTCTGTTTTATTATTTAATTATTTTAATATTTTTATTTCAATAATAATAGTAATAGTTTTATTTCAAATAATCAAATGAAACATTAAGAACAAACATTAAGACACAAAAAAACTTTTGAAAAAGCGGCAAGGAATCTTGTATCGATGGAGGATATACCCTTATGTCTCGGCTTCAAACTCATTTGTGATCCACATTTTGGACATTTATACATCGATGAAATCATTCCCTCTTTCATACATTATTCTAACAACGCTTTCTTACCCATGACTGGTAAAACACTAAAATAGCCAACTGAATATTTATTTTTCGCATTCAAAACTTCAGTAAGAGCTAATTCCATAGTGAAATCAAGCATTTAGCAATAATATAACCTAAGAAAACACCAAAAAAAATATGCTACTCACAAACAGATGAAAGACAAAAATAAATGTACGTCTTACCTCCAGGGCAGATCCAACGGAAATAAAATCGTGAATCAAGTTTAAAATTATACCGCTATTTCAAACTCAAACAAATTATGGACCAATGAAAAGGCTAAAACAAAAGAGAAATAAATGAGCATGCGCGAAAAAGCGCCTCAAATTCTCTTCTCCGGAGGAGCAGAAAAAGAAACAGGGTTGCCATACAGAGCGCGCTAAGGATGAAGTAGGTCCGGGTTACCACTGCTGGCTAAATATTGATGCAAACATTTTAAAAATTAGGATCAGTCGGCGGACCCCCAAAATATGACCCATGGACCCCCAAGGGGTCCATGAACCACAGGTTAAGAAACACTGCTCTAAAGGTCCAATTATGCAATTGCAAGTTTCCAACAAAAATAATCCACATTCTACTTATAAACAACTCATCTCACACTACACATTAGCATTTTAAATCATTATCATTCCCAAAATATAACTTTAAACTTCAATTTCTAAAATATTGTTTTAACATAATCCTTTAATTTATAAGGTGCTAATTTAAAAGTATTTATAATACCTTTCTGGGTTTATAATTTTTTATTAATTTGTATAAAGTAGCGAGCAGGGTTTAGTCTGCTTTAAAAGGACATTTTCACTTTACTTAGGCACAGGAATATAGAAAAGCATACCTCTACACAATTGAAATAGTTTGAAGATGCAACCACTAGATCTTCATTTATACAAGCAGCACTCATATTTCCCTCAAAGCTGACCAGAGGTGAGTCTGACCAGTGTGAAGTGTCGTGGAGAACGTACGCCTTCGACGATGCAGAAAATAATGTTCTCCCATCTTTGGAGAACATTATGCTGATAACGTCACGGTTGTGGCCACGTACATTGTTTACAACAGTTTTGGTGTCTCTGCTAATGATGATAACACACCCTTTAGTCGTCCCACATGCAATGTACCTGAAGAATATAGATAAGGTTTTTAATTAGTTCTTTAAGAATAAAACCTTTGAATTCAGCTATGCTTCCGAATTCCAACACACATTTCTTTGTAAAAACAGATAGAAACTAAAAAAATTATGTTTGTAACTGTATGTCTATTATTTTGAACTTATTTTTACTTTACATCTGTTGCAACATATGTTTTGATAAAATTAATTGGAAATTGGGAATCTCCGAATCATAAACGAAAGTATCTAGCTAAAACTAAAATAGGACCGGAGACCCCTTTTTCGTAGTTGAAGTCGCCCTGCTTTTTAACATGTAAACATTTACATTTTATTTAAACATGAAAACGAAAGGGAAAACGAATTCTGAAAATATTTTCGAATTTCTTTTAATTTTATATATATTTCACTAAGAATATGGGCACAAGTATACCCAACAAATACATAGGAAAGATAACTTTGTGGCAGGGCGGACCCCCTTTTTCATCGACACACAGACTACCTTTTGGGACCAGTTGAAGTAGACCCTCAATACAAAGATCCCTCACGTAAACAATCCAAGTGTTTGTCATTAAAATGGAAAGGACAATGAAACAAGAAAAAATATATTACATTAGAAACTAATAAAATAATTGGGAATTGGGTCGCTTTACAGAAGGGATCATTCATTGTAAGGAGGGTCTACTGTAAAAAATTAAAGTTGTTAGATGTAATTCTATATTACGTCAAAATGTCAAATTAAATATGAGTCAGAACAAAAACAAGTATAGTGTAATCAGTGGTTCACAACATACTTTTCATTCAAGCAGAGGCTGCACAGAACATAATCCTTTCTGGGTCCTGTGCTTATGTCAGATGTCTTCTGGCCACTATTTATGTCCCATTCGGTGACAACATTATCAGATATGCACAGCAGGTGGGAGTCATCAGGTGAGAAGCAGAACCTGTTGATGTTCGATTTACCGTTAACAGGTTCGAGGTCACGAACGAGGGTTGACAACGTCTCCCCGGTGTCGAAATCCCAGACCTGGATGGTGTTGTAAGCCGAGGCTGCAAACATAGTTCCACTGTTGTTGAAACAGCAGAAAATGAAGGGACATTTACGGTTAGGAGGCTGCTTTCGGTACTTGAGGATCCATCCTAATCCGCTTACTTGCCAAACCTGTTGAAGTTTTGTTATCAATATAAAAAGCATCTAAATATTTATTTATTAGTTTCCATCTCTTCAGAAGGGGGAATTCTCTTTAAGTTCAATAAAATAAACGAATAATTTGCATTATTATGTTGACTCCAGAATATTAATTTATTTATGGCTAGATTGACATCAATAAAAAACGTTTTTCTCTTGTAACGAATGCATCTCTTTCATCTTGTTTGTTCTTTTGCAGCTTAACAATCATACATTTGTCATTTCTTGTTTGTAAACTGTGTAACCGAACACAGATTGCATTTTAGTAAGCCAAATTCATAGTTTGAAGTATTTGTGACAATTTCTTTCCATATGAGACAGATAAATTCAAGTAGTAGTCAAAATAATAGACCTTACACAGAACATTCAAAAGAATGCAAGATTTTTAGTTTTAAATTATTATGAAATATTGATGACTTCTGAAATTAGCACTTGAAATTGCTTTTTATATTTGGACATTTTGAACACAAATACCTCTTTTACCCCAACAACCCCATATGGAAAAGCAAACTTATTTATATTTAATTCTAATAGGTACAAGAAATTTCTCTAATTTTTCGTACAAATATATTTACTATAAAACTTGCTTACTATATACCTACTTTAGCCATTTATTGGTTAGAATTGCTTAAGTTTTTTTTACTCTACTGTGCTAATTTTTTTATTAGGATTCTTAGGCCATTTCAGCCTACAAATATAAAAAAAAATGTTTTACATGGGGTATATTCCATATAAAAATATTAAATATTTTTTCTACTAGCACACACATGTATATCACTTTTAGCTTTATAATGAATGGCACAATCAAAAGTTGGAGGCCGAATATGCTAAGAAAAAATACTAGTAAGGCAATTAAAAATCATAACCAAGAAATAGTTGTTATTATGTCATTATTAATAAATAATTATTAAAACCTCATAATTACTAAGATAATATTACAATGTTAGCTATTACTAATCAAAAATATTTTATTCAATTTTGATTAATAAAATTGAAGATTTTTTTTACAGAAAATTAAGAAAACGTTACAATATTAATTATTTTTTTAAATAATAATTAGCAAGTAATATTAATTACTATTAAAATAGAAAATGTTAATTACAAATTTTTTAATTATTTTTGAATATATATAAAAAAAAATTATCAGGGTTTAAGCATGGGTTAAGCTTAATAATATACTTGGGAAATAATTTTATTTTGAGATACGAAGTGAGTGTAACCTTTCAAATGGAGACATAAAAATAAATTCGAATCGTTTAGGAAAGTTTCTATAAAGTAACTCACATAGGTGTGTTCCATATCACAAGAAATAATAAATTGATCATCAGGAGAGAAAGTGCAGCAAAGCACTGAACTCTCGTGTTCGTTAAATGTAATCATGGAATCGTCCTTCATTTCAGCGGTAGAATTGATAGTTGGGGCGGATAAACGCTTTCCACTGAAGTTCCCACCTTGAAAAAGAAAATTCTGTATAACTACATAAAATTTTCTGTGAAAAAACAAAACAGTTAGATAATAACAGAACAGATATATACAGCAATATGGAGGGTTATTACAAATACAGACCAAATAGCTTTGTAGAGACCATTGTTATATGTGAGAATCTAGAAAATAGAACCAGGACAACCCTTCAGACAGCTGACCGAAATTTACTTATATTGTGGTAAACTTTGTCTAAGTCACAGATAAATAGAACTGTGCATAAAAGAATCTAGCAGACCAATCCAATCTCATAGAAAAATAAAACTTTAAAATTGGAATCAGTTAGACCTTTAAAGCAAAACATGAACTTTTGTTAATTAAAAATGAATAATAATACAGTATTTTCAGTGTCTAGATTATTCAATATCGCAACATTTTTAGCCACAACTTTGAGGATTTGACACAGAGAAGGCTTAGCATTAAAAAAAAAATATTGAGGGTTCAGAATTTTTTTTAAATAATATATAAATGATTTCAAATTTTAATGATAATTATCAGTAATTATAATTATATTTTTTGTATTTGAATCAGTTTGTATATCTATTAAAATCACGGAAAAGTCCTTTCACAATATTTATGTTTTATCAAACTTTGCTTTATTTGGAAACTTGAAAGTAGATTTTTTAACCTTCTCAATGGCCAGTAAAATAACAAAAGAGTAAAATTGTTTTCTCAGTAAATTTTATTACATTTACACTTACTTAAATTTTCAAAGAAATTCTTGTTTATTTCAATAAATACTTGTAAATAAAATATAAAGAAAATTGAGCTTAAAAAATATTGTAACACTCATGTTATGAATTTTAAAATTGCAAGTAAGCCAATCAAGGGTTAAAAAGTGTTGTACACACTGTTTGGCCAACTATAGGGAAGAATAAAGCTTTTTGACTTGAGATATTTATTAAAGTAAAATTGATTACCTTAAAGAAATGTATATAATGTTCTTGCTTTTTTTAGAAGAAGATTTTATGAAGATGCAATAAATAATGTTTCTTACTGGATGTAAGTGATTCCACGATTTTAAAAACTTTAACGGTGGTGTCTTCTGAAGCAGTAATGAGTCTATCTCCAACTGAATTCAAAGAACAATAGTTGATAATATTCGAATGTCCGTGTAATTCTTGTAGAAGCTCTCCATCTGAGTTATGCACCTAGACATAAAAATGAACAAGAAAAGATAAATTTTAAAAAGCAAAATATTAAGAAAATAAATTATTGTAATAGAGACAATCTTTTTAATTTGTTTTGAAGTGTAGTTTAATGGATTTTAGCTGATTGGTTTAGAAAAAAAAGGGACTAACTAATTGAAAAATTACTTCCAAGAACTTAAAAATTTATACGAACTACACATGCAATAACAGGCATTTATAATCTCAACCTTCATTTGGGTTCTAGCATAAGTTTTGTTTTTTGATTGATATTTGGATATCTTTATTGTAAAGTTAAATAATAAATCTAATTTCTGACAAAATTATACTACCCAGGATTGAATTTAAATAGGAAATAAAAAATGTTAATGCAAAACACTCAAAATTGGTGATTGTGTTAAAAATCGTGATTTTCTGGCGATTTTGTTAAAAATCATGATTTTCTGGTGATTTTGTTAAAAATCGCGATTTTCTGGTGATTTTGTTAAAAATCACAGGCACTACACTTTTATATTGAACAAACATGTGATAAAAAAAATTATCTACAATTTTATTTTTATGGTGACTGATAAGCATTACTTACACAAAATCAGTCATTCAATGTAATGAAATTTACGAATTTTCGCTAATTAACGGAAAAGTTACATGTAGAATGTCAATTTAATATCCAGACCTTTTTGAATTTCTTTAAGAAAAAAATAATTACTTTTTTTTAAATTGGAAAAATTCCTAACTTGTTTTTTTTATTTTTCTATATACCAATGAATCGGACAGAAGAGATTATGATGCAGGGGTGAAGTTCAAAATGTGATTGTGCGTTAATTTAACCCTTGCGAAGTTACCTCTCAATATTGCATTCAAAATTAACATACTCAGAATGTGAAGAAATTTTGGTTCCAATAACAACATTATCAATACTTTTATGTAACGAATTCGCTGGTTGGGAAAGTGGAAGGGAGATGAAGTTTACCTTGCATGCATCCATTTAAGCTTCACAAACTCATCTCCCTCCTTGGCTTACAAAATGGACCAAGAATACGCTGAATAGCATTTGAAAGATATTTTAATGAAATTCTCACAGTTTTTAGAAAATATAAAACTAGAAAATAGAATCTGAAACACATGATAAACAGGAAAAAGATTGTGGGATATTTTTAAGTTGACAGTGCTCTAAGAAGACTTTACAACACAATTTTCCACTTCCTGAAATTTATAAATAAATTGTTTAGTACTATTGTCTTAATAAATTTTATTTTCAATTGCACTATTTTTATTATTGCTCATCAGGCAATTTTTTTTATAATCAGTCCTTTCTAAAACCCAAACATTAATATACATTTTTTAATTGCCAGAAGAATCATTGACTATATTATCCCTTACAGGTATTACACTAGATATCTCATGGTAATGGAGACAAGATACTCCTACTATTTACCTTTGCAGTGTGTTCATCAACCACAGCAATCCGAGAGGCATCCCTATTGATGACGGCATGACTCATGTTTTTGAAGTAGGGAGATTTGAAGTCATGAAACAAATGAAGAGTACTCTCATCCTTATTGCTGAAAGAGAGATAATAAGTTGTTACAATTTATCCCAAGAAATCAACAAATAGTTCTCGAGGCTATAAAGTATATTTTGGCTGAAAGAAGACTTAAAGGTGTGTTACCCAAACTTTTAAATTACCTATACCTTTTAAAGGAAGTTGAAAATCTTGACCAATCTTAAAACCAAATTGAAAATTGTATTAGAAGATTGAATGATGCAGGGAAATCAAAACCAATTTACTTACATACGTGTGAGCATACACTTAAATTAATATATATATACACAGTCGAACCTCGGTATAACGAACCCCATCCCTCGGTTATAACGAACTTTTCAAATGGTCCCAACCAAACTCCTATGTCACTAATGCATTTTCAAATGCTTATAACGATCTTCAAAAGTAAGGAATTCGGATATAGCGAACTAACATTCGCACTTTCAAACTTGAGTTTTAGGTTTTTAACGGAAAATTTTGCTCGCCCCGACCACATTCCTCACCCTTTGTTCCTTTGACAGAATCCAGTGTCCTCACAGTTGACAATAGACTCACTCCCTTTCTCAGCTCCTCCCCTTTCCCCCCCTCAACTGGTCAGCATACATTATTTGCCTTCCTTTCATTCAATTGTTGATGATCGTTTGACTTGTGATTTAAAATGGCTCCTGTTAGTAAGCGAAAAGCGTTTTCCATTGAGGATAAAGCACAAATTAATAAGAAAATAGAAAACGGTGACAGCCATAAATCTGCCATTTGCAGAGAATTTTCTCTCTCGAAATCTAATGTTGCGAGCATTTAAAAAAACTGCAGCGTGATAATCTCAGCCTACGAGAAAAATCTTAACGGAACCCAGAAGTTGAGAAAAGCTGAACGTGAAAATGTGGAAGAAGCTCTATTGAAATTGTTCACCATTCAACGACACAAAAAATCTCCCTGTAACGGAGCCATGTTTCAAGCGAAGGAAATTTAGTTTGCAGAACGTTTTGATGAAAAGGATTTCATGTGTTCCAATGGATGGTTAGATAGGTTTAAGAAAAGAAACAACATTGCATGCAGTAAAATTGTGAGCGAAGCCACGTAGCGTCTCTTCTTCAGATGTCAGTGATTAGATGGAGAATGTGGGACTTGACATCATCCGTGATTACGACGAATAGGATATTTTTAACGCTGATGAAGCTGGGTTATTTTATAAAATGATTCCTAACCAAACGTTACAATTTAAAGGAGAAAAATGCGTCGGGGGAAAACTCTCCAAAGTCTAACTGTTCTTGCGTGCGCCAACCTGAACGGATCAGAAAAAAGAAAATTGACTGTGATATGGCAAAAGCCAAGGTGCTTTAAAAACGTCAAGAAACTACCTGTGGCATACAAAAAAGCGTGGATGACATCCAAATTGTTTGAAGAAGAGCTGCGTCAATGGCATAAGGAATTGCTAGTCTTCCTACCCCCAATACAACATCAGTGCTTCAACCTATGGATCAAGGTGTAATCCGTAGCCTAAAATGTCACTACAGGAAGCAGTTGATATTGCGTATCTAGGAGTGCTACGAAAAAAAACAAGGATTGCGACATATCCCTTCTGGATGCAGTGATTTTGTTGGAGAAGTCTTGGAGGCTGGTCACCGAATCCACCATTAAAAACTGTTTTAGCCATTCAACAGAATATCGCAACTTATTTGCACTCTTCAGATAAATTAGTGAAAGTAGTACAGTTAATGTCATTGTTTTTTTAAGAACAAATACATTTATTTAACTTTATTATTGCCCTTTTACTAATTGAAATTCAGTATAATTAATTTGTTAAGCAAAGAAACGTGTTCAAGGACTTTAGGAAATTTCATCATATTGCCAATATTTGAAAAATCGGATATAGCGAACTTCTGAATCAGTCCATTGAGGGTTCGTTATAACGGGGTTCGACAGTATATATATATATTATAAAACAGCTTTTTCAGCATTTTTCAAATAAAAATTTAACAGTTTGTCTTCTGCAAGTAATTGATTTCATCTAGTAATTGAATTTGAACCCAAGAATCGGTATAATTCAAAATAAAATAATAATTGAATGCATATTAAAAGCCAAACCTTGTTTTCAAAACAATGCAATATACTCACTCTAACAAATTAGGCTAAATATTTTTTTTTATAACATGCATTTTCATATTAAAAAAAATAGTTTATTGAATAGAAAATGAACTACAAAATATCACCTTTTAAACATGTCAAAGTTATCACAAATTTAAGGTTTTAAAATTATACCATATCTACAACAACAAAAAATACTACTGTGTCATAATTTTTTTTAAATGTATAATCTTCTTCCCCATGTATTTCATACAGGATTTTGGGAACAACCGGCTTAGAAAAACATATTTAAAGTGTTATGTGCCATATAATATCAATGGCTTACTGCACAAAAGGTGTTAATGCCTTCTTTGTGAATTGGAGATTAAGATCCCATCTGAATACTCAAATTGTAATCTATATAGTGCCTAATAATGGCAGGAGAAAAACAAATATCTGAATTGGCAGAAATTCCTGGTGATTCTTTATAATAATATTTTCCCCTTTCAGTATAATAACACTAAGGACTTTCAGATGACTGCCATGAATTTTTTTTGAATCAGCGCTATATCTGCGCAATGAGACATGAATATATCATGGATTGTAGGGAATACAATTATATAACAATCCAATATCAATAACTAACAATCTAAAACCATGTATACTCGAGATTAAATTAATTAAACAAGTATTGTAATTAGCACATTCAATTTAATTTATATTACAATTAATCAAGCTAAAAAAACTATGTAGCTATATTGACATGGCCTATATAAAGTGGCATAACATACTAAAAGAAATAAAACGAAATAATTTAATAGGCATTGCTAATTAAACACTTTTTACTTAATAATATATTTTACTTTAACAACAAAATAATATAAATATGTTTAGAAAAAGTTTTAATAAATTGACAAAACAATTTTGAACCAATCGCTATGTTTAAATGAAATATTATATGGTATATATATTTCAAGATGTAACATAAATAATAAATGTAAGCAAGTGTTTCAATTCAAGTCATTCATTTTCAAGTTAAAGTGTTAAAAGGAAATCAGACTATCCCTGTTGTCATTATCATTACATGAAAGTTATAATATATATGCATTATTATACTTTATAGGATAATCAGAAAATTCTTAAAACAACATACCACCAGTTATAGTATATTTTCTTAGCTGACAGTTTCCTCGCAGCTTCGCAAGCAATCTTATAAACATTCGAATTTTCAGGTTCGAATAGAGCTAATTGAATAATGTCGCTTTTCTTTTGAGTCAAAGCAACAGAATTTCTTTGTATAAATGATTTAAACGTTTCTATTTCATCCTCCTGCAAAATATTTTTAAAATACAATTAATCAAAAAAAATTAAAGCAATGGTTATTAACAAATTATGTAAAAACTATCAAAAAGGCTCTACCAATAATGCCCAAAAAACTATGCATGCCTTACTTATCATCTAAAAATATAAATAACAGGTGGTTTTATTCATATTTGGTGACATTATAATGCAAAACAGCCTCCACTCGGAATTTAGTTCTTTTTTGCATAACTTTAAATATAGTACTTGTGGTTAATTTAAATTTTTTAACTTTTAATTAATTGGGTAGTTTCCATATTAGATAGTTTATATTTAAATCAAAAGAAAATCTAAAAAAGAATCAATTAGTCACTAAATCACTAAAAAATGACTAAACACACTATTGTGCAATAGAAAAAAATGGGCAAATATCGATCAGGCTTATCATTATCTAATTTAATGAAAAGCAAATATATAATTAGTAGTGTAAAAAGTGGAAACAGTAATAGTTTATATAGGTGTTGCCATTTAACTTTACAATCTATGTTGCATTGATGTTAAATAATTGCATTTAACTATTTATTTCCATTTAAATTTAGTCAGTGCTTACAATGCTCTCTAAATATTGTAGAAGACTTTTTAGGTAACATTTTGTTAACTGTACATTTATAATACATTAAAAGTTTTAATGTTACTAAACTATTGGAAGATTAACAGTTTTATTAGTTTAATTGTTCTTGAAACCTATAAAATTGTAAATTTTTTAGCTTTATTCAGTTCTATGGTTATTTCATTGTCTTATTCGATGACCACTTCATCCGTTAATCATACTACCTCAATTTGGCTCTATCACAAAAGATAATATACACAATTATATCTAATTAATGGAAATATCTTAAATAATGCAATCATTTTTAAATAAACTTCTTGTACATATTGCATGTTACATAAAAACTGAAAAACAAAAACCACTCACATCATAGAAGCAGCACCTGTAATGATCGTAATCAGACAGAATGTCTCTCACAACACCTGTCAAATGTATCTTTTGCTCAATAAAGGGTAAATCCAGATAGAGCTTCCTGAGCATTGCCAGTTCCCCTGCATTGAAAAGATGGTAGCCGATAGTGAAGGGAAGATATTCCTTCGGCAGACGAGTCATGTCGATCTCCCCATCATCTTTAATGATCCGCTGAAGAACTTTGTCCACTAGTTTTTTATGACGCTTCTTTTTCTATGGAGAGAAGGAGATAAGGTCTATAGTGGATGTAAATTATTTGTTATTAAAAAATTGCTCTTAAAGACATAACAATTCATTAAAAAAAAGTAACAAAAGCAAACCGATCCAATTTAAACAGTGATAAGTAAATGCTTTTATTATTATTATAAACACAATAAAAATATAAATTTGTATTTTTAGCATAGTTAATTACATAATCATTATACTTTTCTAGTATTAAATTCTATGACTAAGTGTAATATTACTTGATTGGTAGTCTTATTTAAAAAAAAAAACATGTTATATTAATAAAGTAAAAAATTCAATTGAGTGAGTATTACTTACTTCACCCATTAAATCCTCAAATTCAGCTTCTAGGGTTTCTAAATAGAGGTCATGGCTAGTGTAGGAATAACTATTATCATCCTCTTCAGACCTTTCCCATTGGACAAAACATCTATTTGAGAGCTCAAACATTATATGTTGCACATCAAAATCTTCTTTATCCCATAATATTTCAAGAACCTAAAAAATTAACATATTTTTATATGACAAAATTTCATTTGATCATATCTTACCCAATAAGAAATTTTACTAGTCCCAAGAAAAAAGTTAAAATTTAACTCAAAAAAACTTTTTATTAAAGTTCACCAAAAATCACAAAGTTGATAGACTATTTAATTTTATCAAGATAAAATATATAACATTTGCACTAAAAATATATCATTACATAATTTCTACATAACTGAATTAAAAACACAAAACCATGAAATTTATTTAAAAATATTTACAAAGAGAATTCATTATGCGCCTTAAAATATTCAAATACTTTAAAAAATAACCTATTTCACAAATAAAAATGTAAAATTCATAATAACCTTTTTAATATGAAATAAATTATGCATTTTATTAGATTTTAAATATGAGAAATATTTATAAATAAATTAACCAAATACCGTTTTAGCATAAATTTAAAAAACATGTATTGTAGAAATTATACAAGAGAGTATCAACATGATGACATGTATGACATGTTAACATTTTAGCTTAAATGATTTTTTTAAATTAGTAAAATTAGAAGAGTACAGTGGAATCTCTTTATAATGTACTAATGGGGGCTAAAGGTTGTCTGTTTTAATGAAAACTTGGTTGTTTATAAAAAATAATTAAGTACAGTAGTTAGTTATAAAAAGTGTTTGTTATATATAAAATAAAAAACAGCCTTTAACTTAGGTTGAATTGCAAAAGATATGAACATATACACTGCATTAATCTTTAGAGCAAGGTCCCAAGTCATGTTGATTGGGAATTCAGTAGTTTGAAAAACAAATTCTGCTGGGAATGTTTGATGCTTATTTTTTCAGTTAACACGTTCAACTATCATATTTTTTAGTGCCCTAGGATTTTTGCTTTAACAAACAATAACTGTTTTCAGCAAATGGGTACCATCTGTCAATTCATGTCACTGTGGCATGTCATATATCGGTCAAACAAAGAGAGCATTAAGATTTCGTATTAAGGAGCACCAAGCACATACTGTTAAACAAGAAATAAAGAAGTCCTCCATTGCCAAGCACTCTTGGGAACATGGTCATATATTTAATTTTTCTAACCCACATTTAATTTGCAAACCCTAATCTCCAGTTGAACTTGACTTCCTGGAGGTGTTTCATATATTTAGCAATATTGATTCGATTGTCAATGAAACATTTGCAGTGCCAGTATTTCCCGCTTGTTGGCACACAACAGTTAACTCCAACTGATTGAGATAGTTTTTTCTTTTTTGTTCTTTGGCAACACCTTAAATTCTGGGTTTAATTATATTCTAATGCACACAGACTATTAATTTTTTGTTGATGAAGGGAGATGTATCTCCCGAAAAATGTCCAGATTTGGTTTATTTTTATTGCATATTTTAACGTTGTACTTGTATTTTAAAACTGAATATTATTGCTTTATTTATTAAGCCTTCTTAAGTCATGTTTAGGGATGAAACAGATATCTGGTAGCTATCCGGTATTCGGCTGATTTTTAACTATCCAGTAACTATTTGATATTCAGATGTGCCGGATATCCTTATGAATAAAACGCAGCAGATTTTTTGTGGTGATCAATTATCTTTTGTTCTTGCTTTGACCTATGATGGATAAGCAAAATACCGAACATGTAGGTTTGTTTTCATTGCAAGATATTTTAATTTATATTTCCAACACATTCCTTTTTTTTTTAAATTTTCATTAGGGAAAGATTTCAAAAGAAATTCTTTGAATGGGGAAAATATTTCAAAGTAGAGAATTTTTAAGAACTTTTATACTTGCACTGCTGGGAAAACTGAGATACATGAACGGATATCACGTTTGTATCCATAAGGTTGCTATTTTCCAGAAAATACTCCAATGTATTCTGCAGTGTGCAGATTTTCCTCGGGGTATTCAGGTAGGAGTGAAGTTATATCTTTCTTGTTAAAACCTGACCAGGAGCATTTCAGACATGATGCGTCACAGATAATAGATAGTTATTAATTATTATTATCTTAATTACCAGTTAAGCAATTTAAACCCTGCATGTAATAAAAAGCAGAAAGGGTAAATTACCTTGTTTGGAACAGGAATATCTTTGATAAAAATAAGAAAATCTAGATAGAAGTCTTTGTACTCCTGAATTGGCTCAAGGCACATGTTAACTATATTAGACAAATCCTTATTGAATTCTCCAGAGTAGCATCTTTTACGGAGAGTCGCCATTCCACTGTTGAGAGCCTCCCATGCACTTTCACTTTTACCAACATTCGCCATCTTGCCTCCAATAAGGCTTGTCACAAGAGGTGAACCTGGAAATGAAGATGCAACACATAAAAACATTTCATGAAGATTTATACACAAACACATTATAGAAACGATTAAATTGAAATCTTTTGAAAAACTCAAATGTACTTAACTTAAAAAAATTATTATTATTTATTTTTTACATGTGCAAATAAATTTCGGCATTATTTTTTTAAAAAAATAAGTACACATTCATTATTTGATTTAAAATAATTTCAAATCTGATTATATATGCTTAAGAATTTATTCTAAAACTGATTGGTTGAATTAATGTCCCAGAAAGGGTAAATTACCATGTTTGGAACAGGAATACCTTTGATAAATATATGAAAATCTAGATAGAAGTCTTTGTATTCCTGTGTAGGTGAAGGCACATATTAACAATGGGATATTGGTGAGCGTTTCGGATCAATTGTGAAGAAAGACCTGGGTTCATAGTTTTTTAATTCTTAAATAAATGTAATACATAACTAACTTATTTATAATTCTCATTCTAAAACTGGACAACCAATGCTTTTTTGTAAAAAAAAGTTCTTTAAATATGCTACAAACTCCTTTCAATAGTTAATACTTAAACTTCAAAAAGGTTCTAAAAAACTTGCATGTCACAGTACTATTTTTTAATTTTCTAGTGTGAAATAAACATTAAAAAAATATAGCATAGAACAACAAAATGTATTATATTTGGTTGTATTTAGTTGCAGTAAAAAGGGACAAAAGAACAGGCATCAAGGGTCTATGCAATTTTTTTTTTAATTAAATAAAGTGCCAAGGGCAAAGTTTTTAAATCTCTTACATTATCTAAAAACAGAACTTGAATAATAATTTGTAGATAAGACTTTACTTTATATAACATTCTTACAAAAGAAAAGTTATTCTATGACTGGTAATAACTAAAAAAGTAAGGAAAAAATACCTTTGCATTTCAAGCATACATCTTTAGCCACTTCAGGTAGCTCTTCAGATTCACAATTGACATACTTTGCAAGCAACTCCAAAACTTCTTCAGGGCTAAAGTCATCTTTGCATTCAATATCGGTACAATAGGAAGACACTTTGCTCAGAACCTTTTTATTTTTTGTCGTAACCAAAATAGGGCATCCTATGTCAAAGTCCTTTATGGCATTATCATGCCACACATCGTCCAAAACCAAAAGCATCTTCGGCTTCCGACAAACCTCCTTCTTCAACAGCAGTGTGAGATCGTAATTTGTCTCGCTGGGATGAAGCTCCCCCGTAAAGTCCATCATTTTGAGTAACCGCTTCATCTTGAGCCAAAGAGCCTCCTCTTCCTTCGAATCCCCGACATTTATCCAGTAGATGCCACCAGCAAAATAATTTTCGGCAAGAACGTTGTTGCGAAGCGATTCGGCGGCAAGAACCGTTTTCCCCGAACCGATGGGACCAACTAGCACAACCCAATGTCTCAATTTAGTTTCGGCAACTTCGATTAGTGTTTCTCGGATTTTTGATAACTTTTCTGGTCTGTGTAAGAGATGATTGACAGGAAAAGGGATATTTCCATTTATTAAGGCACTGTTAGCTTTGCTGCTAAGGCTCGTGGCTTGCTCCAATTTCGCGGCCAGCCAAGGATATGTTTTATCCCCATCTAAATCAACATTGAGGGCTTTTATGACATGTGGAAATACATGAGGACTTTTCTTTGTCAAAATGGAAAGTAGTTTTTCTACTTGGTCCTTTGGTTTTAACTGAAAATAGAGAAGAAATTTTTTATGAATGCATTAAATTAAAAGTACACAATAAGGAAAAGTATCAGCAGTTACACTGACATTTTTAAATAGTTTTCTATACAGTCATTAGTGTTCTAAAGCTATTAGCTTTTCTAAAAAGAAAATTACATCCGAACAAGCCTATTTAATATGCTTTATTGGTGTTCCAATCTTTCTAACATCATTTCATTCTTATACCATAAACTTTATAGCAAACATATTATTATTTTATCTACATACTACAAGTAGTTCTGGGAATAGTAAACCTTGTGACCGAAAAAAAAGCTGAACAGAAGAAAAGAATGGAATCACTAAAACACCCACCACCTTGAAACAGAATCAAATAATAAAACATCCTCCATCTTGAAATTGAATTAAAAAGCCTTTTTAAAAATTCAAGTTTTTAATGATTCAAGGGACATTCATGCCGAATTCGAAGAAAATCACAATGCGTTTGGAAGTGACTGCGTAACAAACAGACAAAACGCTGAAAGTTCAAGTTAAAACAAGATCTTGCTAACACCTGGTCAATAAACAGCATTGTTAAATAATGCGAAAATGTTAATGCAACAATATTTACTAAATAAAAAGGGAGCAAATTATGAATATTAAAACTCATATGTGCTAAATGAAACCTTTCAGACAATTTATAAATATAAAATGTTACTTATATATTTATTAGTATTACTAATAGCCAGTGGCGTAGCCAGCATTGGGTTACTCTAGAACCCCCCCCTCTCTCTTCGCTCCCTCACAATGCCAGTGGAATTTTTTCCCCTTCTCAAAAATCAGTTTTCTGAGACGTTGTATGTCTCTCATTTGCCATTTCTGTCTCTCATTCACAAAAACATAAACTAATGGAAGATTCAAGACAAAAGAAAGAAGCATCACTAAAAAATTTGCTGATGTGTTTAAAGTATGTACTCCTTTTCTTATTCAAATATTTTTTTGTTTATTGAGATTATCGTTGAAAATAACCAAACCAAAACTAACTAATATTTTATTCAATTACATTTACAAATTAGTTTTCTATCACTCTGACGTGTTACTTTTCACGAGGAAATACAGTATTTGGGTTTTGATCATTCCCAAGATTGATGCCCCTTCTTTTGAAAAGTTTAATGGGAGATTATTAAAAAGTTATATTCAACTATTATAAATACGAAGGTCACATAATGGAAAAGTTGGCTCTATTTATGAAGGATGGGGTCAACAGATTATTGTTTAAATCTGTGTTAATAACCTTATTCTGGATTTTTTTTTCTGCGGCGCTGCATCTCGTGCTGATGATTAGGCAAGCATTTTTCCATTGTCAAGCTTCACAGATTCTACAAATCAATGTTTTTTTTTATAATAATATATTTTTTATTCAGTTATTTGATTTTTTTACGATCAACGCCAATTTCCGTTATGATTTTGCCGCAATGGGCCGTTTTGTTGCGTCACGCAACCAATGAAACCTTCTTCCCCATGTCACACCACAGTCATGCATGATAAAATTAACCGGAAAATAATGATTATTATTCTGTTATTTTTAATTATATATTAAAGAATTATTTACAAATTAAAAATTATTATTATTAATTAAAATTACTAATTTAAAATTACTTCAATCCGGACCCCCCCCTCAATATTTTGCTACAGACTTAAATCCCAGTAAAATGTCAGCCAGGTTTGTTAGTAATTTAAATTATGAATTGACTGAAGATTAACCTGCGAAAATTAAGCTTTTAATTTACATCTTATTTATAATTTATATATAATATTTAAACAATTAAAAATATTAATTATAGTTTCAATTTAAAACTTCTGCTTAAATTAAAAAATATCATAAATTAAATTTACTAATTTAAAATTACTACTTAAAAATTATTATGATTAATTAAAATTACTAATTTAAAATTATCAATTACAATTGCTAATTTAAAATGATTAATTAAAATTACTAATTTAAAATTATCAATTAAAATTGCTAATTTAAAATTATTAATTAAAATTAATAATTAACTTTTATTCAATTTATTAACTAAATTTTATTCAAATTATTAATTAAATTTAATTAAAATTATTAGTTAAAAAAATTTCAAATCAATTATTAATAAAAAAAAAATATTTGGTTTTGGTCAGACTAAACATAATTTATGAACCCCCCCCCCCCCTCCCCTTCGGACAATCCTGGCTACGCCACTGCTAATAGCTAATTATATGACTAAATATTTACCATATTATATAAACATGAAGTCTACTAGGTAATTAGAAAAGGGTTAAAAGGAGTTAAAAAATAACTATGAAAATGGGGTCATTTTATCTATTAGGTATAAGTTTAATGACTGTAATAGACTGTTAAAAAGTGTTTAAATGCTATAATCGATTCCTGAAAATGGGTATGATTCCCCATACGTCTGCTACAAATGTTTTGAAAAGTACTGTGCCTTTGTCCGGTGCTAAAATTGACTGTTCGGAGGAGATCAGAAGCCCCAATAACTGTTTCAATGAGATACCAATTGTTTTTGAAAAGTTCCATTATCTGGTCTAAAGTGGATTGCTTGGTGGGGAGAGAAAAGAACAGAAAAAAACTAGTCTTTATAGAACAATCAATTAGCCACATACGTTTGCAGCTTCAGAAAAATGCAAACAATAATAAAAACCCAATAGAATTTCTTGGAGATAATTACGAACCATCACCACTAGAACATTGTGCAGCTCAAGTACTTGCAATGGAGACATCATCCGATCATAAATCATATTTACAACTGTGTTTAACATTTGATTTTGGAGTGGGAACATTAAAATAGTAAATAATTAATATGGTACCAAAATTTTGCATGGTAATTATTTGAGACCATTTAATGGAAAAGTACAAAAAATATAAATTATATACATTTTTTTTTTGCAGTAGCAACAAAAATACTTGAAAAAATATACCTGTGATAAAATATCATTTTCCTCTGACGTAGTTACGACCTTGTATTTTAAAAGAGATGGCATTATATACTTTGGCCTCAGGTCATCAAGAAAAGCCTGTTTCACAGACTGCAATTTCATTTGAATTTGAAACACATCCATCACTAATAAATAACATTTATACCTACAACAAAATGTAAAAATAAAAGGAGTCATTTTGATGATAATAAGAAAAACGCCCTTAAAAGTTACAAAACTCAGTAATCAGAAAGAAATAAACATAAAAAGCATTTTTTTTTGTTTGTATTTTAGCGAAAAGTGTTAAACATTGCATAAAACGACACAAATAACATTAAATAAAAGAATACAAGCAACATAAAAATATTCATAAGAGTCCTATTTTATAAAAAGGAATTTCAAAACCTTATGAATAACATATTCAAAACTAATACCTTGTTAGAAATTTAACGATTATTATGAATATTTAACCAGAAAAATATCTGATACATAAATCAGTTGCAAATTCTAAAAGAAAAATTGTAATCTAGAGAAGTTCTTTTTTTGAGTAAGTTCCTCTGACTAGAGTTAGTTTTAATAGTTGCAATTAAAAATAAATGGGTTTTTACTGTTTACCAAGTTTTCTTCCATAATGACAAATAAAGCAACTTTTTACCTTAACTAACTTCTTCAGTATAATCTATTATGCCATGTGGACAGGCAAGTAGGTTAGGGGGTGGTTCAAGGGGTTCAAACCCTTCCCATTGAAAGTTAAGAAAAAAAATTAAAAATCGAATTACTGTAAAAATCATAAAAATATTTTTAAAAAACTAGAAAATTTTCATTTTCTAGTATAATACTTCTTGTTGAATTGCATGAGGGAAAATATGGTATATGATTTTAGGGCATTTTTATCTCAAACTAAGCGTAACATGACGTCATCGTATTTCATTATACTGCCTTTGAAATTCGGTGATCAAACTTATCAACCTAGTAACTATAATCTTTAATAAGTAACTTTAAATACGTTTTTTCTTCCTCTTGTAAAACTTGATACTTTGAGATATAAGCTATTACAGCTTTAGCGATGATATGTAAAAAATATTGGTATTTTAAAGGACTAACACCTTTAAAATCTTCGTAAATAAACCTAAAAAGTCCCAGAATTCATGTATTGCCATCTCCAGTAAATAATCGGGTGAAAATGTATAAACTTTTTTTGTTAATTTAAATAATTTTAGGTAAAATAGATTTAATAAATATTATAATATTTTTTTTAAATTTCAGAATTCAAATGAAAAGGGAACAGATGTAGTATAGGACATTTGGCACATTTTTTTATTTGGCGGAAAAAAAACGTAGCATAGGGTTGCCAGATTAAAAGTCGCCACAAGAATCAGAAAATACCAAAATTGTCAGGTGGGGTTGCCATACTATAAATGTTTGGCCCCTATAAAACACGCAAAAAAAAACATTGCACGCTAATTGTCCTGATACTACATCTGTACCATTAAAAGTTATCAATTAGGACTTTCAGTTGAGGTATTAATGGAGATGGTACATTAAGCAGTCATAGTAATCTCCTAGTACATGGTATGGCTTGGCATGATTCTGAATATTAGTGTCAAAACGATGTGTTTTTAGTTTGTCACCAAGTCAAACAATAATGACTGGTTGGTTGATTAAATTTAATGTGTTATTAAATGTCTAATTAAGTTTATGTACATCATAAATTAGGATTTCCAAAATATAAACAGGAAACATAAAAAAAATATAAACAGGAAACATAAAAAAAATATAAACAGGAAACATAAAAAAAATATAAACAGGAAATATAAATGCTAAAATATAAACAGGAAAATATTTAGCACAAAAACATCAAACCAGACAAAAGTCTCATTTTATGATAAATATAAACCACAACAAACATTCAAGTAAGAATATATAATAATAACATTCACTACAGAAACAAATTAAGCTATCTATCTAGTTTGCAAAAATTTAAGAAATATTAAAAAAAATAATAATAAACTCCTCTTGTAAAAATTAAAAAAGTAATTTTTTTAAATAAAACTTATTAAATATTTGTTTGCATTTTTTTCTTTAAATTACTAGAGATCGACTGGTTTCTATTATGAATAGTCAATAATTATAAATAAAGAAAGCTTTAAATTGTCATTTACTTATAGTGACCAAAAACATTTATATATTTTATAAAAAAAACTAACTTTCCAACCTCTTGAGATGTCATTACCTATAATTTACCGAAGTAGATCAAAATATTAGTGATCGCAAACTCAGAAAGAAGAAAAAACTACAACTTGATATAATTCAGTTTTTATTTCAGTGTTAAGACAACGCACATTATTATTTTTAAATCCATCAATGACTGTTTTAAATCCAAAATTGGAGTCGCAATAACAAAATATATGCTCATAATTCTTATCAAAAACAATGTGTTTGTGCCTTGATCGGGAGCGACATGTTTCACTTTACGTGACTGAAAGACTTTTACTGGCTCTCTTTATAAAGAGTATGATATATTTGATTAAAAAAAATTAAATAATTTTATTTAGCGTTTTGCATAAAGAAAACAAAAAATTTTAAGTACTAACCCAACGAACTTCAAAACAAGTTGAAACTTGGTTTAGAATTTGGGGGGATTGGGGAATCGGGGGGGATTTTGTTGTTGCAGGTTGGAGGTGGAGCGGAGGAAAAATAACGTTGCCAAGTACATTTTTTTTGAAAGTTTAATCAAGGCTACACATGACTGACTCTCCGCGGGATCTAGTTTAGCCTTGGTTTAAATAACTTCTAAAATATTCATCTTAACTTATCCTTCAATTTATACGGCGTCTGGTACACGTTAAATATGATCGGGGTCTAATGTCCTGACACCTATTAAAGTTGCATGGGGTGCTAGCGCAGGTGCTGCCTCGTCATCTGATCATAGTTCAAAAGTACAAGGCATGGCTCCCGGGTCTTTCCTTCGAGATAGGTCCGAATCGTCGCCAATAGTCTAAGGTGCTGCTTCTTTAGTGCGAAAAATTTCTAAATTTTTATTTGGCTCGCGATGGCTTGGTCATAAAATTGCGGACGCCATAATCAGTGGGTTGCGAGTTCGATCTTGTATCTTTTGGTTATGTGTGTAAGTAATTTGGAAATCGAAAGATCGTTTGATGTGTTCTTTTCGCCCGTCAAAGATAATGCTGCTCGTGGTTCAATGCCCTTACGCCTTTTCAGGGAAACCTCTCTAAGGTGACCACTCATGGTTTCCAGAGAAATTCAATTGTTAATTGAATTTCTAGACTAGCGGCAAAATATTTACAGCACACAATATTAACACAATCAAAATATCTTGATAAAAAAGCTGTACACAAAAACGATTTTGTCCCGAGTTTACCGTCCACTGGTGGCCAGCGAGAAGGCCTACAATAGTGATCCATGAAACTACTGTTCAAAAAATAAAATCACAATTTTTTTTTACTATTTATTCAAAAAGGATTAAGCAGTTGTCCGAAAAAAAACATTCAAATTCTCACATATTGCTTAAATTATGGTAAACTCTAATGATATCGACTACCAATTTTAATTAATTAAAATTTATTTCGTTTGTTAAATTAATATTTTTGAAATACGTTTTTTTTCTACTGTAGATTAAGGTCCCCCCCCCCCCCCTATAAATGCTAAATCCTTGTGTTGGACTGAGTAATAGAAATTTCACTAACATGCAAACATAATATTTTAATATGTAAACTGTCATTTTTGTAATCAATAGGAAATTAACTCATCTACGCATTATTATACAGATGCAGAACACATTATTATTTCGTACTATGCAAAATAAACCTAACATAAATACCAAATTTGAGGCAAATCCATTAAGTAGTTTGCAATAAGAAAACGGCGAACAGTTGAAGTGGAAGGTATAGTTAGTTATGGAAATAAACATCTTATTAATGTGAGAATTTTGATAAAAGATATAATAAAAAATTGTCACCAGAATTTTTTTAAACAAACCGCATAGGCGTATTTTTATTTATCATTTATGGAGGGGGAAGGGGACTGACTAATCTCTTACTAATACGTAAATGTGAAAGTCCACCGATGCACGACAGAGAGTCTGAATGAGTTTTAATGAAACTTTACTTGCTCGTATAACCTAGATAAGGAGATTGCGGTACTGAGAAGTAAAGTTGTTTAACTGGAATATAATAAAGTGATAAAATTAAATTTCAACCTTTTATTCTTCAGCAATAACTGACGTAAAGATTAGTGTCACACATATTATCATTGGTTGCTTTCCAGGCAATTATTTAATTTTCAAATTGCATACTATGAATGAGATATTTTTAAGGGATACCCGAGCTCCAAATCCTAATATTTATATTAATGAATTCAGAAATATCCCTTTTTTTTGCATTATTAGGACATCTTTTTCTGAATAATAATCAAAGGGGAAAAAAATAATAACTTTAAAATTTATTTTCGTTTTTTTGTTTTGACCTTTTTTAAAGCTTAAATATGTTTTTTTTTTTAAATCTCTACCCCTTATTCAATTTTTAACATAAAAAAAAAATGAAATGATTAAATAATGTAAAATTATATTACTACAGACGTATGAAGAATCATTATTCGTAAAAAAATAAATTATAACTTCATTTAAAAAAGCTATTTATTAAACAAATTTTAAACTTTCAAAAACATTTAATAGTTTAGTTTTAAGTAAATTTTTCCAATACCATAGCATTTTAAACTTGAATAATAAAAAAAATAATATTTTGAATAAATGATGAACATTGCAGACGAAAAGTAGGCCGGCAGATGATACATGAAAAAAACAGATGTTCTCTCTTTTTTTACTGCTTTGAAATTTTATACACCTTTCTTAAATCTGTTTAGCATAGTTTTATTTAAAACAAACTTTTGGGGAATTTGTGGCTTGGGTCTCCCTTAAATATTTTTTTCTGAATTCTTTATTAACATTGCGTTATGAAAAAATAATTGCAATTCATAAACCCCTAAAAAATATTTATTAAAAAATGACACAATTGGTTCACATTTTTTTATTGATGATAAAAAATTAATTATTAATTTTGAAAAGAACATCTAACGTAATAAAAGTTTTTTCATATTAGTGTAACAGAAAGTTATATTTGCATGATTTACATGTAATCATTTAACGGCCAACTTGCATCCACAACGAGATATTTAAAAAAAAATATTTTTCCGAATTTTTAATTTAACTTGTATTCCAGTAAAATACGATTTATGAATGACAACTGCTGTACATTTGCGAAAATTTTGGAATGACTCCGTCCCATCTACAAGTCGATATGAACACTTGTTAAATTTTATGAGAGAGTACAACTTTAATACTCTTTTTTTTTACACCATGCACTCACATAAACAAGTCATCTTGATCTTTTTATAATGATTCGTACCGTAATTAACTGATCATCAACACCATTTGGGTCCTCAAAAACTTGAAAAGAGCCACAGAAGTTATGTTCAGGTGTTACGTAATTTTGGTATTTCCACTGAGCTATAATATAGCTATAAGCACTGCATCAAGGACACCCATTTAGCGACAATGTGCTTTATCGTGTTGCGCGGATCCGTACAATTCGGAAGAAAGGTTGTGAAAACATTCGTCCTTGGTTATGAAGTTTCACGTGACGTCACAGAAATGTTTTAAACTGTTTTTTTTCGATGCCTTTTCTTTTATTTTTTTTGTAAGTAAGAAAGTAAGATTGGAAAAACATTAAATATGTAACATTTAATATATTTTTAAAGCCAGAAATGCGTTTTTAATCTACGCAAACCTATGCGAAAGAACTATTTTTTTTCTATCTTCGCTCAAAAAGGAGTAAAATGGTCAACAGCGCTTAGTCCCCGCTCCAGTGCTTATAGTTATATTATATTCTAGCTCAGTGGGTATTTAAGATATTCGTAATATTTAGAGATTAAGAATATTAAGAATTATTGACCGAATGAGTGAGGTCTCTGTTTTAACTTGACTTTTTAGCATTTCGTCTGTTTATCTGTAAATTTGTTTGTTACGCATTTACGACTAAACGCGTTATTCGATTTTCTTCGAATTTGCCATCAATGTGTTTAAAGTCATCAAAATTGACGTACATGTTTTTTTTTTTTGTCGGTGGGGGAGGGGGAGGTTCTGAGGTCCACTGTTCCCAGAAAACCCCATTACGGAATTCAGATATATTTAAAAACATTTATAAGTATTTTGAGGTAGCATGTTTTAGAAGGTGAAAATAGCTGATTGAGGTAAATTTGAGAAATTTTATTTTCTGAAAACCGTATCATTATTTCAAGTATTTTTTAATAATAAACTATTCGAATCAAATTATGCTCTTTCCATGGTGTAAGTAAATAAATATCATAAAATTGTTACGCATATTTTCAAGACTTTAACATATCTTTAACCGAAAATCTTAATACTCCAGAAATATATTGCTGAACTTACAGTGGCTCACAAAAGTGTTCGTACACTAACGAATTTCAAAGAAATTCTGCTCTATTTGTTATAAAAATTATATTTCAGAATGGGAATTTTTTAATAAGATATATAAATTGATATATAAACATAAAATATGTTAAAACATAGTAAAACTTTTTTTTTGAAAATCAATAATTAAAAAGTAGCAAGAAAATTATCTTATATAAGTCTTCGTACACTTTAAAAAAAAATCTCTACACGTTAATAAATATTGCAATATTTCGGTAAATTAGTACTTAGTAGGATGTCCTGTAACATCCACAACAGCTTTTAAACGTCTGGGCATAAATTTCGTTAGTTGTTTTGTAATTTCTGTATCATTTTCTGCTATACTACGATTATTACTTTTTTAAGTTCGCTTTTCGTTTTAATGTAGTATCTTCGTACTCTAATTGTTTTTTACATATGTGTTTTATTAGGTTTAAATTCAGCGGCTGAGGTGTTTTTTCAGAACTTGTGAACAATTATAGAGGCAAGTGTTGAGAGCCGTGTGCTAAAGATCGATCTTTATAAGAAACAAAGTTGATTCCAATACCCAAATTTTGAGCTTATAATTTTAAAATGTGTGTTAAAAAATTTAAATAAACATACTGCTGCTATAATTAAATACTAAATTACCTAGTCCTAATGCTAATTTGCACCCTTGTACAAGGACACGTCCAAAGCATGCTTTACTGTTCCGTCTAAATTAAGGAAAGCCTAAGCCTTCTATTTTTCGCACTAACAAAAAAAATCTTCGGCAGAACGCTCATGTAATCCAGCTTATCTGAGCACTTGGCGAACAGTTTCGATTGAAATTCAAATGGAACATGCTTCATTAAATTCTGTAGCTATTTTTACAACACTCAAACGTGAATTTTTCACAAATTTTCTAACTATAACTCTCTGATCACGTTGAGTTAACTTTTCTGGATGACATTTTCTTACCTTGTTTTTGATCCGAGTTTCTTCTTTAAAGCGTTTTATCACATACTGCACGTAGAATTGGATACATTTATTAATTTAGAGATACTCTTAGATGATTTACCACCATTATGATGAGAAATTATCAATATTCGAATGCTATTCTTTGTTTCCTTACGACTACGATCCATTTTTAAATAATAAATAGAATATTACGAAATTAACTAGCAAAAATTAATACCAAACAAATAATAAATGTCACCACAATGCAAAAAAAAAAAAAAAAAAAAGCGATGGACGATAATTTTATTTATGAATTTATTCGAAAATGTTTTGGTGTACGATCGCTTTTGTGGCGTATTTTTTTTTCTTTGTTTCCTTACATTTAAATTTTTTATTAAAACAAAATAATTCAATATTTAAAAAATATATATTAGGATTTTTATCAAAAAGTCCAACACGCAGATAATGATCAAAAAATATCTGCGTATTGGACTTTTTGCTACTTACGGAGTCTTATAAATCGATTCGAAAGCCGGTCTTTAAATGAAATATCCCATAACTACAAAACGTAACTTTATGAAATTTACAGAGTACTTTACTTAAAAAATTGGAAATTTTTTGCGATAATGTTTCAGTTTCTACGATGTTCCATTCGTATATTATAACTATTTTAATATATGTCATTCACTTAACATGGCTAAAAATATCGTTTGCAATTTAAAAGGTTTTTCTTTCCGTTATTGAAATGTTGGAAATGACGTCATAAGTTTTATTTAATTTGATAATTGTTAAAAAATATCAATATCGAGATTGATTCAGAAGTTAAATTAAAAATCATGATAGAAGTTAATGCTTTAAAACTGCAATTTAATGAAACCCTTCTTGATGCGAACTGTTTTGGTTGTTAAATAATAGAAAAATGAAGATCATAGCACTTTGTTTATTATTTAATTTAATAGGTTTTTTTTCTTAGCTAAAAAAAATCATAGTTCTACGTAAATACTTATTCCCACAAAAAAAAAACTATTATAATACACAATATTCTTCAGTAATGATGAGGCATTCTTCTCGGATCTTACCTTCGAGACGGGCCTCGAACAGCCGCTAATAGCCAAATATGCAGCTCTAGTGCAACGTCAATTAATCAAAACAAACTTAACGATCAAAATTAAATCACAACTGAATAGTGATAAAAATTCCCAATTCCACAAATTAGCGAAATTTTTCAACTTTTTTTTTATAGATTAGGCAATATTAAATAGTTGTCTCAAAAGTATTGATTTATTGCGCGCATGTTCCAAAACAGTGTTCGTTCAGAGGTCTAATTAAATTTTAACTTACAAGTAGGGAAATGTTTAAACTTCCCTTGCTTTTATTTGCTAATAATATTAATTTTCTTCGTGCATAAATTTTCCCAACTCATGGATTTTTAAAACTCAAAATTCCTAACTTTTAAGGTTTCTAGATTATTTGTGGGATCGCGGTACGCCCCCCCCCCCCCTTTTTTTTCCCCCGGTGCGTCGGGCCTGATGGCCTCACACTTGGGCGGGAAGGAGGGGATTCATGAAGCTGTAAAACTTTGTTAAAATGGGGGGGGGGGGGGGGGGGGTTTACAAGAAGTGTGACGTCACGCACATCACCAAGTCAACAGAAACAACAAACAAAAGTATTTCAGAAAAATAAATCGTTTAAGTTCCGGTTTGACTCGATATAGTTGCAGTTGAAAAATAAATTTGCAAAATGAAATTTTAAATTTTATAATTATGTGCTTTGCTTCTGAACTGCCAGTATAAGTATAAATAAATTAATAATTATAGATTGATATTGTTGGTAGAAAACGATGGCGTAACAATTCAAAAATTATTATGCTAATTAGTACTTAGTCATTAATAATTAGCAGTTATGCTAATTAGTTGTTAATTATTAATAATTGTTAATTACTGAAGAATTTGCATAAATTTCTTCCCACGTAGAATATCTGACATCATAATACAATTTGTCCGATTTTCATTATATTTATTAGTATTTATAAAAGCTATTTAAACAAAAAATAGATATAAAAGAATTTTTTTAAATTATTCATGCTATCATCCTTTGTTTCGTAAGTTTCGTTCTAAATAGAAAATTAAGATATATTTTTGGACTAGATAATTGTATAAAGCTCTAATATATACCGTAGCTGTGAAATTCAGTAATAAAATAAGATTTTTGGAATTTTTAAATGTCTGACAAAATCCCAATTATGTTCACTCTAAAACTACATTAGTCATTTTCGAGTTGATAGAGTTGTAGTTGATAGTTTTTTAGGCTCATATTTTATTTTAAACTATCTGATTCTCGGTTTTACACGCGTTAAAAATATCATTTTAATTTAATGAGGATAGAAAAAGATAACTATGTTTATTTTTATAATTTCAAGTGACTTTTTATTTAAGCATTTTTTTTTATAATTTTAAGTGACTTTTTATTTAAACGTTTTATTTTTATAATTTCAAGTGATTTTTTATTTAAACGTTTTATTTTTATAATTTCAAGTGACTTTTTTTCAAACGTTTATTTTTATAATTTCAAGTGACTTTTTATTTAAACGTTTTATTTTTATAATTTCAAGTGATTTTTTTTAAACGATTTATTTTTATAATTTTAAGTGACTTTTTTTAAACGTTTTCTTTTTATAATTTCAAGTGACTTTTTATTTAAACGTTTATTTTTATAATTTCAAGCGATTTTTTATTTAAACGTTTCACTTTTATAATTTCGTGTGACTTTTTTTTAAACGTTTTGTTTTTATAATTTCAAGCGATTTTTTATTTAAATGTTTCACTTTTATAATTTCAAGTTACTTTTTGTTTAAACGTTTCACTTTTAAAATTTCAAGTGACTTTTTATTTAAAGGTTTTACTTTTATAATTTCAAGCGATTTTTTTATTTAAACGTTTTACTTTTATAATTTCAAGCGATTTTTTATTTAAACGTTTCACTTTTATAATTTCAAGTGACTTTTTATTTAAAGGTTTTACTTTAATAATTTCAAGTGACTTTTTATTTAAACGTTTTACTTTTATAATTTCGAGTACGGATTGCCGGGAAAGTTAATTGAAGGGGTAAGTAGATAAAGGGGGTATGTAAAATTGAAAAAAAAAATGAGTTATTTTCATGGACAGGGCCACTTTTAGTGGTGTGCAACGCGTGCTGCGGCACAAGGTCCGCGCTTTTGGAGGGGCCATGCGCCCTGTTACAAAAAACAATAAACATATTTGATGGAAAATTAATTACAATTTAAAAAACTAATCACATTTTTTTCATTTGTGTTTACTCATGCAAGACATACATGTTTACTGATAATTTATGCTGAAATAAGCTTTTGCCTGAATATTATGCATAGAAATGCATTGTGTACTCAGGCCCGTCGCATCCCCCCCCCCCCCCCCCCCCATCCCCACAATAATTTGAAACCCTAAAAGTTAGAAATTTCAACTTTTAAAAATCCCCGTGTTGAAAAAACTTATGCCTGAAGAAAAGTAATAGTATTAGCAAATGAAAGTTAGGGAAAATTAGAAATTGCCCAACTTGTATGATTACATTTAAATTACACCTCAAAACGGACACTGCATTGGAACATGCGTGCAACAAATCAATGCTTGTGAGAGAACTGTTTAATATCACCTAATATATATAAAAAAAAGGGTAAAAAATGTCGATAAGTTAGAACTGGGAATTTTCAGTATTGTTGATGGTCCCCCCCCCCCCCTCCCGCCCCGCCCCCAAAAAAAATTGTGTACACTCCGGCTATAAAATTAAGGATAAGTTTGATTTGTTTTAACAGGAAAAAATAAAAGCATGTAAAAAGAAGAGGGTTCAAAATTTTTATTTATTGTAACACTTCCGCCTTAAGGTTTATCCAAAGCCCTGTGACACTGCATGTCATCCGAAGTCTCTATAAAAAAATGTTATCATTCCATGATACAAAATTAAAGTAATAAATAAATACTAATTCACTAATTGAGGTTATGATTGACTAAAATAGCTACGTCATGATAAAAGTGCAATATCACAACAACAGCATCACAATCATAATAAGAAATGACGCGATATGATTAATAAAACTGATTGTTTTATTTTGAGTTTCCCGCCGGACGAAACCTTGATGTCTTTTCCTTTTTTTCTTTTCGAATATTCGTGAGTGCGCAAGCACCCAAGAACCACAACAAAGACGCACTTGGGGGTATAAAAAAAAAAGATAAGAACACTTTCACCTTCATTGGAGCTTCATTTCCCCTTCGCATCAAAGTGCGAAAGAAAAAAAAACCAACCAAGTCCAACTGATCATACTGACCCAGTCATCCACATGTGAGCGGGAAAATATCGACAACAAAAAAGATTTTCGTTCTTTTCCTTTATTCTTTGTATTTCCGCCATGTCCGCCAGAGGGCAGGGCTCTCGCGACCAGCTGATCCGTTCGGACGACAACAGATGATAAAATAATAATGGCAGAAATCGTTCTGGATTCAGAAGACCGAGTGCAATCGCACGGGGAAAACAATACAAGATGACAGAAGGAATTTTTAGAAGAAAGCTCCCGAGTATTTTGGGGGTGCTGTTATTTGTTGTAGTCGCAGAATGCGGCGATGTTTACAAAATCGGAGTCGGGATCGCCGATATTACGGGTCCGGCAGCCGAAATCAACATGGTAAGTCTTAGAATATTTATTTTTGCATTATGCTGTCAAAAAATATTTACATTCTAAAAACAGGCGCCATAGGAAATCTGCTTTGAATAGAAAAAAGCTGTAGCGGTGCAAACACTTTTATAAACAAATGTTTTCGCAAGGTGTTTTATTTAGAACTGAAAGGATTATTTTGTTTAGTTTGTATATATTTCGAAACATAAATACGCATGCAAAAACACGTGTGTTTGTTTACTGCAAAATGTGAAAGTTCAGTTTAATAAAGTTCCTATGCAAGTGTGTTTCAAAATGAGTGTTTTTAAATAAAATAAAGAATATTTTTAGTTTAATTTAGATTATTAATAACTTTAGATTCTAAAAAAGAAAATGTTCATTCCACAGTTAAATTTATAAAATTGTAATTGTTTTAAGATGAGTGCTGTTGTGTTAATAAGAAACTTGAGTAACATTCTGAACTTCCATCTTTTTGGGATTGTAGCTACCGAAATTGGAAGATCATATTTTGGAAGGAAAATCGGATATACTTCAATTGTTAAAATTTAAAATAAATATAAGACCAATAGAATAGGACCTGTTATTTCAATATACTAGACCTCTGTGCAGCTCTAGTTCGACTTTAACCAACCAATTAAACTGTTATTGCAATAAAAAAAACTTTAAAAATTTGTACGTCATCTGACCATGGTTTAAAAATACGAGGCATCGTTCCCAGGTCTTTCCTTCAAGATAGGGCCCGAACCGTTGCCAATAGCCCACTGTGCAGCTCAAGCGCGACGTTAATTAACCAAAACCCCCAAAAAATCACCAATTTGTACACGCGCTGAAAATTTAAAATGTTATCATAATCAATGATTATTTACGAGACAGTGTTCCCGGGTTTTTCCTTCGGGATAGAACCCGAAACGTTGCCAATAGCCCATTATGTAGCTCTAGTGTGACTTTAATTTAACCATCGACTTAACCAAGGACTAGAGAATTTAAATTGAATATTGGAATTTCTTATTTGTTTTTAAATTATCTATATAAATAAGCAAAAGAAGATTTAAATTTTTTTGCAATTTTAATAGCAAACTAATTCAGCATACCGTTGGCCGTTCACCAAGGTGTCAAGCTTGGAGGAGGCTTGGTAACGCTTTGTGACAAGGGAGGATGGGTTAAGTGTGACATCACACACATAGCCTAAAAAACATTGCAAATCAACAAAAACAACAAACCAAAAATTAAAAAAAAAAAGTTTATTATCCGGTTTGAGTCGATATAGTTGCTGTTGAAAAAAAAAAGTTGTAAAATAAAATTTCAACTGTTACTTATAACTTGGTGCTTTGTTTCTAAATTGTAAGCTTATGTGTAATAATTTATTACGTGCTTGATTGATATTGTTGGTGAAAATGAATGGCGTAGCAATTTAAAAATTATGGGGGGGGGGGACGGAGCTCAACTAGTTTTATTCCCAAAATATTTACCATTATAAAAAAAAATTAACGGTAATTGTTAACGCTAAAAATTAACGCTATGGCAATTCGTCATTAATAAGTAACAGTTATGCTAATTGGCGATTAGTTGCTAATTATTAATTCATTGTTAATTACGGAGGAATTTGCATAAATTTTTAAAGAAATAAAAAAAAAATGTTAGAAAATTTTGGTTATGGGAGAGAGCTTAAGTCCCTTAAGGTCCCTGTCCCCTTTCCTACGCCTATGGTAGAAGATCGTGACATGGGACGGGGGGGTATGGTGAAGTGTGACAGTTTGTGACAAAGGGGGGGGGGGGGGGGGGGTCGAATTTATAGAGAAAAGGTGTGACCTCATTTATGGACGGCCCCTTATTTAAATATTATATTGAGGGTTTTATCAGCTAATAAGAGGATCTATATAATACAAGATATAGCCCATTGTGTAGCTCTCGTGTGAGGTTTATTCAATCAACCATGCAACCTGTAATGCAATGACCGCGCGATTGTAATGGGAGGTTTGCGAGCTCAATACTCGTCGCCCGTGTCAAACATTAGATACGTAGAGGGGGCTGGCGTATGTTAAATCCGTTATGGTATACAAGTGTCCTTACGTTCATTGTGTGGTGTGGATGCTTATAAAGTGGAGTTAAAAGCGTTGTTCCCGTCATCTGACTATGGTTCAAAATTATGAGGCTGTGTTCTCGGATCTTTCCTTCGGTATAGGTGTGGTTCGAAACACCTATGATTCGGCGTCGGCAGCACCCAGAGGGTTGCGAGTTCGAATACGGCTGAGTGAGACTTGACAAAAAAATATTAAAAATGCAGTGAACTTGTGATCTAGGGTTGGCAGATTCGTTGCGAAGTAACAATATGTCGTCCGAACTTAATCTCCAATTTCTACGGCGTGTGTACGGGACTGATGCAGGTTAAATCTGTTCGGGGACCAATGTCCTGACGTCTATTGAGGTTGCGTCGAGTGCCAGCTCAGGTGTTTTGCTCGTCATTTGACCATGGTTCAAAAATACGAGGCATTGTTCTCGGGTCTTTCCTTCGAGATGTGCCCCGAACCGTCGCCAATAGCCCAATGTGCCTGTAGTGCGACGTTTATTAACCCAAACCAAAATCCTTTGGCATTGATCTCGAACCGTCGACAATAGACCAATTACGGAGCTCTAGTACGACGTAAATTCAATTAAACAACTGATCCAGAAGGCAGATGTTGCTTCTGTAAATGTTATTAAGGTACAAAAAATTATCCTTGATTTACTGAAGAGCTAGACTTTCTTATAGACCAGTGTAATACGTATATTTCGATCATTCGCAAAAGTTAGCCTTATAAATAGGTATTTCTTCTTTAATTCCCGTAATGCCTATTCTCCTATAATCACGTAATGCCAATTTCATTTCAGTAATAGACATTGCGTGATTACATTAAAATAAGCCATATTAAGCTAAGAATAATAATATAATATAATAATAACTTAATGTATGTATCTAATGGTGTATGTATTACAACGACAGATTAATCAGTCACTATCTAGACTCAATTAATATTCTTAGTTAAAAGTTAACAAGTTTTGTAATATTTTCTTACAATTTGATATTTTTTTTAATTTTGCAGCAGAAAAAGATGAAAATTAAAAAAAAAACTGATTAAAAAAAGCCATGAATCCCCCAAAGTTCTCACCATAATAAAGAAAAAATCAATTCAGAAACGTATTTACGTTGGTTCTGGTGCTGAAGTTCAGGGAGGAGGTGCCAACTCAGGCGTTATCCTCGTTACCTGAACGCGATTACAAATTGCGAGTGTTTCCAGGCCATTCCTTTGAGATTGGTAGTCCATTGAATAATGATCTACTAAGACGTTAAGTAAAACTAATCTATATTGGTTGGTAACTATTTAGACTATCGGTTTTCATTACAATGAAACTATCAGTTTTTTATTACAATGCCATATGGTAAAATATTTTTTTATTTTTGAAAACGTTGGCTATCTTTTATGATTACTTTAGTAATGCTTTATGATTACTTTAGTAATCATAAAGCATTACTGATTAAGCTTTTTTTAAGCTGATTAAGCAAATGATTAAGCTTTTATGATTACTTTAGTAATGATTACTTAAGTAAAGTGTTTATGGACCTTTGAAACATCTTTTTTATAAAAGGTTTTTTTCTCGTATGTATTTTTTTTTTACAAGCTTACTATATAACAAAAGATAAGACAATGCATTAAACAGTTCAGTTTCTTCAATGCAATTTAAATCGTCATAAAAATGTTTCCTATTTGTTATTACTTGATATAGTAAAGCGCGTTAATGTTAATTAAAAAAAAATGAAGAATTATTAATCTTTAAAATTTCTTTAATAGATACCATTTGCAAATTAACTGAGGAAGGAGAGATAGAGAAAGGCTGTTTTAAATTTCGAGCAATATTTAATAGTCAGGGTGCCAAATGCCAAAAAATAGGTCAACCTTGTTTTGGCGTACGGAGAAAATGTTTTCATGGTTTCTGATGTAGTAAATGGTGTAGATTTCAGAATCGATTGATGCCACCCTATAAATCTTGAGCATTTTGAAAAATCCAAGATGGCGCCTGCCGCGCAACGTTCGCGAACACTTCAGAAGCTTATTTTGGCGTACGGAGAAAATGTTTTCATGGTTTCTGATGTAGTAAATGGTGTATATTTCAGAACCGATTGATGCCACTCTGCAAAACTTGAGCAATTTGAAAAATCCAAGATGGCGCCTACTGCGCATCCTTCGCGAAGAGTGGAAAACTTTGTTTTGACAGATGGAAAAAATGTTTTCCTAGTTTCTGATGCAGTAAATAACGTAGATTTTACAACTAATTGATGCCACTCTGCAAAATTTGATAAATTTGAAAAATCCAAGATGGCGCCCGCGAGATATTCGTCCTTCATTTGAGTGACACTGTGATCGACGAAATACATCAGTGTTGCCGAAAAGCTTGTTTTGGCGTAGGGAAAAAATGTTTTCGCAGTTTCTGATGCAGTAAATAGCATAGATTTCAGAACCGATTGATTCCACTCTGTAAGTCTTGAGCAATTTGAAAAATCCAAGATGGCGCCCATGATAGACATTAAAAAGATGTTCACTTTGTAGTGTAGTAATAGTGGCATGTGAGACATCGTTCTTAATATTTTTTGGTCCAGGAATCTGAATACAATGTTATTTTTCACATAAAATAACTGTGGAATACATTTTAGGTGGTATTCCAAGATGGCGCCGATGATGGCCGCTTTAGAAACATCCACTTTGGATGTAATAATAGTGGCATGTGAGACATCGTTTTAAATGTTTTTGAATCTAGGAAACTGAATATATCGTTATTTTTCACTTAAAATAATTGTGGGAAATAATTAGTACTGTATTCCAAGAGGGCGCTCATGATGGCGCTTTAAAAATGTTCTCATTGGAGTGTGGTAATAGTAGTTTTTTATGTTCTCAGCAAACGTGCAACTGTAGAAAAAATGAACTCCAAGTAGTTTATTTATAAAATAATTATGATAATATAAAAAAAATTTAACAAACTATATAAAATCACATTTGTTTCTCGTTAAGGAAGGAACTAATTGGAAGTTGAAATGACTTTTCACTTTTAAAAAAATCAGGTTTGCATTGAAGTAGATTGAAGACTTACGCAATCATGAACCAAATAAGAAATATATTGGCCATAATTAAATATAGAATTCAGAAACATATTGGCATGAAGAACATTTTCTTCATACTTGTTTCCGTTTATTGCTTCGGAAACTTTGATATGAGGAATTGCAACACTTTCATTTCTTCACTTCCATATGTGTGGTCGCCTTTTGTGTGTAGCATTGTTTTCTTTCATCCATGCTGACAACACCTTTCTGTAAACTGTCATAGAAACCACTTGGAAGGGAGTCTTTAAACTTCAGTACACATTCACCACCCAATTCAAAAGCATTGTCAACGTTAATTTTCCTTAATGCAATATTTCCAGTCACAATGTGTACTAAGCCTTTTGTGCTCTGGTGGATTTAAAAGCTGCATGCATAATTCCAGCTCTGCCACTTTGCAAAAATCATTCTCTGGCTGATACCTCACAAGTACACTTGAAGCCCATCTCTTGACTACAGCACTGTTTAGTGTAAGACCCGTCAAAAAATATCCTTTTGCTACATGTTTATATCGCATAATATTGTTATCTATCATCGTATCGGACCATATCACATTCCAATAACAAGTTGTATATCTCATCCCATGTTCTTCTTTCAAAAAAATTTCTAAACATCTTTGTGGTATCTTTTCTATGAACATCACATAAACAATGGCATACATTAAATAATTATAATAGACTGCATATGCAAAATATGGCCTACTGTCTAAAGATAAGTAACGTATAGTCTAAGAATAAGGCACTAATTATCTTCCGTTTCAGCGCTCACAAAATTCATTATTAGCTGGACAGATTTGATGTAATATTCGGTCCATAACTTAGTTGTGCGGTTTAAAGAGCATTCATCCCCCAGTTTAGCCATCATTTTGGCAATACTAGTTGCACCAATGTAATTTAGAATAGGTCGCAGCATTTCTTTGGGCACTAATCTTAGTGCACGAATGTTTTTAGTAAACTTCTTTCTTGATAACTATTTCAACACACCTGCAAATGCTGATTCTGGTATTTCCACAATTCTATTTCCTGCCATTAGTGAACCTACAGACCCTATGAAGAGTATCAGTGTATTCATCCTCCCAAAGGCGAGGACCAAAGTTTGAAAACTGTTTGGGAAACATTCAATATTATATCAACCATTATTTTGTAAATAACCTGATCTGCTGCATACGACAAATGGCTGCTCACAAACTATGGTAAATTTCCTGACTTCCAACGTAAAGGTTAATACTGTATCACAATCTGTTGGAGATAGATCAATTAATGGCAGATACATAATGTGTTAAATTCATCAGTTTACCATCTAAATTAGTTTCTACAGTCATTTTAATTGAAAAATAACAATATATTCAGGTTCCTTGACCTAAAAACGATGTCTTACATGCCACTATTACTACACTCTAAATTGGACATTTTTATAGTAGTCATCATTGACGCCATCTTGGAATACCATCTGAATTGTATTCCAGATTTATTTAAGTAAAAAATAACATTGTATTCAGATTCCTTGACCCAAAACTTTTTAAAACGATGTCTTACATGCCACTATTACTACACTCTAAAGTGAACATTTTTAAAGCGGCCATCTCTTGGGCGCCATCTTGGAATAACACTCAAATTAGTTTCCACAGTTATTTTATGTGAAAAATAACATTGTATTCAGATTCCTGGACCAAAAAATATTAAGAACGATGTCTCACATGCCACTATTACTACACTACAAAGTGAACATCTTTTTAATGTCTATCATGGGCGCCATCTTGGATTTTTCAAATTGCTCAAGATTTACAGAGTGGCATCAATCGGTTCTGAAATCTATGCTATTTACTGCATCAGAAACTGCGAAAACATTTTTTCCATACGCCAAAACAAGCTTTTCGATTTGGGCAACACTGATGTATTTCGTCGATCACAGTGTCACTCAAATGAAGGACGAATATCTCGCGGGCGCCATCTTGGAGTTTTCAAATTTTGCAGAGTGGCATCAATCAGTTGTAAAATCTACGTTATTTACTGCATCAGAAACTAGGAAAACATTTTTTCCATCTGTCAAAACAAAGTTTTCCACTCTTCGCGAAGGATGCGCAGTAGGCGCCATCTTGGATTTTTCAAATTGCTCAAGTTTTGCAGAGTGGCATCAATCGGTTCTGAAATATACACCATTTACTACATCAGAAACCATGAAAACATTTTCTCCGTACGCCAAAATAAGCTTCTGAAGTGTTCGCGAACGTTGCGCGGCAGGCGCCATCTTGGATTTTTCAAAATGCTCAAGATCTACAGGGTGGCATCAATCGATTCTGAAATCTACACCATTTACTACATCAGAAACCATGAAAACATTTTCTCCGTACGCCAAAACAAGCTTTTCGATTTGGCACCCTGACTATAACACTTGTTTCATTGTAAGATTTATCAACCCTTTTTCCCCGTTATTAGCGTACTTTATTTATTACGAAATATCCTTTTAAAATTTTTAAAAAAAGTTCGTATTTAATATTACTGTAAAAAAAACCTCGTGGTACTTTCAGGAATAACTCTCATTTTTGAGAATTCTGTGATTGTCAAGGCTATTTGATAATCGTTTCGTCATTGTATCACATGACTTTTGACGAAGCAAGAATCCTCAAATTTTGAACAAAAGTTATTTACTCGGATTCCTTTTCGGTCCTTTTCTTGGTCATCAGCTCATGTTTGGTTATTACACTTATATTGTCAGAATTCAATCCAGTCTTCTTGACCTAGTGGATAGATGGGACTCTACAACGAGAGGTCCGCGGTTCGACTCAGCTCATCGATATTGAATTATTGTATTATTTAAAATCGTCTTCATTTTTGACGAAATAAATTTCGATTAAAAAAAACCCGACAAATTGAATTTCCTCAGTTTGACGAAATTTTTAATCGGAGCATGCAACAGGCGTCTGTTTCGTCAAAAATGAAAAAAATTTCGTCAACTATGAGAGTCCCAATTTTAACATTGTAATCAGTAAAAATCATTACTAAACATGCAAAACATTTTAATCATAATTATTTCTTATTTAAAAAAAAAAAAGGTTATTTAAATGAAAATGTGCCATTAGGTAAAGTGTTGTACAGGCGCTTTAACCGCAGTGATTGAAATAGCTAAATTGCGTGCATGTGAATTTAATTTGATTTATTGTCAAATATTGTTTCTTTTTTTTAAATTTAAATAAAGGTGGGTGATAAATTTTTTGGAACAGAATATTTTTCCTATTTGTAAATAATCCAACTTTTGAAGGTACCGTGTTTTAAATTTATACTCTGTATATGTGTAGCGAAAAATATATCGGCATCGTAATGAAAATTGACAAGCTTATAAAATGGTAGTTCTGCAAGAACAAAAAAAATCCTCTTTATTTTGCGTCGATACATTAAAAAAGAGCGGAGTTGTTACAACTGATCTTACTTCACATTCTTTAACACATATTTTTTTTTGTTTGTCACTAACTGTTTACTTACATGACAGAGGACGATCCGATCAAAGATAACATGCCACAGGTTTTTCACCAAAATCCAATAATTTTCTGAGAGAAAACTGTATTTGAATAACCGCTACAATTTTTTTTTTAATTTAGTAAGATCATATATGTTTATTTTCATGTTGAGGCTTTTTAACTTATAATAGATTTATTGTACGTATTTAAAATTAGTTTTACATATTTAAAAAGGATTGATATGAATTTGTTATACAATGGATTAATCGTCGGATTAAAAATAATAAAGTACTGTAGTTTAATATAAGTTTTTTAAGTAAGCGTTCGGAGAAGTTTAAAAAAGCTTTTTAAAATCATATGAAGCAAAATCGATGTCATAATATCAGTAAAACACAGTTGCTTTCTCAAATAGGTGCGTTTTTCATATTATTGTATTTACTAAAAATCCAATTGTGAGGCAAATTGTTTTCGTATCATTAAACTAAATACACTCGCAGCTTAATTTACACTTCAATTGTACACAAAAATGTGAAAACATAATTTTTTTTCTAAGATTTTCTGCTTTGATAATCACCTTAAGCGCTTACGTGCGACATTTATTAATTTTTATGTTTTAAGAATCAAGCTATTATGTCCTGAATAACAATCAGTTTCATTATTCTAATTAGCTAAGTGTTTTTGTATGAATTGTTTTGCCACATTCTTGAGCATAGTAAAGTCAAAATGACCTCCCTGTTAAAAATGAAAGCTCATATTTGACTCGTCTGTTTCGTCAAAAATGACGAAAATTGTCTTCTGTATGCTCCGATTAAATATTTCGTCACACTGAAGAAATTCATTTCGTCGTATTCTTACCAAATTTATTTATTCAAAAATTAGGACGTTTTCAAATAAATATAGAAATCTGGTCCGAGAGGTCCACTCGAACCGCAGATCTCTTGGGGTAGAGTTCAACGCTCTATCCACTCGCCAAGAAGGCTCGACAATATAAGTATAAGAACCAAACATGAGCTGATATCCCATAAAAAGGTTCAAAAAGGAAACTGAGCAAATGACTTTAGTTCAGAATTTGAGGATTCTTGTTTGAACTACGAAACGTTTAATCCTTTTTCACTTGACATAGGTAAATAATGTTTCTTTTGTTACTATTCATTATTTTGGAATGTTTGCCATAAAACTATATATTTTTTTATTAAACGTGATATTTTCATTTTTCGTCCCTCATAAGGGGAAAATTGTCGGAGCTGGAAGGCACGGTATTTTCGGAACAGTCAAACCCGCAGTCAAATATGTTCGTTTTATCATGGCCTATTCAAATATCAAAACATTTGGGGAGAAAACCATTTTATTCCAAAAATACATTTTATATAATGCTTTTAAATAAAGGGAAATTTATCTATTTAAAATGTATACTATGAAAGCGGATATATTTTTAGAAATCCCTGAAAATACGCGAATTTCCTTGCCGCAGGTAATTTTTTATTATTTAAACGCATTTTTCTTAACAGTGTACTGAATTTTAAATTTCAATAATGTGATTTTGAATGACTAATGTTATTACTTTATGTAAGAATCCTGACAATAACCAAGGGATGGAAGTACAAATTACTAATTAGAAAAAGAAAAACATCAAGTTAACCACTGCCCACAGGAAGTTTAAAATGTAAATATATTTAAATTCCTTAATGTGTTTAGAATCCGAATAGAAAAATATACATAAACAAATAGGACGAATATTTATGTTTGCTAGAAAAGCAGTACACTCAAACCTGTTTTTTTTGCGGTGGATAGGGACCGCATAAAAAAATCGCACAAAGCTTCACGAGTAGCTGTAAAAAAAAAGTTTTCGCAATACAATTAATTTTTTTATGCGGTGAATAGGGACCGCATAAAAAAAGTCTCATGTAGAAAATAACTCACAACTTTACGAAATAACTAGGAATTGCTTTTTTAAACGAAATCAAGACACGAGGCTTGACAGCTACTTGGAATCTCACCAAACCTTTTTGTAATCTGATTTAGAAAATACACATGCGAATATTTTTAAATATTTTATTTACATATGTACTTATTTTACACATACAAAACTTTTCAAAACGTATAACCATTATCCTTCGTAGTCTGGCAATACGCGACATTTCTTGTGGTAAACTGGTGTAATACCTCGCACTCGTATAGAGTTGCCTTTTTTTCAGTTACCATGTAGTCAGTGATCAGTTTTTGCGACGACTGTTGTTTCACTAGACGCTTGTATATGTCTCGTTAGCCAGATAATCAATTATGTTCCAATTTGAATTTTTCATATACCGCACAAAAAAATCGCACAAAAAAAAAGACCGCACAAAATAGGTTTTAGTGTATTGATAAGTATGATTGTCCTGATTTTAATTAGGTTCTTAAACTTGTATGATACTTAAGATATTCAGCGATATTCAATATGAATCATCGATAAATTAATCAGTACAATAACTTCCAAAATATTCTCAAAATCAATGACATAAGCGAGATATAAATGCAAGTTTTATGGGAGAAATCTTTATTGTCTGTAAAGGTTTTTTTCCTACGCAGTTCGTTATCGCGCAGATAAGCCAACTAAAGAGCTTTCTTTAATCTTTTTGTACTAGGTGATTCTTGAATCGTATCCAAGCAGGGTTCGATATTAACAGTTGTATTTTGCACCTAAAATAATTTTCAGTTTGACTACCGTAATCTTACACCCAGTTGTCATTTTTGATACCTAACTCTTTATAAAAATTTTAGTGTGAACGGCCGTATTTTTACAGCCAATCATCATTTGTTTACGTCTAACATTGATTTTCAGACATATTTTTATAGTACAAATGGAAACATGCTTCTCATTTTAGGCGAAAAAAGCTTTCACGAGTACAAAAATATCGCAAAAATTGAGTGCTTTGCTTCAGCGATTTTAATTATTTTAAAATGACGCCAAAGCAAAACATTTTGGCAACTAAAAAAAATCGCTTTGTGCCAATGTCGCCTAACTTTTATCTTTTAATTTCAAACCCTGTATCCAAGCCCACTTATTTATAAATTAAAAAAAAAAACTGCTACTACCATAGAAATACGATTTAGAGTCAATATAGTAATGTATTTTAATAGAATATATACAGTATTTTTATTTTTTATTATTATTATCCTGTTAATTCAGCATTTGTAATTATTTTTATTTTCTGTGCCAATTTTGAAATCTAGACTGTTTTTAAAAATGAATGTTTTAATGATTTACTTTGTAAAGCGGCTATTAGAGTTACGGAATTTCAAACAGAGATTTTAAAAATTAAACAAAGAATTACTTTTGAAATACTGGTTTTTCTAAAAAAAAAATAGTCTCCCGTCCAACATTAAAAAAAATAAATACTACAATTAACCTTCCGAAATAATTGTTTTAAAAAAATAGCCTTCCATGAGACATTAAAAAAAAATTACAAAGCCATCAGTTACCTCATCCCCATTCCAATCCATCTCTAAAGGTTACACAACGCCTCGAACCACCAACTTCCACTTCGCATTCAGCCCAATCCCTCTCCTCTACTACTTCCTCTTTTTCACTGTTAAACAAGAGCATTTCCTCAATTCCTCACTTTCCCTTTCAGACTGGCCGCAGGGGGGACTTCTCCACCTTGCACCATCCCGCTTTCTTATTCTTATTCTCTGGTCTTTCTCTCGCGGGGGGGGGGGGGGGACACGTGCTCCTTGCGCAATCGACCCCCAGGGGTGTCGGTCAGGCGTGCTGTGTGTCAACACGAGTGGAAGATCGTTTGTGATTGCAGAGGATGGGGCTCCCTCAGAGGGTGCCCCGTGCTGCCCCTTTTGTGTTGTGGACGTGAGTGGTCCCGAAGGAAGATGCTTTCGATTGAAGCTGAAAGGAGAGAGTGGTGTGTCTTATGGGGAAAATGGGTTTTAGTGTTTTGGGATTTGTGTTTTAGGTTCACTGTAACAAAAAGTGCTTAAAAATGAGTACATGAACGTACTCGTTTTTGTTTGAGTGCAATTGCATCGTAAATGAGCGATGACGTACTCAAATTTAAGTAAGAAGTTTAAGGAATCAAAGTTAAGAAATCCCCACGTGATTTCATATTGATCATCTCAGCTTCTGTTCCAGCCATCTTAACAAAGCGACTTGACACACTTAAAATGGTTGTTCAGAAGATGGTTTTTCACATTATTTGATGTCGATTGTTTAAATGGAAAATGAGTTACTACAATTCAATTGCCTTGCTTCCCATTCTTTTGGCATACCTTTTTAACATTACTTCTGTTTATAACTTCTTCACTTCGCCCTGGTGGCTTAAGGCCTAGTTAAGACTCTGGGCAGTGGTGCCTGCAGGTCTGGATTCGATTCCCAGTAAGTCTTGGTTGTAATTGTCGATATATATTGAAAGTGATTTATGAAGGCTAGCATCTGCTCTTTTTATTCCTATTTACCCATTGTACTCATTTTAAGTACATGTCTTTTTTCAAAATTGAAACTTCTGTATTCGGAGCCATGATAAGATCGAATGTATTCAAAAATGACTACATTTTATTTATTTTTGAATACCTATTTTTAACAGTGTTGCGTCTAGACCTGGGAACGTTGAACATCAAACAAATAAAATACAGCTGCAATATTTCATAAATATTAAAAACATTGTTAATATTTTTTTTTAACTAGGCGCTCCGCGGGACCACATTAAGGCATGCACATTAAAACAGATTAAGTGCCCCTCGTCGGGAGATGTGCTAATCTTAGAAATATACTTTTTTCAGAATTTTTGATATGCAATATTTCTTACATTTTTTAAAAAATCATTTAAAAAATTAACTGGAATAAAAATGTATAAAGGATAAGTACTAACTGGAATTAAAAGTATAAATCCGCGCATCCGGTGCATATTTTGTGAATGAATAGTACTTATATGTAGCTTTTCAGCCTTTTATAAGTTAGGAAGTAGGTGTGTTGCGATCCATAAACATACTTTTCTAAGGGGTATTTTATTTATTAATTTACTCAGCCTTGTGTGGGAGGGGTCTATTAGGCGCGACTGTGGCATGATAAATGGAATGGCAGTCTTAGTGATTGCGTGACATAGCAAAATTTTGTAGAGAAAATGTTAAATTTAGTCACACATTTGTTAAATTATGAATATGTTTTATCAGTGAAAAATATTGTAGAATTCAAAAACTTAAAAAGAGGCAAGTTACATGTATGGGCATTTATTGCACTTTCGTTTGTTTTTGCACAAAATATTCTCAGTATTTGCACCACATAAGTATAATTTTTAATAAACATTTCTATCACTGAATATGTATTTTTATAACTCCAAAAATACTTTAAGGCCCTTTATTTTATTAAAAAAAGCCTTTATAAACTCAATTTATACATTAAAGAAAAGGTTATTCAAACAAACTCAGATCATTGAAATTTTTTATTTTTGCAATGTTTGTCGCCGTTTAGCACTTTGACCGTCACAAGCCAGCACATTGACACACCGGTTTACATATCTTAACCAGGCAATCAACGTGTTAATTAACCTGGAATGTTATATGGAAAACCTGGAAAAGTCAAGAAAATTTCAAAACTGCTGGAGAGTGAAAATTCCGCAGTGTTATTTAACCTTATGTAAATAGTTAACCGACATAACAGTAGATTTTCAGTAAACAAATTGTTCTAACTTTAGTTAATGATATCTTGAATAAAGCTTGGATATTTGCTTTAGTAGAGAGGTTTTCGGATCGGTTTCAACAACCTTTCACTTTCGATTAGATTATCTCACCCACCACACGTGCATAAACTTGGAATAAACGCTCCCGTTGCATGCTTCATTCGAAATCATATTAGGAAACATGCAAAATACGATTGGTTTGTTCAGAGAGGAGGGAAGAGTGGAAGACATTATTACAGATGCACAATCAGTGTCATCGCAATGGCTTATGATTGAGGGAAGGGGTTAAGAGCCTTAAAATATGGTTTTTTACCAACTTTTTTAGACAAATTACCAACTTATTTTAGAGTCTGGTAATTTACCTGTTTCTTCTCACTTGCATGGGACAAATTAGTTTTATACATGGGAAATTGCCAATCCGTCCAGAAGTAAAAGTTATTAAATTTTCGCCGTTTTTGTACAATGATTTCCCCAACATTTTTCATGCCTACGATGACCGTAAGAATGTTTGTACATTTCGGTTGACTTGGCGAATTCATAAACTTAGTTAGCAAACCTGCGAAACATTCGGTTTTTATTTTAAAGTGGAACTTCTTAGCTTCATTTAAAAAAAAAAGCCAAATGTTTTACAAATTTGCCAACTAGGTGTTTCTGATTTTGCCATGTCTACAGGAATTTACAAACATCGCGTTTGGTCGTGACTGCGGAACAAGAAAATTTCTAGACAGACGAAATTCCAAACGGTCGAGTTAAAACAGAACCTAGCCAACTCTCAGCCAATTAGAAACGTGTTCTCAGGAAGTGAAATACCATTTTGCACTAAATTTCAATTTAAAAAAGATACGAAAGTTAAAAAGTGAACGCTAATTATTTACAATGTAGATAATTTTTATTATAATTGCAACCTTTGAGTGGTTGAAGGCCTATTTATTTTGGAAAGGTTAGTACAAGAGTCGTATAGAAATTTATTGTTTTTTTTGAAGATAGAAGATTTTGAAAATTAAAAGTAGGTAAATTATGTGTGTTAAGTGTCCAAGGGCTAAATTCAAAATGTTTACGATGCTATGCATATTTAAAAAGGTGTGTACGAAATTTCAAAGAAGTAGAATAAATTGAATGTGTTTTTTACATGTTTATATAAAATTTATCATCTGTCTACCTACTTTTCGTCTACAACATTCGGCATTTACTCAAAGTATTTGTTTTAAATTTTGATTATGTTTAAAAAATAAGCTTTGCAAAAATTTACTTAATTCTAAACTGTTAACAGTTTTTGAAGCTTTGATATTTATTTTTATAAACGTATGAATAGCCTTTTTAAATTAAGTTATAATTTTTTTTTTTACAAATTAATAAACATAAACATTTGAATATTTTTAGGTTATGTACTTAAAATAAGTTTTTGAAAACAAAACACGAACCTGCAAAAATCTATTCAAACGTCTGTAGCGTACTTTAACGCTATTTAATCAATCAAAAAAAAAATTGAATTATATAAAAGTTGAAGAAATTAAAAAAAAGCCTACTTAAGTAAAGAAACTTAAAAAAAAAAAAAAAATTCTTTGACTATTAATTAAAAACAAGATGTTCTAATGATGCAAAAAATTATATTTCTGAATTCATTAATACAAAAATTAGAATTTGGGGCTCAGGTCTTTCTTAAAGGATTTTTCGAAATACGTCGTCAAATAACCGTATCACTTCTCCTCAGTTGAAGCGTAAAGACAGAGTTAACTTTCAATTGGAAGTAAACACGACAATGTTTCTTAAGAGTAACGTCGTCTTAAGAGTTGTTTTCGATGGTTGGATATTGAATGGCTTCATGAACAGCGTCGTAGCTCTTGATTCTTGGTATATTTTCTTAGAAATAATATTGGCTTCCACAGCTTGGAAGAATATTCTGTGCAAACTTCGCAAAGAAATAAGTGTGAAGAGTAATTTTGCCAATAAATAAAATTAATTTAGATAAATTAAATTAATTTAGATGTACATCAAAAGCTAGTCATATGTTTGTAAAAATTAAAGAGCTTTAACCTGGAAATAATACTTTCATTGCTCTCAATTTCATAAAGAGGAACGGGGCAATTTGATAGAAATTAAATGCGACATTTTAGGCATTTATATGGGACATCTTATCTTTTTGTATTGATAGCGTATGACCTCCTACCGACATCATGCAAACAGAAAGGAATTGCTTCTGATAAACGGCCAATCCTTTTATTTTGGACTATTTTAGAAAAAATCATCTCTGCTTTCATATCACTAAACTCTAACTGTAACTGCTGGAAGGCTCAAACCTTGTTTCCTCTATCGGCGCGTTGAAACCAATTGAAAGCTGCCATGCTGTGCCCCAACATTTTTTAAAAGTGATTTAGTGGTGTTTTTTATTACCATAGCATTGTAGAAATATTTAATGTAATTAAATATTATATTTTCTTCTTATAAAATTAATTTTTATATTGCCAAAAAAATAGTTTTTGCTCTTGCTTTTTAACTACTTCTACTTTGACTTGCAAATGACTTCCTATTTTAATTTCAGATTGCATTTAAAATGGGTTTAAAAATAAAATAAAATAAACTTAGTCAAAAGCAATATATATCGGCGTATTTCAACATGAAAAATATACGAAATATTGCGGTATCAAGAAAAGTGGGGCACATCATGGCGGCCTCTATATCGACTTCAAGTCAACAAAATGTCTTGCCCGATCCAGAAGTTACAGTTAGAGATCAGTGTTTCATATTCGTCTTGTTTTGTGTTTTGTCACTATCTGCTGGTTTCCGATAGGTAACAGCTGCGTAAACGAGCATTTCCCGGGATCTTTGGCGCAGTTGCTTTGCGTTAAGGCACAATTTAATTCGATTTTCCTATTAAAAATTTTTTTTATAAAAAAATGTACCTATTTGTGTGCGATTAGGCGGATTGTTTACAAAAATTAGAAAGTCAGAAAGAAAGATTAGAAAATTAGATTAGTCACAAAAATTCGAAAATGAACTAACGCCATTTTCCATTACAAAGGAGATATATCTAGCCAAGTGGCATGGGTTGTAATTCTATAAGTTGCACTTTGTTTAGGGACTTACTCTACTTGGCAGCCAACCCGTTCAATTGAAAAAAGATAACCGTTAACTTTTTTTAAACATTTAAATAAAAAACAATAAAATAATTCCGAAAATGCAAGTTTAATGTTTTGCAAAAAACATCCTGATACTCTCTCTGGCGTTATTACAGTCTGTTGACAAGATGAATCAGAATCACTTCAATGATTAAAATAATCTTTAATTGCCGAATTCGAATTTTCGAGGAAATGGCGAAGGAAAATTGTATGTGTTCCACAGACGTGTATCACATTTTCGAATTACACTTTTTCTTCAGCAAATCGCGTATTTTTAAAATTCCTTGAATACTTCATTTTGCAATATGTTTTAATCAACCGGTTTGATGATTAATTTAAATACAACGTATTAAAAAAAATAACCTTTTAAATAACATACTGGAAAAATACTTCCACACCCTCAGAAACAACACTCTCATATTTGAGAGATTTGCGATCGTCAAGGCTACTTCCATCATATTTGACAATAGTTTCGTCATTGAATCACGTGACTCTTGACGAAACAAGAATCGTCAAATTTTTAACGAAAGTTATTTACTCAGATTCTTTTTCTAGGGTAACATTTAATGTTTGCTTCTTATATTTATATTGTCAGAATTCAAACGCACCTTCTTGGTTGAGTGGAAATAGCGTTGTATTCTGGAACGAGAGGTCTGCGGTTCTAGTCCCACCACCGTTCCAGTCTATATTTGAATTCCTTCTCATTTTTGAAGAAATTAATTTCGTTTTAAAAACGACAAAATGAATTTCCTCAGTTTGACGAAATATTTAATCTAACAGGCGTCTATTTCGTCAAAAATGATCATGCATTTTTAACCGTGCATAAAGTTCATAAGTCCCAAATCCCATACACGGAGGAGCCCCAGTTTCTCAGTTGGTAAGGCGTTCAGCTACTAATCAGAGGATTGGTGGTTCGAATCCGTGAAATGGACTTGACATTGAAAAGTAAAAAAGTAGTGATCTTGCGATCGGAGGGTTGCCAGCTTCGCTACAAAAATACTAGAAAGTCGTCCAGAATATCCAACAAATTATACTGGCGTGTATACGGGACTGGTGCACGATAAATCTGATCGGGGTCCAAAGTCCCGACGTCTATTGAAGGCGTTGGGTGCCAGTTCAGGTGTTTCCTCGTCATCTGACCATGGTTCTAAAATAACGAGGTGCATGTATGAATGTGTGTATGAACGTGTGTTTGAATGTGTATGTGTTCCCGGGTCTTTCCTTCAAGATTGACCCCGAACCGTCGCCAATAGCCCACTGTGCAGCTCTAGTGCGACGTTTTTTAACAAAACCAAAACAAAACCATACACGGAATTGTAATTTTCGCTCGATGCACCATAAATACAGTCTTTTTAATTCTCCAGAGTTCCGGATGAAATTATCGCACAACACCTCGCTTCGAATGTAATTAAAAAGAAGATGAACGTTCGTTGGCTACATTTGGTTTCCTACTTTATCGCCCATTCAAAGAACAGCGTTCCCGAAGCGAATAAAGGAGATATTTTTCCATTAAAACCTCCTCGGTGTATATCTTTCCCGTGTTTTGGATTAAGGGCGCTATAAAATATTATCGATAATAAAATGTCTTCCTCGGGAAGCTTTTAACTAGAGAAAGTCCTTGGTGTATAAATATATTATACCACATACTTCCGCTCTTGGATATGTTAATAAATATTCGACAACGGATCTATAATAAAAGATCCCATCTCCTTTTAAGGTAGCTCGGAGAATATTAAAAAATTCTTGTTGTCGAAGAGTGTAGAAAATAACTAGGGTGCACTTGGCTTTATTCTTCACAGGACACGTGATGGTCTGGTTGGAACAGTGACGAGTTCGTAATCGGAGAGGTAAAAGTTCGGGTTTCGTCGTCCAACCAAAGATTTACCATGTAAAGAGAACTGGTGCGCGTTAATCCGTCGTAGTCAATTGTACTCACGCCTATGTAAGGTTTGTGTGGGGTGCCAGCTCGGGCGTTGTCCTCGTCATTTAGCCATGGTTCAAAGACACAAGGTGATGTTCCCGTTGTTTTTCTTTTGATAGACTCCGAACCGGCTTCACCAATAGCCCACTTTGCAGTTATATTGAGACGTTAATTCAACCAACCATCTTTATTCTTAACAATGGCCGTGATTGTCTGGTTGGAATATTGATGATCGTTAATCTGAAAGTTACGAGTTCTGTCATCGTCGTCCAACCAGACATTTATCTGTAAAGGGATATTAGTCTTATAAACGTACGTTAACACTTTATCTACGGTGTGAGTTAACTACAACTCCCACAACATTGTATTTTGAATTGGAATTAACCCGCATGGCAGTCAAGTTAAATGTGTCGTGGTTCCATATACCCTCAAGTTGCTCGTGGGTTGAAGTTAGGAGAGTAGAGTGTCCATTCATGTGTTGTTCGCTTTATTTAATCGTAGATCAATCACGTGGTAGTATTCCTTAAGCAGAAGCTCTATAAGTGGAAGAAAGTATTGCTGACATGCATTGCGCCAATGAGTGTTTTTGTGCGCTACGACCAGTTTTCAAGTTCTGCGCATAATGAAACTGTTGACAGTGTCCCAAGATCCAATGCGCTAAAGGCTTCTTTTGTACGCTACTGCGCATGTACGTGGATCTTAAGCCCATTCTACACAGATGTGATAAACGCGCTCAAGCTTTTGCAGCTGACTCTGTGAGTGGAGCATACAACCCATGGGATTTGTATCCACCAATCACAGAGCCATCGGTAAAAGACCTCTCACACGTTTATCACGTGTCCGTGTAGAATAGGCCTTTAGGCCAGCGCCCACTGTATAGAAAGCCGTATAGCACGTGCTTTTTACGTCACATATTGATGGCCGATTTCATTTTTTGAGTGTGTCTCCTGATCAACCGGAGTTACGTTTTCGCCGTCAATTGCCTTTTTCGGCCTTCACTTTGTGACGTAAATAGCATGTGCCATACGACTTTCGGTAAAGTAGCCCTAAGGCCCATTCTACACGGACGTGATAAACGTGTGTGAGGTCTTTTGCAGATGGCTCTGTGATTGGTGGATACAAATCACATGGTATATATGCTCCAATCGAAGAACCATTTGTAAAAGCTTGCTCGCGTTTTTATCTCGTCCGCATAGGGCCTCAGTGTGGATGTGTTATAGGTGACTTTAAATATAAATATTTACTAGCTTATATATTGTTACTTAGTTGCTTTTGAACTAACAGGTTCCCAATAAACAATTATTCTCTTCAATATATAGAATAACTATATCCCCCTCCCCCCAAAAAAATATTAAATAGGATATCAATAAAATAATATTCAAAATATAAGAAAAACAATATTGATTTAACTATTATGCACTAAATTCTTACACAGCACTATTATCTGGTAGTATTAGTTTTTATATAATGGTTACAGTGTTCTCTTAACCATTGCACACGGGATTTGTATTTAAAAAATTATGCTATAATTTTCTTTATGTTGTAAGATTCGATAGGAAAATATTAAAATAATAGTTTTAAATTTACGCATATAAATCGTGAGTTACAACTCAATCGGTTTGATTTGAAGGCAGTCCTAGAGCCTCAAATGTGCATTGCATTATCTAAGTAACACAATTAAATTAGTTTAATACAAACACAGTAATTAATATAAAGTACAAAAGCCTTAAGATAATTTAGTGTAATTCGTGAGTTACACTAAAGTTGGTGAAACTCTTTTTTTTTTTATTAAAAACTGAAATTCATTTTTATGGACGCACATTGAAAAAATATTTCTACAGCTTAAAAAAACTTTTGTTTCACAAAACAAGGCCGTTAAGCTGATTAAACTTCAATCCAATTACGTTGCTGAAGAAAATACCTTTTACTATAAAATCCGTTGCTGAAATAGTTGTAAGGACTTTATACTAAAGTTTTTTTATACATTTAATGCTCTTGGGCGAATTTCTACGACAAACTGGTTTACAATAACTCGATAAAGAAAATAACAGTAATTTAATTTTTTTTTTAAATTATATTTTCGATATAAAATGTTTTTTTAAACATAATCAATATGAATAAAAGTAATCTTAGTTTTGTCTCCTTATATCCGATCACAATTTATGTATTGATTATTATTCTCTAATCCTTATCAAACACGCTGGTTTGAAGTTGTTTAGATTTCAGGACGCCCAGATAATTGAAAATAGAAAGTTTGGAATTGCGTTTTAAAATTTTTATTTTTAAATATAGTATAGGAAGGAAACTCCACATGTTTTATCAGAAAGTCTTTCTTTACTTGGAAAGTTTTACTATTCCATATAACATCTAATTCAGGGTTAGAAAATAGCATTGCACAAGTACACCGCAGTTTTAACACTTAGGCGAACTAGTATTTAAATATATATAATTCAAAATTTAAATATTGAAATTTTGGTAGCTTTGTAACGTTTTTAGTAATCTCTTAATATTTTTCAACTCGTCTAACATCTAATCATTTCAAATAATATGTTCAGTATTATTGCACAGCGTATATTATTTATAAAATATTTTACCATAATTCAGATATGAAAATATGTGATAAGAACTTATGAAATCTGATGCATAATTTAAGTTTGTGTAAACATGCGATTATAATAATCATACCAAAATAAGAATAACATGCTAAGGCCCATTTTACACGGACGAGATAAACACGCGCGAACCTTTTCAGATGGCTCTGTGATTGGACCACATAAACCACATAGTTTATATCCACCAATCGCAGCACCATCTACAAAAGCTCGCGCGCGTTTATCACATCAACTTAGAATGGGCCTATATATATAATATGCTAAAACTGGTGAATATGTATTGACTGCTTTCTGTGTTTGCAGATGGGCTACGCTCAGCTTGGACAGCGTACCGCGGGCATCCACCTGCGTCAGTTCAGCCGGGCGTTCGTGGTGGACGACGGGCAGTCGCGGGTGCTCTTCATCTCGCTGGACGCCGGCATGACCTCGCAGGTCATCTATCTCGAGGTACAAAATATATATTAATATTTGGAATAACATTGAAGGCGGGAAGATGTTACTAGTGTTGTGGTTAAGGCGAGTACTAATACTTGGTCTATAACAGATAGATTATTGCTAGTTAACCTGCAATTCAAATATACTGGAATCAGGAACATCCAACAATAAATTTAACATAAAAAATAATCTCAACAATTCGTTGTTCACAGACGTAAGAGAGATGGTTACTAATACATAGAAATAACACCAGTTCTGAATTTTCTGTAAAAGAAATTAACATTTTAACGGATTTTCATAATAAAAAAAGATACTGAACATATATATACTCCAAAGTATATCTATATGTATATATGTAGGGATACTTTGGTGATGACGTATTAGATATGACGTCAGATATTATCGGATAAATTAAAAAAAAAATACCTGAACTTTTAACATATACATGATATTAAGATGAATTCTAAATATTGTGTATTTTCAATCAGAACACTCAAATTTCTGATAACAGCAGAGGAAAAGTGTCGAAAGTAACGGTTTCTAATAATTATTCAGCTTTAAGAGGATTAGGAAAAGTGCACGAAATGGTGATAAGTCTCAGGACAAAAGAAACCTATTCAAACAGATTACCAAGAAGTCTCGTACACTTCTTTACTCCTAACGTGTAAATTTGAATTGTACGTTAAGCGGAGTTCAGGTTTTATTCTTAAGATCTATACCGCATACTAATGATTATTTTTCTTTTTCAACTTTGTGAGGGAAATAATAAATAAATTTAAATAATAATAATATGGGCATACCAGTCTACATTATTTGGAACATAATAGAAAATGTCTTTTATCTAGAATTGTTGAAAATTCTCACCGTCGTCAATTAAAAACAAAGATACTACAATGTAGCCAAACCATGAATGCTATTAAGATGATATGCTGAATGTCAACAAGTTCAGGTCATTACCAAATTAACAATTAACTCGTCAATGGCATTTTGCATAAAACGTCCGAGCAGAAGTTTTCCAGGCTGCAATGCGGTTGGGATATAAGGCAGCTGCGAATGCCGAACCCGCATTGCCGATCATTAATTTCTCGCAAAAGACGTAAAAGGGGAGAATGATATGCATTACCCTTTGGTGTGTGTACTTAACACTGCATGTGAGAGTCGCTCATTCTATTTTCTCCGTGTTAGTAAGTAATCGATGGCCAATTAAACTTGACAGATGTCGAGATGTAGTAACTAATGACACGCTTTTTACGCGCGTGGCCTTGAATGAACGCGTCTTTTGTTGGTCTTTTTCATTGTAGTAGGATTTACTTTGTTTAGTTTTTTTTATCATGTGGGTCTTCCTTAGAAACTAGGAAAGGTGATGAGGTGGAATAAAGGGTGGTATAGTTTTAATTTAAAGCATTTTCTTTATATTCGTTTCAAGTCCACGCTTTTTACCTTTTGCGACTTTTTGATGTTCATTCCCTACGAGGGTTGTAAGAGATTGGATGTGTTACTTTGTGAGGGCATGACTAATGATATATATAGTAAGCACAACTTAACACCCACCATCCCTAGGTGTCATTGTCACCAACAACTCGTATCTTATCAATAACTCATAAACAGATAAGAGGTATCCACCAGTACACCTATTAATGCCGGTGTCCCGCAGGGCTCTATTCTCGGCCCCAACCTGTTTTATACTACGGACTTTCCACTTTCAGAAATGACTACAATTGCCTCACAGCTTTTTACACTGATAATACTGCGGTGGTGTGTAAACCAGTCAATCCCAACGACGCAGTGCAAAAATTAAAGGATAACGTGAACAATATAAAATTCTGGTGCCAAGATTGGAAATTCTCGATTAACGGACAGAAATCGAAATCCTAGTTATCAGAAAAGAAAAACTTAATTTCTCTATTGAAGCCGAAATAGATAACTTCGTTGAAATAATTTCCATAGTAACTCAAGCAAATTATCTTGGCCTTACAATCAATAGGGGTCTCACATGGATTAACCATGTTTAAACATATAACTAACAAAGCAAATGTAGCTACGACTCGACTCCCACACATTGTGGACCGGAATTCTCCAGATTCTTTAAAAAGTCTTTCATGCAGTCTTCAAAGAAGATCACGAGGGAAGAGTTAAGAGAGAGAGACGTAAGATCCTTTGCGGCATTACTCTAAGGATTCGATGTCCTTCTTATAGTGGGGAGGACACATCAAAGCCAGGTATCAGATACGTCCTTCTGTGTCTTAATTTTAAGCAGGCACTGTGGTGCCACACAATTCCTATTCCCTTTATATGTTGAATCCCATACCAAGGTATCAATCCACCTTCTCAAGAAAGCTAAGGTCTTGTTCTCATCGGACCGTGTTATTAAATTACAAGGCAATGTTTCCTGAACCTTCCTTCTGCATACATCCTCTTCGCCAATAGCCTATTGTGTAGCTCAAAAATTCAACCAATCATCCCTCCTCACTGAAGTATCAGAATTAAATGTGATTAAATTAATAACTAGGCAGGTAAACATTCTACTAATAAAATGTTACAACTGACCAACTAAATAATGTATATTATTACTACTTAATTGTATATATTATCATTAATTATTACTAATTTATTTATTATAATAATTATCTAGTAATTATTATTTCGTTCAAATATTAATAGAAAATGTTTTAAAATGGACAAGGATAGCATTACACAATTTAATGTAATAATGTACTACTTTGGAAAAATAATTTGTCATTTTCTAAATTTTGATTTTTGTAATGAATCAGGTTTGTTTTCTTTGATAAATTGTTAGCTATTCTTTTTTTTATGGACGAGATGCATTTATATGTGTATAAATATCTTTCGCATTTACGAAGAAATAGGAAAGCAATTTATATTAACGTTATATCATTTTAAAAGGAAAAAAAATCGTTTTTGAAATAATCGTTTGAAATAAACGTTTTTGAAATTTGAAATAAAATATTTTTTTTAATTTGAAGCATTTTTTAAATATCTATAATCATTTTGAAGAACCTTCTGTTTTGTATTGTGACTAACGCGACCCTCGGGAAATTGATAAAATATCTCACCTGACTATTTTGAAACCCGCGAAAAATGAAAACATGATAGCGTGGAGGTTTACATTTTTATCTTCGTAAAATGATAAAATATTGATAAATGCATTCCCGGATTTTTCCTTGTTATGTAATAAAGATAGTGTTATCATTGAATAACTAACAACTGCCAACTTTATTAAATTGAAACTATTGTTTAAAAAATTGGCAAATAGTATTAGAAACAAATAAGGTCTAGATAAACATTTGCCTAGTTTTCTGTGATATTAACATTTTAATATTTTATATTAATACGTATACGTGATACAATCAGGCCCGTCGCACCTGGGGTGTTGGGGAATAATCTGAAAACCTTAAAAGTTGGGAATTTCGAGTTTTAAAATCCGTCAATTGGGAAAATTCATGCCTGAAGAAAATTAATATTATTAGCAAATGAGAGCGATTTAAGATTAGAACTTGCCCAACTTGTAAAATTAAAACTTAAATTAGACTTCAGAATGGACACTGCATTGGAACATGGATGCAACAAATCAATACTTTTGATAGAACTGTTTAATATTACCTAATCTATAAAAAAAAGTTGGAAAAATGTCGATAAGTTGGAACTGGAAATTGTTAGCACTGTTGAGTTGAAAATTTCTAATCGTTATGTTTGATTTGATTAATTAACGTCGCACTACAGCTAAACACTGGGCTATTGATGGCGGTTCGGGGCCTAACTCGAAGGAAAGACACGGGAACAATGCCTCGTATTTTTGTACCGTAGTCGGATGACAAGGACAACATATGAGCTGGCACCCCAATATTGGAAATTTGAAACGTTAAGTTGGGAAATTTCTTGTTTCAACCCCCCCCCCCCCCCCCCCCCCCCCAAAAAAAAAAATATGTGACGGCACTGGATACAACTAATATATTTATAATAAAATAAAAGTGAATAATTGTTTTACTTTATTTAAATATTTGAAGGTACACTGGACTTTATGTAAATGCTGCTATGCTTTATAATATTGTTAATTAACAAAATATTTGTAGAATTCATGCAAGGAGGAAAAAGCCAACTTTTTATTTGTGAAGTTACAAACTACTCATTTAATGTTTTCCTCAATGTGTAAAATCTCTTATTGGCCGTTGTCCTAAAGAAGCAGAAGTTCTGTTCAACAGGTGTGAAACCGTTGAAACAGTTGCCATGACTACGAACTTCCGCCCGGGTCGTTTCGATCTAGCGGGTTATTCTAAATAAATGGGGTAAACTAATTATTTTAGAAATAAATTGTTTCTTGTACACGAAAACATATAAAACTAATTTTAATTAATTGTAATATAAATTTAGAAGTTTTATAAAGCAAAGCAGTCTATTGATTAAGGCCATGCTGGGCGTTGATTTATTTTATTATTGATATTTCAATCTAAAACTTTACAAATATTTTACATATCTTATTTTTGTCACCAAAGACCACGATTTAGCTTTAATTCTTATTACGTAAATATTTTAAACACTGCAACTTTTTTTAAATAGGCCTTTAGGCCTTATTACAATTTTACTCGTATGGCCATTTCATTAATTTAATTAAATATTTTTCATCTTAATTTTTTTTAGTATTTTAATATAATAACATAATAATACAGTATGTATTATATTATGTAAACTTATCCGGTAAATTTAAGGCACCTAACGATATAAACATTGAATATTAGAACATTTATATATTTATCTCTAACAAAATATATCTATCTATGAGTTTTTCCCTCGTATTATTAAAGTAATAATTAAAACTTTAATTAAATATTAAATAATTTAAAACCAAGATAAGTTTTTTTAAATAATAGTTTCAGAAAAATAATTCAACATAATTCAGTTTAGAAACATGCGAATTTTCCAAAATGTTTCTAATAACTTTCCTCAAATTTAATCTTTAAATCTGGTTCATTACTTTTCTGAAAGCCAATATATTACATAACATGCATGTCAGCAGTCATCTTCTATTATGAAAATGTCATGTTTAATATTAAAATCAGTGTTTTTTCACCAGTTGTTTTCAAGGTTGATGAATGGATTATTCTTCTAGCTTCTTTTACTTGATATTTAAAGTATGAGATGACGTTTGTCGTTTACACTTTATATTCTTTAAATCGTATTCAATTTCACATTTAAAAAAAAAACTAGAAAGGTAAGTTTAATTTTATTTTAGTAAATTAACAAAGATAAGCTTTTACTAGTTAATTAGATGAGATATTAAAATACAAATACAACTTTAAAATATGCAATAAAAGTCCATCAAATCTGGACATGTTTCGGGAGATACGTCTCCCTTCATCACAGAAAATTTTTCTGCTGATTCATTTCTGATTTCTGCTGATGAAGGGAGATGTATCTCCCGAAACATGTCCAGATTTGATGGACTTTTATTGCGTATTTTAACGTTGTATTTGTATTTTAATATTCTATAACGCAATGTTCTATAAGGCGAGTTTTTATCTTAGATGAGATATTGCAATTAGCTTCATTCAGTTTTTCAAAACCTCCATTTTCCTGAAAACTCCTTTTGGAACTATGTAATACACTGGCTAAGGACGGATGACAATAGCAATGATAGTAACCACAAAATGGAAGCCAGGAAAATGTGGAAATTAGCATAAGTGCGGGATACAGTAAGACGTGTTGTGCGTATGCAAATTTTGGATTGTCGAACTTGTTCGTCACGTGATACCGCTAATAAGAGAACTAGAAATTTTCGGTATGTTTTCCCATCATCACTTAGATGATTTCACGCGTGGTCGTATTATTGGCAAGATTGAAGAATGTCTAAAAATAACAGATGTTGCCAGGGAGTTCGACGTCAGCCACAGTGTTGTTTCAAGGCAAAGATTTCTTATATTTTTTTTATTTAACTCTTATTTCTTATGGTTTCTTTCGACGTTTGCTGTTACGTTAAGATAATTTTGCTGCTTTTTTTTAATAATTAAAATACTGTATCCCGTTTCCAACCTCCGTTTTACAACTTTAATTTTTCTGGTGACCATCAGTTTCTGCCGGAACCAGTGTGAAAATGAAAGCTAGTTGGTTACTAATGCTAGTCTCCCTCTTTGGGCCATATTTCATTAAAGTTCATCGTCATCTGACCATTGTTCAAAAATACAAGGCATTGTTCCCGTGGCTTTCCTTCGAGATAGGCCTTGAACCGTCGCTAATTGTCCAATGTGCAGCTCTAGTGCGACGTTATTTACACAAACCAAACCATAAAAGTACATTTATGTAACAGTTCAACGGTCCTCCAGTTGCCCAGCGGATAAAGACGTTCAGCTAGTAATTAGAGGATTGTGAGTTCGAGCTCAACTAATGGACTTTGCAAAGAAAAGTAAAAATGTAGTGATCTTGCGATCGGAGGGTTGCCAGCTTCGTTACTAAAATACTAGAAAGATGAGATCCAACAAATGATACTGGCGTGGGTACAGGACTGGTGCACGATAAATCTGATCCAGGTCTAATGTCCTGACGCCTATTGAGGTTAGCCGAGTACCAGCTCAGATGTTGTCCCCGTCATCTGACCATGGTTAAAAATACTAGGTATCGCTCCCGGGTCTTTCTTTCGAGATATGCCTCGAACCGTCGCCAATAGCGCAGCTGTACTGCGAACCAGTAACAGTGCAGCATCTGAAATTACTGACTAACGTCAATAGTTAAACCACAGGATATGTAATCATCAAGCTGTCACCATTTATTACAAATTTCTGAATTTTACACTGTAAAAAAAATCCCGTAAAAATTTACGGTTTAAAACCGGCAGCTGGGACTCCAGTTTTAAACCGTAAAATTGACAGTTAAAATCCGTAAATGCAAACGGTTGAAAACTGTAATTGGACAGTTTTAATTATAACTATAGTTAATTTGGATTTTAGTATGATTCAAAGTACAAAAGTGTTTAAAGTTTTGATTTCGATAAAAAAAACAACGTGTAAGTTATTTTTGCTGTCCAACAGCATAACATCATTACGTATGGATTTCATTTTCAAAGCTTGTAATTAACACTGATTGTCATCATCTCTACAGTTATAATCATATGTTGTATCCCGTTTTGGAAATTTTGTTTAATGTGTTTTGCAAGTTTTGTTGAATGTTTGAGCGACATTTTTGACAACCTTAATTTTGTTCGTTCAACGCACATAAACTAAAGCTTAAACATATTTATTAATGCATTTTATTTTCTACATAATAAATCATTTGTACTCCTGAACAAAAATAGTGTACCTTAGAATATTAATCATCAAGTATTATAAAAATAATAAAATGAAGTAGTTTGAACATTTCCTATTTGACAATGGCTTACATAAGTTTCCTAAGTACTGCCTGCTTGTTTACGAAGGTTCATTTTATTTTTTTAAATTGTATTTGTTTGTGCCGACTTAATCGTGTCAAGTGTACCCGCTCCAGATTTATGCCGAGCTGGGCGAATCTTTCACATCTGTCAGATGATATCGAAACAAACAACGAACGTCCAATTCTGCGTCTTCCCGTCACGATTATACGGATAAAAGAACAAACAAATGTATTGATAAATAAATGTATTGATTAAGTAACCGCAATAGGGGACATTTCTACGATAAAGAGTTGAAACAATATTTTTTTTAATCCTTTTGAACTCTACTTGTAGAGTTCATTTCTCAAATGCCTGTTCATAATTTTTGAAACTTTCGAAATTAAATTTTATATAAACTGCCATTTACAGCATATAAGTGTAAGCCTTTGTACTTGCGCCATGAGTTTAGGAAAGTTCTTAAGAAAAGTTTATAAAAAGACCTGTGTACTTAAGAATAACATTAACGAAATTAAAAAATTTTGAAATTTTATATTTTTTTACATAATTGCGAAAAGAACTAATAAATGTCGCTTGTAATTTATGAGAATTAAAAAATTTCTAGTGTAGTACTTATTTTAGAAATTATTACTAAAATGATTTACATAAGCTTACATTATATAACTTAGTTAATTCATAAACAGCGGAAGAACCAAGCCCCTCATCTTTTCTATTACATTTAATTTAGATCACTATTAAATAAAATATTATAAGATAATGTAGGGTAAAATAGATAGGAAAAGTGCTAAGTTTTCATTCAGAGCTATTTTTCCCTCTTAAACTAAGAAACCTGCTTTTTTTTGTGTGGTCAAATGTGTTCTTCTTATTCACAATTTGAGCTAAAAAAACAGGTATTTAACTTAATTACATTAACACATAAAAAGTATTAAATATATTGTAGATAATTCTTGTCATTTATAAGCTTCGGATTCATATTTTTGTAGAATATTGCGCTTTTTTCGTAGATCATTAAATTTTTCGAAATGTCCCATTCATTAGCATTAATAACTCGATTACCTATTTTATCTCGCCTTGCAAATCATGAAAAAAAATTGTTCTAATTTTTTTCGGAATGTATTAAAAGTATTTTTTTAAATTTAAAACCCAGGAATATTGGTAAATAATTCGACTTTTCTAGTTTACATATAGAAGTTTTCATACATTTCATTGCCACAAGTTTTTTTTCTTTTGTAAACTCGGATATATACTGTTAGACTTAATTAAAATCAATCTGAAATAAAAAATTTTTTGGATGAAATGTACTCCATAAACGAAGTATTGTGTTTAAAAGAGCAAGCCTAAGTTTAACAATGTGTAATTTATATTTAATTTCCAATATACTCACTTTGTATACAATACAATATAATCTTACCCAATATCACTGCCCTTGCTGTTTACAAAAAGAAATATACTTTGGTTCCTACGGTATATTTTGTTTTCCATTTATAATAATAAAGTGTACGTGTTTTAAAACGTATTACACATTTTCCCTTTTGTTCTTAAATTTATGAAAATATCCAATGCAAGATTACGACCTAGCAAAACAAAATGGTCTTTTTGTGTATCCTTTCGAAGATATATTTACAGACGGAGAAACGCGAAAAGAAAAATGATCCTTTTGAAACCGGACAGGTCGAAAGGAGTTCCTAATCTTCCGTTTCATTTTTCTTTCGTAGAATTCTATATGTTTAGTCCCAATATTTCTGTTTGGTGACCAACTATTGGTTCTTGCGAAGGATAGGATTAATGGGGTGTGTGGTCTGTTCCCAAAACATCTAAAGATAGACTGAGACATCGATCTCTTTTACAAATTGTCTGAAATAAATACAAGGCAATACTTTTTAAAAATTAAATAAAGCGAAAAATTGACTCCTAATAATTTAAGTATTAAATAATGTAGGGTATGTTTTCTAATATATGTATGATGGTATAACGTAGTAACTTCAATGTTTAATTTGTCTATTTCCCATTGTGCACATTCATATATGATTACACAGGCGGATCCGGAAAAAAATCGGGGGGGGGGGGGGGCACAGTGCAAAGATGTACTCAAGTAGTTTATATGTAGACGTGATCCAGACACCTTCCAAAAAAATGTCAAACGATTTTCTTTTCATAAATATTAGGTAATTATTTAAGTCAATAATATGTATACTTATTTAATTAAGTCAGTAATAAGCATAATTAATTACATAATTAGCATTAAATTAATAAAATTCTTAGCATTTAATTTTTTCAACAATTAATAGTTTTATTAAATTTTTCCCGCGTGTGCCCCCTTTGAAATATCTCCCACTCCTGTCAAATACTACTTTTTTTGTTTACTAAAAATAGAAATTAAATTATTCGTACAAATCGCGGAGTACGTATTTTTAATCCATGATTTTTTTTTACTTATGTCGAATGCTTTAAATCTCTAAATTCTTTAAATCCATTGCATTCTTTAATCATTTTCTTTTGTTGGATTGTCCTGTTAACTATGAATGATCAGGAGAATATTTAAAGACTGTCCGTCCTTTGTCTATGAATATGATTTTGTTATAATACATTTAATTTTGGACTCGCAACGCTCTTGTCCGATGACTATAACAACGCAAGGTGATAATGGGCACTGTTAAATATACACTCTCGTATTTGACGAAACTTTTGTCATTTTTAATGAAACAGACGTCTGCTGTATGCTCCGATTAAATATTTCGTCAAACTGCGGAAATTCATTTCGTCAAAAATGAGGCAATATAAATACGAAATACGAGAATTTAAGTTAATTCCCCTTATAAGGGCTGTAAAGGAAATTGAGTAAATAACTTTCGTCAAAAATGAGGCGATATAACAAAATGTCCCTGAAAAGGGCCATAAAGGAAACTGAGAAAAATACTTTCGTTAAAGATTGTTTCGTCAAAAGTTACGTGATTAAATGACGAAACCATTGTCAAATAGGACGAAACTAAGCTTGAAGATCGCAGTAATCTCAAATATGAAAGTTATTTCTAAAAGTAGGGTTACTGGCGACCCACTTGTGATTCCAGTGTTAACACTTATTTGATTTTCAAATGCAATGATATGATACAAATTACTATCTATACCACGCCACTAGAATACATTTTTATACTCTATATGGTTGTAAACTACTAAAGATAATTTTGAGAAAAGTTATAATTATATTTTTAACCTCAACACCAATATGCTTATTCCAAACCAGCCATAAGGTACTACTAGTACTAAATTTTATTTTCGTATAATCCTTTAAGGTCCTTTTCCTGTTTTCGTTCGTTTCGTTATGTAGTGTGTCATGATTTTCTATTTTTCTTTCTATCAACATCGACAATCTCTGCCACACCGTGTCGTTCAACGCTCTATTAAGCAATCTGCGGTGACGATAGCGTAAGTACGGCTATGGATACTTTGCACTCTTCCTCGCACTCTCACTGAATGATTGAAGATTATGGAGCGGTTAACAAAGTCTATTTTAAGCAAAACTTTCCAATACACAAACTGTTGCTAAATTTGCTCGAAAAGAACTAGCTTAATTGCAGCAATGCCATCACTGTTAAAAATAGGTATTTAAAAATAAGTAAAATGTACTGATTTTTGATTACATTCGATGCTTATCATGACTCTGAATACATAAGTTTTATTTTTGAAAAAGACGTACTGAAAAATGAGTAAAATGAATAAAAAGAGTAGTTGCTTTCCTACGTAGGCAGTCTTCGTAACTCACTTTCAATAAATGGCAACAATTACAACCACTTACAGGGAATCGAACCCAGATCCTAGGCACCGCAGTCCAATGCCTTATCCGATAAAATACCAGGTCGACGTGAAGAAGTTATAAACAAAAGAAATGTTAAAAAAAAAGTGTGTCAAAAGAATGGGAAGTATGGGAATTGAGTTGTAATAACTCGGTTTCCATTTAAGAAATCGACATCAAATGATGTGGAAAACCATCTTCTGAAGAACTATTTTAAGTTTGTCAGGCCGCTTTGTTTAAACGGCTTGAACAGAAGCTGATATAAGCAATATTAAATCACATTGCTCATTTTTGAGAAAGTACGATTATTTAAATTTGAGTACGTCATCGCTCATTTACGATGCAATTGTACTCAAAGAAAATCAAGCATGTTCAGGTACTCATTTTTAAGCACCTTTTTTTACAGTGTATACTTTTAATATATACTCTTGTATTTTCGTTCCTGTATTTTATATGTATTTTGTTTTAAAGTTCAGAATTTTTCACATGGATTTCTTTAATTTACTTAATTGTCATTTCGTGCTTTAGATTTTAATTACATGTAACACAATAAATTTTTGCATCCAATTAAAATTTATTGAAATCCAATTTATTCGCATTTAATATAATTAAAAAAAACAAATCTAGTTATTTTTAACATTTCAATTTACAACTACACTCAAACCTGTTAAAATTGTATCTGCCGATGACCATTAGTTAAGTGATAGTAGCAACTTGTTATTAAGTGTGTTTGCTGCTTTTTAATACGTTCAATGGTGTAATCCCATGAATAAAAGTAGAAAAATAGAATTTGATTTTAATTAATTTAATTTCGGTAACGAATTCATTAAATCACACAATAATTAACGCGAGTAGAAAAGAAAACATACAAATTTAAATATAATGCACTCAGCGCACTTGAAAATAGTTTCCTTATTTATATTTTCTTTGCGGTTGCCTTTAGACGTACCTGGCTACTAGCATTACAATTTGATAAGGATATGTAATTTTGGAAAATAAAAAAAAATGAAAGACAAGAAAACTGCCAATTCCGAAAGTAAAATGTAAACAATTAGACATTTCAAACTGACAAAAATCTAAGTCTTGCATGGCAAATATGTATAAATCTTGCGTGACAAAAATTTCTAAAGAGTTTTGTTTGTTAATAAAATATTGATCATCAAATATATAAATAAAGGTATGCAGGGGAAAAACAAAGAGGGAAAGTCCACTTTTTGCTGATATTGAGATGTCATCGCCTTATGTTATCTACAAGGCTGTAATGACATTGTATCAAGTTGTAAAGAACAATGATAATTTGTCCAAAAAAATGCTCTAAAATATTAAAAATCAAGGTTACCTTATTATTTATATAATATTGGAAAAAATATATTTAGCATTAATTTTAGATTCCATGAAATATATTCCTATATCTATTCTTATTAATGAATTTTTCGATATACACTAATGCATCAAGAATCTTGACAAAAGTTCTGCAACAAGTTTTCCGCGGGGAAGCGACTTACAGATCTAACGAGGCACTTTTACGATTCAACCAGTTGTCAAACTCCCAGAAACAGTTCAAACAGTTTTGTTGAAATGTATTGATTTGGTTTCTATGGTAATTAAGGTTATCTTTTCTCCCCTGCCACACAAACTCGGGACGTCACGAATCTACCCCAAAAGTGTCGAAATACTGTGTGAAAACATCCATCAGTGCCAAAAGCAGCAGAAAAATAAGTTACGTACCTATGCGTAACCAGCATTAATTTTTGTTTTGGAAAACTATGAAATATTTTGTTGTTGATTTTTGAGACTTGAAAAGCATGAATTAGGTTAAATCTTAGTTTAGAAAGATAGTACAGGTCTTTCAAAATTATAGTTTATCAGTAAATGTGAAAGTATAATCGCACGCTTTTATCAGTAGTTTGCTAATACTTATTTTAAGATATAAATATTGCGGTGTTTTTATGTTGCGGAATATAATAAAGCAAAATCGGAGAGTTTCCAATTGTCAGTATTCCGCTTGTGCCGTAATAAAGCAAGTTCACAATCATTAGCTAAAAATACTTTATTAAAACTTTTTTTGAATATCTTCATAATTTCATAAGGTCTATTTTATTGCTAGCGAGTTATAACCACAATTGTAATTAACTTTAAAACTATATCTAAGAATTAAAACTACATTACTTAGAAATCAGGTTTTTAATATTTAAAAAATAATTTTGAATTATGAAATAATTTCTAATGATTATTTTATAAATTACTAAAATTGTTCAATTTAGCCACAATGTAGGTCAAGTTGCAAGCATTAGTGACGCACATGTGAGCAAAATATAATATGGAAATATTAAATAAAAATAATGTTTAATTTTTTAACATGCATTGTTCAATTTATATTTATTGCTATTGAGATCATCATGATGATTGCTTGAACCATCTGAAATTTGGTCAAATTAATGTTCAAGCATTATGAAGTTTTATAACAAATAATTGTTCAAATTGACTAATAATTTAAATTGAATTCGGAGCATATCTGAAATGTTTTCATCTGACCATATATTTTGTTAATAAGTGCTCCATCAATTTACTTAAGCCTAACTTGCAAAAAGAAACCGATACAAGAAAAAATAACTTGTCCATACACTTACCTTATTAATACTACTATACTTTTCAATAATAGCATTTAATTTCAAAACCTGTTTATAAAAGTTTTATTTTAATCAATTTACCAATGGTCAATTTATCAATTATTTTGATAGTTATCAATCAATTTTTATATTATCACTTACTAAAAACGCACGTTTTAAGATAAAAAGTCATAATGTCCTATTGCTTTACAGGTTTGACCAATATATTAAATACCGTTTATCGTACTTTTTGTATTCTTGGTTAATAAAGTGAAATATATTCTATTAACATTTATCTACACAAAAATATAAGTATTTAGAAAAACCTTTCAATAATTTTTTTCTACCACATACGCATAACATTTTTACATTTCGAAATAATATGTAAAGTACGTTTAAATCCTGAAACATTAAAATTTTCAAAATTGTTTTGTATACAGTTTTGTTTTTGCAAATACTAAAATACGACCTAAAAGAATTACCTAATTTTATAACATACTTGTAAAAAATAAAAGAATACATAAGTTTAGAATTCAACTTTTATTGTATAAAAATCCATTTACATTCTAAAGATGAGCACAATTATTAAAATAAATAATAAAAACTACCAAATGTAAAAACAATTAAGAAACTTTGCTACACAAGTTAACAACATTTTACGTGAAAATCCAACTTTGAAACCGCACCACCTATAATTTTTTTTTTTGTTCTATTCCAATGAAAAATTAGTAAGAAATGAATGACCGCGTTTATTCTAAATATCACCATTTAACAAAACAGCAGTGAACAGTTGCATCTAATTATTCCATGGCATCTGGTTTCATTGATGTGGTTGCAATATTGTTCGAAATCAAGTAGAAAGCATTTTCCGTTCCATCTGTCAATAAAACCTTATGTTTTATGTAGACTTAATAAAACTTAATTTCCCTTCAAGAATTTAGATGCTCAATTTTTCATCATTAAAACTTCTAATTAACAACATTTAAAAAAAAGTTTTTAACTTTCTTTCAAGCTTTATAAAAGTCTGCATAAAGCCTTAAAAAAACTTCACTTTTCCTGTAAGAATATCATTACTAAATTTTCCCACATTAAACCTTCAATAAAACTGCAATTTTGTTTTAAGGTTTAATTTAACTTCATAAAACCTTTAAAAAAACTGCATTTTCCCTTCAACAATTTCGATGCTGAATTTTTCAGCATTAAACCTTTAAAAAAAAAACATTTTTTTTTTTAAGTTTTTAATTTACCTGCATGAAACCTTCAATTTCACAATTTGAATTAAGGTTTTATGCTGACTTTTTAGGCTGGGTAAAATGTATTAAAACTATTCTTTTCGGAAGTTAAATTACGAACATTTTCTTTGTATCTCTGATAATTCTATGATAGAAGAGAAAATATTGGGATCTTAAGAACTTATTAATTTTTGTAAATCTTTTATTTGGTTGATTCATTTTGAATGGATTTTTTGACGGGGAGTGGATTTCTGGGATTATTAAACACGTTCAGCGCGGCAGGTTAAATCCATATTTATCCACAAGTGCTACACGGGGTCAGTTAAAAACGTGCAGTAACTATCCACAAGTGAGACACGGGGGGGTCAGTTAAATCCTGTGCAATAACTATCCACAAGTGCGACACTGGATCAGTTAAATCCCGTGCAGTAACTATCCACAAGTGCGACGCGGGGTAAATTAACCCGTTGCAGTAACTATCCGTAAATGCTTCGCGGGGTCAATTGACTGCACTGAACGTGGTAAGACTAACAACCGAAAGAACATGAAGATTCTAATTTTACTACGTACTATTTAATGATGCGGAACATATTAATTTGTTAGTAAAAACGGAGTTTTCTCATCAAAAATGCAAATAAAACGAATATAAAAAAATATTTTTATATATAACAATTTGTAACCAATCAATCGCAGACGGTGAAGGCCCTCCGTGCCAAGTACGGCGACCTGTACACCGAGAAGAACGTGTGCCTCAGCAGCACCCACACCCACGCGGGTCCGGGGGGCTTCCTGCAGTACGCCCTCTACATCGTCACCTCGCAAGGCTTCATCAGGCAGTCCTACGACACCATGATACAGGGCATACTCAAGGTAAGCCGTCATCAACACCCCCCTTTCCCCCGTGAATTTTCTAATTCACATTGCCTAAAATATATACTTTCCGCTCTGTTGGAAATTTTGTTAAATTAATTCTGATATTTCAACGCCAAGAAATAACATTTTTCACTCTTTTTTCTCTTCTCTTCTTCCTTTTTTTAGATAAATTGTTAGCAATTATTTTTGTATACACGAGGTACATTTATATAAAGATCTTTCTCGTTTACGAAGAAATAGGAAATCAATTTATATTAACGTTAAATAAAATACAATAACGTCATATTAAAGAGGTCTTAAAGATAAAAAAAATATTTCTATAATTGAAAAAAAAAAAAAAAATTGGAGCATTCCTTAAATATCTATAACCATTTCGAAGAACGTTCTGTTTTGTGTAACGACCCTCGGGAAATTGATAAAATATCTCACCTGACTATTTTGAAACCCGTGAAAAATGAAAACATGATAGCGTGGAGGTTTACATTTGTATCTTCTTAAAACGATAAAATATTGATTAATGCATTCCCGGATCTTTCTTTGTTTTTTCCCTATTATGTAACGAATATAGTAGTGTTACCATTGAATAACTAACAACTGCCAACTTTATTAAATTGAAAATATTGTTAAAAAATATTAACATTATTAGCAAATGAGAGCGAGGGTAGATTAGTTCCTTCGCTCGCCAAATTTATAATGGAACAATTAGAAATTTATACAAGCATAGCCAAGAATTTTTGGAAATTATGCTTCCTAATTTAGAGCCAAAGATGTAAGGGACAGCAGTTGAGCTGTCACCATATTTTACAAAGTTTCACACCAACGCCAACTCGAGGACAATGTTTCCACAACAGCTTAAACGTACACCAAGCTCTCGTACGCAATAAGGATTATTTGACTAACTGTACAAAAAAAAAATAACTCTAGTATATATTGTTCTCCTGTATAGCTTACTACTGTGGAATATCTTTGAAAATAAAATAAAAATTTGAGAAAGAGTGATTTTACTCAACATAACTTTTGCTATTTGCACCATAGTTATATTAATAAAAGAAAAATATTTTAATGGATAATTAAAATGATATAAATTCAATTATTGGTTTATCAGTTTTAACAAAAATAAATAAAACATGTTAAAAAAAATAGTATCTAACCTCTGAACATTAGAAAAATATCAACCAATGGTTGCCCACCCACTTTCGCTCAATCGATTTTTGCAACTTAAAGTTGTTTTCACTGTCTGAAAGTATAAATAAATTTCCCTGTACATGCACTTGTATTTTTGTACCAAAATTTTAATTGTAAAGTGATAGCTTGAAAGTTGTACTTCAAACCTTTAAGGGGATATATTGCCATCTATGATTTTTTTTAATGAAATTTTTAATGTATATTATTTAAATTTGTATAACAGAACAATATTTCACACACATTCCATAACTGTTGGTATTTTTTTTCCAAAATTTAAACTTAAATTTTTTTTAAAGCTTTTTTTTTAAATGCTTAGGTTTTAAAAAAAGAAAAAAAATTGTATTTTTTCATCAAATTTGTTTTAAAAATCCTTTGAACTATAACACATCAGAATTAGCATTAAAAGTTTATATACTACATGTATTAGAAATTTATATAAATAGTTATTCATAATAACACAAAAATTTTCCTTTAAACTCATATTTTTTTACTTTAGTAATATAAAAAAAAAACTACTACATAGACCTAATTCGCATGCCAATTTATAATATATTTTTTACAATATGCTTAAAAAAATTATGCATTTCTTCATTAAAAATAAAAATAAAGCCTTAGCTTTTCGAAAAACTTAACCCTTTGCACTCCGCTGTCGCCTCTCAGGTGCCAACAGAACGACCAGTTCTTTGGTTCCCTGTTCTTTAAAATAAACGAGAACAACATGATCTTGCGTTTAAAAACAAACATGATCTTTTTTCAACTTGTTGTCTTGCAGATCTAAAATAGATTGTTTTTGTTTTCCTTTATGAGCAAAAAATTAATGGGGAGAAGAACATGAAGAGGAATAACTGTTCCGTAAAAAGAACGCAAAACGCAAAGTGTTCTTGGAATGCAAAGGGTTAATATCAAGGAAAACCAAACACTGATAAAAAGACAATTTAAACTCTTCGTTCCTGGGAAAAACATAATACAGCATCCAACATAGAACCTCAAATAACTCATTAAAATACATAGATACAGTTCTAGAGTTTTGAAAGCATGTTTAGAAGATTCCAAACTATAATTTTAGCAAATAAAAAAAACGAATTTTCCAATTTTGGTACCTAAATTAAAAAAATATGGAAAAATGTAGTTTTTTATAAATTTAAAAATTGGACACTGAAGATCACAGGACGTGATATAACGTCCATGAGCTGTAGGTTGGTGTACTCTGATGCAATTGAAGGTGTGTTTTTTTCGCTTGCATATGCACATGGGAATGTTCTTTTGGTTGCAGAGTGTGAGTGCAGCCCATCGCAGTATGCAGCCGGGCTACATCTTCTGGAATGAGGGCGACCTGTACAACGCCAGCATCAACAGGAGCCCGACTTCGTACCTCAGCAACCCGCCGGAAGAGAGAGCCAAGTACTGAGACTTTCCTTCATTTTGACGCGATATTTTGAATCGTAGATTTTTAAAAAGCTTTATATAGGGAGTTATTATCCAGTAATGTTCTTATTCCTCCCTGTACAATGAGCAAATCCCGTTTTAATCGGAAAGGGAGAAAGCACTATTTCCATAATAGACAAATGGAACAACTTGCCAGTGAATATTGTTAATTGTACAGGAGTAACGGAATTTAAAAGGAGTTAGATATTCATTGGGGGATAGTTAGGAGGTACTAGCTGGACCAACCTTGGTGGGCTTTGAGCCAGTTGTTGGTCGTCAATATTTCTATTTGTAATATGTTACTAGTTTGTGATGGCACGTTTAGTGACAATCCTTTAAAACTTCGAATTTGGAAAAAAAAAATATCTGTTTGAAATATTTTTTTTGTGGAGAAAGGGAAAGGAAGAAGAAACTAAAAATACTAATTGAAATATCTATTAACCCGGGAAAAGTAGCGGTTCGTTCTGAACCTTTTTTCTGCCGCGTACCCCTTGATAAAACTTTTAATTTGTGAGAAACCCCCGTCTCTCATAAAACTTCTTGTATCCCTCCACGAAACAAAAGTTGGTTTTTGTTAAGCAGTAATGTGCTTGGGTTAGCTTGCCAGTTAATATCAAACCATTCAAATTGATGACTTGTAGTCTTTTATTTTAGATTTTGCATATTACATTTATTTTATGAGTTTTTCGTTATTATATTTTCGCTTTCCCTCGACAAAGCGCTACCGCTACTTTTACGCCGAAATTAATAATGAACAGTCGCTGTAAAGTTACTTTCGGCGATTTTCACTTTTCCTACAAATATTCTTTTTTTTGTTGCGATTTTCACTTTTAATTAAAGGAAAGATGTAAAGTTTACTTATTACTAACTAATTGCGTATATTGTAACGAAACGGATCCGATATTTGTTTTTAGAAATGTTAGTCATGATTTTTTATTTTTTCATTTCTGTAAGGACCTGAGAATCTACAAACACAAAAATCGCAAAATATGAGGAAAATGTCACAAAAAGAGCTATACCACAAGTTACATCGGTTCTGTGACCTTTTATATGAAGCAAAGTTTTCTCTGTAGATTATGCCAATATTTTATAATAACCTGTCGGGTTAAAGATGGGAAACCTCTGTAGTTATAGTGTAACAGATGACCAATCATTCAGCTGTCGTATTTAATGGTGAGGTTACACCATTACAGAACAAAATGTTGGTATGTCTGTTGCTTAAATTTTTCCACTTGACTAATTTTAAAGATATAGTATACGAAAAAAAAAAGAAGTTTCATACAGTTTGGAATCCTGATAGGCGAAAAATATTATTGATTGCCGCAGTTGCTATATGTTTTTATTTTGTTTGCACTTAAGAGACAATCTATTCTTAGAAAAAAGTGTTGATAAAATTGATCTTAAAGGGATGAATGATGTTAATGTTTTGATATCAAATTTCGCATACTTATAAGTTAATACAGTAGAACTTCGCAGTAATACACAGTAATACAGTAGAACTCCAATTTTCCGTGCTTCAGTTATCTGGAGCAAACAAAGCGGATCGCCAATTATCTGGATCCGAATCACTTTCAGCAAAATCCACATTTTAAAAGTTTCTTATCGGTGAATGATATTGTTTTTAATAGTCATTAAATTACATACTAAAGCAAAAATCGTTCTTTTTTTTAAAGAATATTTTTTTTTTCGTGAATTATCCGAATATTCGATTATCCGGTTGGGATCTGGGCCTAAATGGTCCGGATAATTGGAGTTATATTATATATGAAAGGTTTAAACTTTTTTCTAAAAAAAAAATATCGATTTAACTATTTAATGTTTACCATTGAAGAGACATTTAAAGTAAAAATTCTTAAAAAAATTGTATTTTTGGTTGCCAGTTTATGATATAATATTTTTTAAATGTTAAAAATTGAATATAAAGTTGAGGCCTCCGTGGCCGAGTGGATTAAGGCGTCAGCTGGGAATCCAAGGGTCCCCGGTTCAAACCTCGCGATGGACTAGACTAAACAATAGTAAAAAGTAGTGATATTGCGATCGGAGGATTGCCAACTTTGCTACCAAAATACTAGAATGTCGTCCAGAACATCCACACAAAATTAACGGCGTGTATACGGGACTGGTGCACGATAAATCTAACCGGTAGACCAAAGTCCCGACGTCTATTGAAGGCGTTGGGTGCCAGCTCAGATGTTGTTCTTGTCATCTGACCATGGTTCCTTCAAGATAGGCCCCGAACAGTCGCCAATAGCCAAGCGCGGATCCAGGTGAGGGGTAAAGGGGAAATTACCCCCCCCCCCCTAACATCTAAGATTATATTTTCAAAAGTCACCTAGACAATGAAAAATTTCAAACTAAGAATTTTTTTTTGCGAATCGTGATATATATGCATTGCTTACCGCTCTTTAAAACTTCCCAATACTCTCTCCCCCCCCGCTCCCGTAGACAGAGTTACTCAAAGTATGCTTGTTTTAATTTCTATAGAGAAAATTTAATGAAAAGGGAATGAAAAAAAGTTAAAGTAATCATTTTTAAAATGTTAAATTTCAATGTAGTTTTTCCAGCACCGGAAAAACTTTCAATTATCAAGTAGCTTGGATGGCGTTGGGGAGGGTGTCAAATTTGGAGTTCATGATAACAATATACTGTATTACCCCCCCCCCCCCCCCCCCTAACAATAAGCTCTCGATCCGCCCTTGCCAATAGCCCACTGTGCAGCTCTAGTGCGACGTTATTTAACCAAACCAAAACAATATAAAGTTTGTAAAATTAAAATATATATATCTGAAAAGCCGTTTAATGTTTTAAAAATAGTAAGTGAAAGGAAATATATTTCTACTTTTAAATGTATTTTATCAAATTTATTCAAACGAACATATGTAGACGGGTTGTAGGGACAATTTTAAGTGACACCTAATCCATTCTAATGTGCTTTGTATAATGTAATATTTCTTCATAGATATGCATCTAATGTGGACACAAACATGTTTCTTCTGAAATTTACTGATCTCAAACGCAAACCAATAGGCATGATTAAGTAAGTACCATTGTTTCTTAATATGTTTTATTACCCCAACTAAGATTTCTTTGCAAAAAATCTTCAAAAGAAAATGTACAGATATCTGTAGTTTTTTGTGACTGTAGAACAATTTCTGTAGAATTTTGCAGATTTTTTTCTTCAAAAAAATCTACAGATTTTTTCCAATCACAAAAAACTACAGATTTCTGCAGAAAACACAGTTTTCTTCAAATAATTTGTAGATTTTTATCTTCAGTCTCAAATAACTTCAAATTTCTACAGAAAATGGGCTTTCCTTCAAATTATCTGTAGATTTTTTTGCAAATTTCAGTACATTTTTTTTAAATAAATATGCCCTATAAATTTGATTATATAAAAAAAAGGTGCGTCTATATATATTTTTTAATTGTAAAGCAATCTTAATAATCAACAGTATGCCACTGTAATATCATAATTGAAATTCGGTAATGTTTGTATAGCAAATTTTCATACTTTTTAGCGAAAACTAAAATAATGCCGTATATTTTTGCAGTTTTCCCATTCAGAATAAAGAAATAATTTTAAATTTGTATTTTTATTACATTTTTTTTTATAATTGAAAATTTTAAAAATCTTAGTTTTATTTTTTTAATGTTAAGTTACAGCTTTGAAAGTTTTAACTAAGTAAGAATATATTCTTGACAAAAAAAATAGTAGGAGTTTTTTTTTTGTTAAAACTTTTTGAGAAAAAAAAATATGTGTGGTATTAGCAAAATTTTGCAAAGAATTGGGCCTTTAAGCTACAGCTTTGAAGAAAAGTACCTGCCCATTTTTCATTAGATATGTGATATGTTGGTATATATGAATATATATTAAAAGGTTAAACATTTTTCGACAGTTTTGATAACATAGAAAGATTCATTATGTTATTAATTTTGAATCTGGTAAAGTAGCTAATAAAATTTATTAAATGTACTGCTTAATTATGACTTTATAAAAAAACATACGTCAAACAAACAACAAACGTCTCTCTCTCCATTTCTATGCAGATTGTTATTAAAATTACATATGTCAAGCCACGAGTCAAGGTTTCTGCTATATTAAAGGAAGTTTGAACGGCTGCATTTCGATACGTTTAGTTAAATAATTGTACCTTGCAAAAGGAGTGATAGGACGTTATTATTTAAATAGGCAATTTCGTCCGACTTGGGAAAGAAAGGATGAAGATAGCACCGAGAAACGGCCTTGGCGATCTTTAAAAACTTTCCTTTCATACTTTGAACGAGAAGAAGATGGTAATAGGGTAGAAGGAAATGTTCACTCAATAAAGTAAATGGTTTTTAGTTTACAGGACTAAAAAGATGTCACAGTTTTTTTTACTCTCCCAGATAAATTGTTGCAAAGTAGCTTATTTCGTGTAAATGGTGCAATAAGACCAACTTTGGATGAACTTTCGTATATATATGGAAAAGTTATTCGACAGCTGGTGATTTTAAATTTAGACGCGCTTTGATTTGGAGTAATTCAACGCGTTCGTGTTTCTCAGAATATTATCCGATTGTCAGACATAAAGTAAATTGTTCGAATAATGTGAGTCGACTTGCGAAAAATTTGGATAGTTTTAAAAACTATTCGAAAGTTGTGAACTTGAATCGAGACGTTTCCCTGAAACTCTTTTTTTAGGTGAAATTCACGTATGCTTGACATTTTTTTCAAAATATTCTATTCTATTATACGTATTCTATGTTCCATCCTATGTTTTTTTACATAACTCAATAAACTATGGCAATTCACTAATGCTCAAACTACAACTAAAAGTTTTTTCAAAATTACTTCGTATTTTTAAAGCACAGATGACTTTTTAGTAAATTATACCTTTCAGTTATACAATTTTCTCAAGCAATTATTTTGTGGAAGGCGAGTGCTTGGCTCCGATTAATTGGCGTATGGGTACGCCCCTTTAATCTGATTCTAACGAATCAGCAAACGAGTTTAGACGAATTGACCAATCGGCTTATCTAAAACGTGCAAACGCTGTGACGTCAGATCGGTCTATTGGCCGAAGCCAAACTATACTTATATATTTCTCGGTTTTTTTCGCAGTGTTTGTAATTATTTATATTCTTATTACCAATAACTATTATTCAACCATTTTTTTAAATATCATGGAATTTGTTCATATTGATCGCGGTATTAGACAATACAAGTAATTGGAAAATGCAAATGCTATGGTCTTTGTAGCCACCCTTTTTCATTATTTATTCAACTGAATAATTACAGGTTAGCAAAAAACTCTTCTAACGCTAGAACAAACGCTAGGACACTATTGATCGTACAAAGTAGTTCATAATAATAGCCTACGTGCGCGACAATACTTTCCATATGGAACCTAATATCAATATAAAAAAAATCTCTCTTCTACAACATATTCAGGTAATAATGTAAGTAAATAAGTAAACGCCAAACACTCTCATTCTGAATGTAAAAAAAAAAAATAGAGATATTGCTGGCCAACTGTTGCGTGTGACAGTGTTGCATGTCTGAAAAACAACAAATACGATTTTTGGGAATAAACGTGCCTACTGTCCACTCCTTTTGTTTATTTTCTGTCCGATTTAAACAGCGGGAGACATAGAAAATATCTTTTTCAAAAATGATTCAAACTGAAAGGATCTTTTGGTTGTCCGATTTCTATAGGTTATTGAGTTTCAAGGTTCTCCATTTTTTTTCCGTCTGAAATGCTGCAAAGTACTGCCGAATGTCACTAACGAAATGAAATGTATACTTGGATAATTTAAGTTGCAATAGCCAAATTGCGGCCGAAGGGAGCCATGTTTACCATATTCTCAAAAAAGAAATCGTTTATAAGTTTATTGCCCAGACAAAAGGTTGCCATGGGCCACAATTGGAACTTTCCGATTTAAGTCATGTTTGTGTTTAGTACCGTTAAAAGTTAAGTACTGATTTAATTAAAACAAAAGTAATTATTGATCGCAAAAATATTTTTTATGCTTACCCAAGTAAGTGAAACGCACTATAGCAGCGACATTACTGCTCCCGTTTGTATCTATAATAATAATAAAAGAATAGAATCTGTCCGTCTGTCTGTGGCACGCAAAACCCTTACTTCCTGTCCACGGAAATGCCTGAAATTTATAACATAAGTACTATTCAACCTCTAATTGTGCACCTGAGCGCCAGAATTTTGAAATTTTAGTTAGTAATTTTTTAAAATTAATATATAAAGTTTCTATCCATAAGAAATTCGTAGAGCCGTAGTGAGGGTATACATGGCGCCATCTATGTTTGGTTTCTGTAGTTTTTTCTGTTTTGCTGAAATTTTTTGTGTTGGTCATTCAAAATTATTTCACATAAATTTTCTTTATTTTTATTGCCTTTCTTTAACATATTTTGTTTTTTTCTAGAAAAAAAATTGCTCTCTGTTAAATTTCCGTCAAAATGAATTATTAATTTTTATTTTAATTATATATAAACTATTAACACTGATCATATGTACATTTTTTTTTGCAAGACTGTATTTTTAATTAAATATTAAAAATACTTTTATGTGTAATTTTTTAAGATTTTATTTTTCTTCATTGATTTTTTTTAAGAAGTCTAAGATGAAACAATTATGTTTCCCCTAATTATATTAAGGGAACACCGACAATCGATATTATAAGTATTTATTTAAAGGATCATTTATAATTTTCCAAAAACCTCAAAATAACAAATGAGCATAAATAACCTAAAATTGAAAAACAACAAACAAGCCTAAATAATCTTAAATTTATAAATCAATATAAAAAATATAAATTATGCTTTGTTAAATCTGAAAATGAACCATTTTACTTTTCTGCTAATTATAATATTTAATTTACTGTTAAACATTTTAATACACAGTGATAGAATCTGTAGTTAAATATAATTTAAATTTCTTGATTATTTGCATAATGGGGGAGTTGAAAAAAAAAATTTAGGCGAATAATTTAAAAGAATGGTTTCCCTTTTTTTAAATACAGACAATTTAAATATTACACTCATTACTACGGTGCAAATACAGGACCATAATACCATGGTTAGCACAGCACCGAATTCGGGATTGGAGGGTTCCGAGTTCGACTCAAGATAAGTCTAACCTTAGACTTACCGCAGGCAGGGGTCTGGTGCACATAATTTAAATAACTTGGTTTGTGGCGCGGAAGTTTGGAAAAGTGGGTTACTTGCCAGCTCAATTGTTGTCCTTCATATCTAATTATATATACAAATTACGAGGCAATGTTCCCGTTTTCTTTTAATTGAGTGATTTAATAGGACTATGCAGAATGCCCGTTAAAGACATCAGAATCCTCGTTTGGGTATTATTCGTTCGGATTTTTCTCGAAAACTATTTGTCGCAGAAGTACGATTCTCTTGTCATTTTTTATGTTCACTGAACGAGAATTTTCGCACTGTAGAGTTTCTATGGTCTTGACGGTACACTCTGCATTACTCCACATATTGATCAATAAGCAGGGGCGGGTTTAAAGCCCAGGCGACTCAAAGGGCTGCTCGGGGCGCCGGACTAATTAAGGGGCATAATTTTAGAGAAAAAGGGAAAATATAAATGTTATAGTTGAAAATTTGTTGTTAACATTGAAAATTTTTTAGATTAAAATTTTTAATTAAATTATATATTACAATTAAATGTATTAATTATATATATTTTGAGATTAACTTACTATAAAACTTTATGAGGTTGTATAGTTTTAATTCCTTATTTGTAAAAGTAGTTGACGCTACAGACCAGTAATTTTCTCAAAATTTAGGAATTTTTTATCTTAATGAAACTATTATAAGTTTTAGTTGACAAAGTTAGAAAATTTAAATATTAAAAAATTTAACCCAACTTGTAAAATCGCCTTTAAAAATTAATTTGTGAAAATCGGAGCGCCAAAAGTATGTTTGCTTAGATCACAAAAATTTCTTGAACCATCCCTGTCACCATGATTAACATCGTGGCATCCAATGAAAATGTGTTTTTACTTAATTCTCTTAAAAACGTACGTGTAGGAATAGTTATGTAAATGAAATTACAAGAGTGTTTTTCTCCCCCTTAAAAAAATCAGTTGGTTTGCTGTCCACTGCACGAGTATGAACAACACGAACGGCCTGATCAGCAGCGACAACAAGGGGTACGCGTCGATCCTGTTCGAGAAAAAGATGAACGGTGACAGACATCTGGGAAAAGTAAGTCCCCAAACTCTCTCACCTTCGGATTTAATATCTTTAGGATTTGAACGAACATTGTTACAAGACATTTTGTTGACTTGAAGCCAATGTGGAAGCACCCCACTTTCATCGCTACCGCAATATTTCGTATATGTATTTCATATTAAAATAAGCCGACACGCATTGCTTTCGACTGAGTTTTATTTATTTTATTTTGAAACCCATTTAAAATGCAATCTGCTATTAAAATAGAAAGTCGTTTGCAAGTCAAAGTCGAAAAGCAAAAACTTTATGTTGGGCAATATAAAAATGAATTCAATAAGAAGAAAATATAATATTTATATACATTTCATATTTCTACAATGCTATGGTATTAAAAAACACCACTAAATCACTTTTAAAAAAATGTTGGGGCACAGTATGGCTGCTTCCACACTGGCTTCAACGCACCCATAGAGGAAACAAGTTTTGAGCCTTCCAGAGAATAGTGATTTAACCCTTAACGCTCGACTTCGGAGACTTATATTAATACTATAAAAATCGAAAGGCTCTGCTATGAAGACATTTCTGTTATCTTTTATCTATAGAAATAAATGAATAATTTTTATAATCTAAAATTGGTACACACGTAAGTTTACGACTCCCGCGATAAAACGCCAATGGTTGTCGCCAAACGGCCGGCAGTGAATAGAATCGACACAAAAATATGATTGGGTTTTAAAAGAGTTAGCCACAAACCCTTGAAATGTCGATCGATATTATAATAATAAGTCTCGAGCATGAGGGGGTTAAGTGCTGTAGGGTGTTATTATTTAATTCTAAAATTACTTCTCTTCCAAACAAAAAGTTGAAAATCAAAATCTAAGATATACAGTAGAACTCCAATTATCTGGATCAAACAATGCGGGATCACCAATTATCCGGATTCGGTTAGCTTTGAAAATAAAAAGTTATCAGCAAAATTCGCAATTTTAAAAGTTTTTTTTTATTGATGAATGATATTGTTTTTAATATAGCCATTAAAAACAATATAATTTCATACATACTAAAGCAAAAAAAAAAAAAATACTAAGAATAACCTTAGTAGTAAGGGTGGGTACTGACCGAATACAATAGAAGGGGGCGTGGCCACCTGTCAATCAAACTCGGCCTCGTAGACGAGGGTCTGGATGACGTCATCGGACAAGATTGGCTTGGAAGAGAGGGTTTCTGGATGACGTCATACTTTCTGGAATATTCCGGGGAATGTGTGACGTCATCTTTAATTTATTTTTTATTTAGTTGAATTTTTGGGGAAGGTGTGACGTCATCCTTGTGACGTCAAGGCTTGGAAGAGAGGGTTTCTGAATGACGTCATACTTTCTGAGGACGCCATTTTTATTTAATTAATTTTAGTTAATTATTTTGGATTTATTAATTGGAGAATTTTAATGGGGAATTTTAGTTAATTATTTTGGTGGGTTAATTTGACTTGAATATTTTCTGGAATTTTTTTTGGTTAAAATGGATATTTGGCCGAGGCCGGGAATCGAACCGGGGACCTTTTGTGTGATCGACGAGCATGCAACTGACTATGCCACGAAGACTGTTGGTGATATCTGTTCTTAATGGTATAAGTGTAAATCTATGTATTAAAGATAGTTTTATATTTTGAAAGATGTTGCTATGTTAGAAAATAGTGGCGCCATCTATAAATGGAAATGATTTATTAGCTTTAATATTTTATTTTGAAGACGGGTACTTGTATCGCAATGTGTTTTATTTAAATGGAAATAATTATTTAATATTTTTGAAGATCTTATTTACTTGTGACGCTGTTTAGTTAAATGGATATAATTTATTATAAATATTTTATTTTGAAGACGGGTACTTGTATCGCAATGTGTTTTATTTAAATGGAAATAATTATTTAATATTTTACTTTGAAGACGGATACTCGTGGCGCCATCTGTTATTAGTTAAATCGAAATAATTTATTATTAATTTTTTATTTTTGAAGACGGATACTCGTGGTGCCATCTGTTTTTTAGTTAAATCGAAATAATTTATATCTGTGTTGTTTGCTATGCAATGACCTATCAAGATGTGTTTATATAACATGGTAAAAAAAGGTAATTTTTAGTTTACACAACATGTCAAAAAAGGTAATCTGAGGAATGTGTGACGTCAGTATTTTGGAGGGTTTCTGGATGACGTCATACTTTCTGGAATATTCTGGGGAAGGGGGTAACGTCATCTTTATTTGAATTTATTTAGTTGAATTTTTGGGGAAGGTGTGACGTCATCTTTGTGACGTCAAGGCTTGGAAGAGAGGGTTTCTGGAATATTCTGAGGATGCCATTTTTATTTAATTAATACAGTAGAAAGGGGCGTGGTCACCTGTCAATCAAACTTGTCCTTGCAACACCGACTCAAATACAAGGCCATGCCTCTGATTTGTGACGTCACCAAGAGTAGGCTAGATTTCTCCTTCCCCGCTCTGTTTCTTCGATTGAAGCGCTTGGTTTTTCGAGAAGATGAATAGCATTTTCTTTTTAAAAAATGAACTGTTAAGTTGCCTAAACATTATTTACCTTACCTTTGCATTTCATTAAAGATTTTTAAATAAATATACCCCAAAAAATACTCACATTAGCATGAAAATAAAAGTATCAAAGACCAAATTAACAAAAATTCTTTATTGAACTGAGCGTTTATATACAGCTATGCAATTTTATATGTTTGCACTTTTTCCACAACTTTGATCCCTTTTTTCAATGTCTCAATTTGTTTAGACTTTTTTTCAATTTGAATTTTTTTATATAATGTTTTTGCCTGCAATAGTTTTTTAATAATGATTTTGTAGCTGAAGTTAATATTAGTTTTAAAACACTCTCAGAACTATGGTCCGCTTCACATTGATCATCAACAAAAAAAAAATTCATTACAATTTATTAGTTCCAAAGTTTTTTCAACCACAAATGAGCGGTGATCAATTATTTGTAAAAATGTTCTCATTTTCTTTTAAAAGCAATTTTTACATAACAATATAATTGTAACTAACACCATTTACAATATCTGCAGATGGGTAGATTAAACCACCTCTATCCAGAAATTCAATTAATTTATATTTATAGTTTCATTTTAGGTGTTATCAATAATCATTTGTTTTGAACTATATTTACAATTAATTTTTTTCATCGTCGAATGAGCACAATAGCCGGAAAGGTATACAATAATAGGCATTGAATTTTCAATGCCTTTAAATTCTTACTCACCAACATTTATGTAAAAATCCGAAACACAAGGACTGTCAGTCTGTATTAATAATAAAATAATCTTTATAGAAAAAAGGAAAACCGACTTTAAGGAAAATGCGTAAAAAATTAAAAAATAATTTTTAATTCTACGATGAGTTGAAAAATTGAATATTAATATTATACTTAGTACAACTTTTTGAAATCGGTGCCAAAATTTGGGTATAATTTTTGTAAATTCGCACCAACTTCAAAAAGTTGTACTAAGTATAAAATTGATATTCAATAATTCAATTTTTCAACTCATTCGTAGAATTAAAAATTATTTTTTACTTTTTAGCGCATTTTCCTTAAAGTCGGTTTTCCTTTTTTCTAGAAAGATTATTTTATTTTTCCCTTTTTGGTTTTTAATTTAGCAGGGGGCTTCGCCCCCTCTTATTATTCACCGAGAAATTCAAGTAGAAACTTCTGCTCAACCGTGTGTATTGTAAAACAATCCCTATCAATGCCAATAAATTCTGGTTAAATGAAATGTCATTGTTGAACAACTTCTGTACCTCCGGAAAATCAACATTTCCGGATATATAACAGCCGGATAACCGATTATTTTAGCAAATTTTGCCTAAGTTGATTTTTCTCTATCCAACAAAAAAATAATTTTTGAAATCGGACAATATTTTTTTTCAAACGGTCCGGTTAATTGAGAATTCCAGAGATAGTTGAATGCCGGATAACCCGATATTTTTTTCAAATTCCTCCCAAGTGAAACAGCCTTTATCCAACAACAAAAAAATTGTGCAAATATCTGAAGTAGAACCGAAATCCCGCGCGAACATACATAAATTAAAAAAAAATACATAACCGTCGAATCTATAACCTCTCGACATGGTGCGCGATTTGGCGGTTTTAATTTAAAGTTTATGGCGGTTTTATTCTGGAGTTTTGGTTGGCGTGCTGTTCAGTCGGTTAATAACAATTGTATAATAATAATTGTATTAGTAATAACGATGTCAAATACTTCCCTGTTTTTTTTTTTTAAACCAGTAATGTTTTAATCCATTTTAAACCTGACATCTACATGTTATCAATTTAGATTAAAGAACGCAGATTAAATTATAAGCATAATCATAGATACCCTGGTGTAATGTGTAGGAGTAAAGTCGTCCGTGTGTGTGTGTGTGTGAATTACACGAATCCATTTTCTGCGCAACGTCCGATCTTTAGGAAACGAAAACAGCTGAACTTTTGGTGTTTTCGTGTAATTTCCCTGACAATTGGGAACTCAGCTCGTTTGTAAACCATAACTCAGATAATAAATAATAATCGCCGACTAAAGCACACGGAATTTTCACCCATTTTGAGAAAACAAAGAAATTCGCGCTTAAAAAAAACCACATCAGCGAAGCGAAATCTTCCGTTTCTACCCGCTACCATGGCCTACTCGTGATGACGTCAGCTCCGGAAAGGTCACGTGAGGCACGGCCTTGTCTTTGAGTCGGTGTTGGTCCTTGTAGACGGGGGTCTGGATGACGTCATCGGAATGGCAATCACCTCTCAAGGGGGTCGGAATGTAATCGTGATCGCAATGTGTTTTATTTAAATGGAAATAATTATTTAATATTTTTGAAGATCTTATTTACTTGTGACGCTGTTTAGTTAAATGGATATAATTTATTATAAATATTTTATTTTGAAGACGGGTACTTGTATCGCAATGTGTTTTATTTAAATGGAAATAATTATTTAATATTTTACTTTGAAGACGGATACTCGTGGCGCCATCTGTTATTAGTTAAATCGAAATAATTTATTATTAATTTTTTATTTTTGAAGACGGATACTCGTGGTGCCATCTGTTTTTAGTTAAATCGAAATAATTTATATCTGTGTTGTTTGCTATGCAATGACCTATCAAGATGTGTTTATATAACATGGTAAAAAAAGGTAATTTTTAGTTTACACAACATGTCAAAAAAGGTAATTTTTAAAATCGTCATTATTCAAAAAAGGTAATTTTTTAACTTAACCAACCTGTGAAAAACGTCATTTTTACATAGGATTACATGTTACGAAAAGGTAATTTTTATTTTATGCAACATGTAAAAAAAGGTATTTTTTTTAAACGTCCTTATTCGAAAAAGGTAATTTTTTAAAAGCGTCATGATTAAAAAACGTAAATATTAAAAAGGGTAATTTTAATAAACGACATTACTTAAAAAAAGGTAATTTTTATTTTTAACAAACTAATGAAAAAGGTCATTTTTTCATAGGATTACATGTAACGAAAACGTAATTTTTATTTTATTCAACATACTAAAAAAGGTAAATTTTTAAAACGTCATTATTCAAAAAAGGTCATTTTTAATTTACACAACATGTAAAAAAAAAAAAAAAAAAAAAAAGGTAATTATGTGTTATACATTTTATAATATGTAAAGTTGTAATACAAAAAGTTGACGATATTTGGTAAATTCAATTTCATTATTCACAGAGTTTCCCATTTGAAAGGAGAAGTTTTTACAATATTCGTTCGTTGTTGAATTTTTCTACGTTTCCTTGGGGGAGGTGGTGATTGCAATAAGTATTTGTTGCCTATAAAGTCACTTGGTACATTTAATTCTTTCAACACTTTGTCGTAGTCATGCTTACGTGACACGTATTTTCGAGAATTATACATGTACGTAAATAAATCAATAATATTGGAGTTGGGTATTTTTTGTCCATGTACAATCAGCCGTCCATTTGCGTCCCATGACAAAACGTCGGGATGAGACTTGAACAAAGCAAGGGCATTTTCTGCTTTTCGTCGCATCGTCTTATATACAGAGTTCATTATATGTTGTTGATAAATATCTGGAATATTTTTCTTTTCATCTATATTACTACCGACTTCTATTTTCTTATCCTCTTGTGGTTCAACATGCTTCTTTTCCTCTTCTGCCATTTTCTTGTCATTGTCTTCTGGTCGTAGTTTCTTTATGAGAAAAGGTTGATTGAATTCTTGGAGATTAAGACTTGTATGAAGGGTTTCGTGATAGCGTGCCAATTTTTCATGATCTGGTAGGTCACTATTTAGTATTTGCATCATAGCTTTATCCAATTCACTCAATCTCTTCTTGGACACAGTATGCTTTACCACTAATTCTTCAGGTACTAGAGCAAACTTCTTAACTTGAGCCATGGATTAAACTTGTTAATACACTAAGTACACTGGGGATAAGGATATTGAGGAATCCGCCTTTCTGTGTGATAATTTCACGCTTTTTATCCAATGACACTTTACGTTTACTTAATTTGCGTAAAATTCCTTTATGTTTGGAGAGACGTTTCTTCTGGTCTGCAGTCAACGGTATATTACCCTTTAATGTATTGAGACAACACTCGCATATCGCTTTTATACACTTCTTGTCGATTTTCTCCAATAAAGGCTTGCGTAAGTTGGATGGACATATTTGTATGAGCTGTAATTGATTCACCTGTTCCTCGGTGAGCGTCATATTGACAACTGATACATAATTTACATGTATCTTGCTTTTTATACCACTTGGGAGAGTTATTTAAACTGATATACGCATTGGGTTTGATGAGGTAATATGTTAGTACGTAACCGTAAACCTTCAGGTGTTTCAGCACGTAAATCAATAAACAAATAGGTATATGGATTTTTTGTGGCATCTTCAAACACTTCCTGAAATAGTCTGACGTGTCTAGGAAACAGTTGTCTTCCCAGATGGCTTACTTGACTCAAGTCCCTTCGATTTTTACTGAGTACCAAATAATGAGCGTTCAATGTAATATCCCGCATTTCTTTGCCTTTATGAAAAAAGTTCTGCGTTATGAATATCACACTGAGGTTCAGATGATGACTACCACGCGTAAATAAATCACTAAGATGCTTATCATTCGAGGATTGCATGAGATCATCGATCACAAAAAGGGTATTGTCTCCCAAATATTCTTGAAAGGTAGTGGGTAATCCTTCCACAAATATCACATGATCTATGTCATCGTAGAGAGGTTGATAAATACTGTGATATATTGAATAACTGTAACTGTAACTATAGATTCATGCTAGCAATCTGGCAACTGAAATCAAAAACAATACGGCTGCTCTAATAATAAATAGTTATTATTCACATAAGCAATGTCTATCTTTTAATACACCTTTAAATATAACAATGGCGACGAGGATTATCGTAAGTGCATTTTTTTTAAAAATTGTGTAACAGTTTTAGACTTTTCACTATGAGTAAGTTAGGCCTAATCGGCAGTTTGGCGAATTTTGATTCCGAGAAAGAGGATTTCAATCTATATATCGAGCAGTTAGAGCAATATTTTGTTGCTAACGACGTTATAGATGAAAAAAAGAAAGCAGTTTTGATTTCCGTCATCGGAAATAGTACATATAAACTGTTACGAAATCTTCTGGTACCGAAACTACCTACCGAATGCACGTACACAGAACTCACCCAAACATTGAAAGAGCATTTTAAGCCTGCACCTATTGTCATTGCTGAAAGATTTCGATTCCACAGAAGAAATCAAAAAGCTGGAGAAAATATTTCAACGTATTTAGTTGAGCTCCGAATGCTAGCATCTACGTGCAGCTTTGGTGCATTTTTGGAGGAGGCAATAAGAGATCGCTTCGTATGTGGACTGTCTTCGGAAACGATCCAGCGGAGATTGCTAGCCAAAAAAGACCTGCAGCTCTCAACTGCTACAGAAATAGCGCTGGCTATGGAAATTGCAGACAGCGATGCCAGCAATATGAAAGTTGCCTACCCTGTTGTAAACAAGGTACAACACAACAAAGCTCCTGCAGCAAAAGGTTTTACAAAGCCGAATAAATCCGGAAAGTGTTTTCGCTGTGGCTCTTCTCATGATCCAAACAAGTGCAAATATAAAAATGCAACTTGCCACTTTTGTTCAAAGGTTGGACACATTTCTCCTGCCTGCATGTCAAAGAAAAACAAATCTGCAAAAAAGATTGAAGTGATCAATGAGTCAGAGGAGTATCGTCTATTCACAGTGCAATCAATCAAGCAAGTATCAAAGTATACAGTACCAGTAGTTATCAACAATAAAGCCACAGAAATGGAACTTGATACCGCTGCGGATGTATCCATTACATCAGAGCACTGGATTACTCAAAATCTACCAAATGTGAAAATACAGCCAACATCAATAGTTCTGAGAGACTATAATCAATGTGCAATAAAGGTATTAGGAGAAGCGCAAGTTCAAGTTTTGTGCAATTCTCAAAGCTACAAATTACCTTTAGTGATAGTGAAAGGAAATAGACCATCTTTGTTTGGAAAGAACTGGTTGTCCAAATTCAAGCTGAATTGGAATGAAATTTTTGTTGTTGATGCTGCCCTTGGCAATGTCAAGACTGTTGATTCTTTAAAGAAAAAATACACAGATTTATTCCAAGCAAACACCTCACCTATCAAGCATTTTAAAGCATCTCTCAGATTGCGTAACGATGCATTACCAGTTTTCTGCAAACCGAGGCCTGTGCCATATTCCCTGAAAGCCGCAGTATGTGAAGAAGTCAAACAAACAGAGAGGAGGGGAGTTTGGAACTTTGTTGAGCATTCCAAGTGGGCTACGCCAATTGTTGTCGTTCCTAAAAAGAACAATTCTGTTAGAATCTGTGGTGATTTCAAAGTGACTGTCAACAAGTACTTAGACGTAAACCAGTATCCTCTACCTACTCAACAAGATCTGTTTGCTACTCTTCGTGGTGGAAAATATTTCACAAAATTGGATTTGTCACATGCATACCAACAAATTGAGTTGGATTCTGCATCCCAAGAACTGCTTACACTAAACACACCAATGGGTTTAGTACGCCCAAACAGGCTGTTGTATGGAATAAGTTCTGCTGCTGCCATCTTTCAGTCAACAATGGAGCAGATATTGCAAGGCATACCTCATGTAATATGCTTTCAAGATGACATTCTCATCTCATCGACAACAGTGGATGAACATTTCAGTATACTTGAGAAAGTGTTGGAACGTTTTCGTAAATATAATGTCCATCTAAACGCAGAAAAGTGTCAATATCTAGAAACCAGTGTGGAGTTCTTAGGTCATATTATTGATAAAGATGGCATTCACCCAACACAAGAAAAAATCAATGCCATTAAGGAAATCAAGGTACCAGTAAATGTTACCGAGCTAAAATCCTTTTTAGGAATTCTTAACTATTATTCCAAATTTATAAAAAATGCATCTACTTTGTTATCACCCTTTCACAATTTGTTGAACAAAGATGTTCCATGGCATTGGTCTTCAGAATGTGACAAAGTTTTTCAAAAGTGTAAATCTTTATTGATGTCAGATAGTGTGTTAGCCCATTATGACGAAAGACTGCCCTTACAGTTATCATGTGATGCTTCCCCTGTTGGTTTAGGAGCAGTCCTGTCACACATTGTCGATGGTGTTGAACGACCTGTTGCATATGCATCGAGAACTCTAACAAAAGCTGAAGCCAATTACTCTCAAACTGAGAAAGAAGCTCTTTCGATTATTTTTGGATGTAAAAAGTTTCACCAGTACTTATATGGTCGTGAGTTTCTGTTGTATACAGATCACCAACCCCTAGTGACAATTTTTGCACCAGATAAAGCTATTCCAACTATGGCTGCTGCACGCTTGCAAAGGTGGGCCCTACTACTATCTTCATTTAATTACACAATTAAATACAAAAAAGGTGAATTACATCAGAATGCAGATGCGCTTTCACGCTTACCAATTGAAGACCTAAACAAGGACTTGTATCCGTCTGATATCTTCAAAGTTTCCTACGTGGAAGACATGCCGATTACCTCTGATGACATTGTCCAGGCAACTCGTACAGACAAGGTTCTTGGAGTTGTGCTCAAGTATGTACAGTACGGTTTCCCTAACTGTAATCAAGACCCCGACTTAAAGCCATTTTTCACCAGAAAGGATGAATTATCCGTAGATGGAAATTGTCTCCTTTGGGGAATGAGGGTTGTTATTCCTTCAGTACATAGGAATCGCATGCTGGACTTGCTTCATGACACACATCTAGGTATAACCAAGATGAAGGCAGTAGCTAGAAGTCACATCTGGTGGCCTGGATTGGATCAAGACATTGAGAGTATCTCAGCTAAATGTGAAGCATGTCAGGTAACAGCCAATAACCCACCTACTACACCTCTGCAATCCTGGATTTGGCCGAAGGCACCCTGGGATCGTATACACATTGATTATGGTCAGAAGAATCAAACCAACTACTTGATAGTAGTGGACAGTCATTCAAAATGGTTGGAGGTACTGCAGATGTCCTCGACAACTTCGACACACACCATCAATGCATTACAGGAACTGTTTTCACGGTATGGACTGCCTTTGGAGTTGGTATCCGACAATGGACCACAATTTATCTCCAACGAGTTTAAAGATCTCCTAAAGTCTTTAGGAATTATGCATACACTTGTGCCAACTTATCATCCGCAATCAAATGGATTAGCTGAGCGATCGGTACAAACTTTCAAACATGCTCTGGAGAAAATGCTTCAAGATGGCAAGGACTGTGACTCTGTTGTAAATAAAGTTAAAAGGTTTCTGCTTGCATACCGTTCGGCTCCACATTCTACAACTGGACTGTCTCCTGCTGAACTGTTCCTTGGACGTCCCATCAGGACTCTCCTGAACTTGATTCATCCCTGTACAACACACCATGTACAGAAGAAACAGAACATTCAGAAGCAGCTCTTTGATAGATCACATACTTCGAAAAAGAGTCTACTCTCTGGTCAGAATGTGTGGGTACGTTCCTATAGAGGTTCCCGTAACAAATGGGTTCGTGGTGTTTTAATAGAACCCCGTGGTACCAAAACCTGGATCGTTGAGATAGATGGAAGCAAGTTCTCTGCCCATTTAGATCAGCTACGTCCAGCTTCTGAAATGGACTTACCCAAACCCGAGTTCACAGATGTTGAAGATGTTGTTTCCTATCCTACTTTTGAGGCTAGTCCCTCACCACTTGCGAGTATCCCAATACATACCCAGGATACAGGAACCATGTTTCCTCCACCGTCCACAACACCCAAGGGGATAGAAATCTTGCCAGAGGTTTCAACTCCTTTGTCAGACTCTGCTGCTGATGCCCAAATCCCTTCAGCTGCTGAACCTGTCTGTCTCACTCCAATTCGACGCAACCCACCTCGAAACAGAAGACAACCCAATAGACTAAATCTTTAGGACTGTGCCAGCAACTTTTTATACCTTTTATCTTTTTTATAAAGGGAGTATTGTGATATATTGAATAACTGTAACTGTAACTATAGATTCATGCTAGCAATCTGGCAACTGAAATCAAAAACAATACGGCTGCTCTAATAATAAATAGTTATTATTCACATAAGCAATGTCTATCTTTTAATACACCTTTAAATATAACAAATACCATAAAACCATACTATTTTATCGGGTACTATGGAAATCATTTTCTCTTTAGCCTCTATCATATCCCTCACAAAATAACTTTTACCGCATCCCGTAGGACCAGCAATGACCATCGTAAAAGGGTGTTGCAACTTTGGAAGTTCCATTGCGAATGAGACGTAATACACCATACAACTGTTTAAATAAGGGTCAAGACAAAACATTTGACAAAAAAAAAGTTTATTTTATTGAAAGAAAGGCAAAAGTGTTCTAAAATGCTTGGTTACAAAGTAATGCACTTTTACATCATTACATAGTTGATGAGGTACAAAAGGCAGTAGGATTTCGTTCAGAGTACGTCCTACACATTTCGAATACAGATAATAGATACAATATTGTCCACACACAGAGCTGACATTAGACTGTAACTGCATAGGATTAAATTCCACATGTTGAAAATTCTCGACATAATTTTCTATATCTCCTCCAAAATAGGCAGGTGGGTTTCCATACGAGTCAAAGAAACATAGTTCCATTGGTGAATGGATGTAGAAAGCTAACCAATGACTCCCTTCTTCTGTCGACTTGTCTGTATTGGCCACGAAACAAGCAGGAAAGTCTGTGATACGGGATGGTAATTCATCACTTGCAAACACACCTAAAAAAATGTGTTTGGTCTTCTCGTTTCCGGAAAGAATTCTTCTTATTTGTTCGGTTTCCATTAATTCGGAAAGTCACACACCACGTGACGGGATTTGGATATTTCAATCACGTTTTGAAACTCTGCGTAAATGAGTACAGATAAGGTTTCTGCAATAGCTTCAGAAAACTTCACTTCCACTCGTAAGTTTCCTTGATGTTGTAGATTAAAGTGTTCACCGTCACACAAATCAGGAGTCAGATCGAATGCATACAACACATGACCTTTCGCATAGTCTTCATGGGATAAATAAATACCTTTATCAGCGTTGAATCCAGAGAATAAACTGTGGTAGGCCCTAGTATAACTTTTTGAAGAAAAATCTAATTCCAAAGGCTTGGTAGGAACGGGTTGACCGTCCACATAGATGGCGACAGAACTTGCGTTATGATGTGCAAACAGGAAAGGGTTCTTAATATATGCTCCATTCATGGCAGCATTTTCCACGCAGGTGAGAATCACACGCTTTGGCATGGATCCAAGAAACACATTGTCTTGCAAAAATGAATAGCTTCCCTTTGCAATACTGTAAGTTTTACAAATGACTCGATCGATCGGGTATTTACAAGATGTCTTCTCCAAAGCCTTGGCATGGGCTATAGACACAGCAGGGGCCACCTTTACTTTTCTGATAAACATAGACGCATGTTCCAAGATAACCTTAAAGTCATCCGTTGCCGTGGGGGATGTCAGACAAAAGGAAGTTTTACTACGTATCATCAAAATCGACTCATGATCAACATGGTGAGTATAAAGATTAAGATGATACGTAGTAAAACTTCCTTTTGTCTGACATCCCCCACGGCAACGGATGACTTTAAGGTTATCTTGGAACATGCGTCTATGTTTATCAGAAAAGTAAAGGTGGCCCCTGCTGTGTCTATAGCCCATGCCAAGGCTTTGGAGAAGACATCTTGTAAATACCCGATCGATCGAGTCATTTGTAAAACTTACAGTATTGCAAAGGGAAGCTATTCATTTTTGCAAGACAATGTGTTTCTTGGATCCATGCCAAAGCGTGTGATTCTCACCTGCGTGGAAAATGCTGCCATGAATGGAGCATATATTAAGAACCCTTTCCTGTTTGCACATCATAACGCAAGTTCTGTCGCCATCTATGTGGACGGTCAACCCGTTCCTACCAAGCCTTTGGAATTAGATTTTTCTTCAAAAAGTTATACTAGGGCCTACCACAGTTTATTCTCTGGATTCAACGCTGATAAAGGTATTTATTTATCCCATGAAGACTATGCGAAAGGTCATGTGTTGTATGCATTCGATCTGACTCCTGATTTGTGTGACGGTGAACACTTTAATCTACAACATCAAGGAAACTTACGAGTGGAAGTGAAGTTTTCTGAAGCTATTGCAGAAACCTTATCTGTACTCATTTACGCAGAGTTTCAAAACGTGATTGAAATATCCAAATCCCGTCACGTGGTGTGTGACTTTCCGAATTAATGGAAACCGAACAAATAAGAAGAATTCTTTCCGGAAACGAGAAGACCAAACACATTTTTTTAGGTGTGTTTGCAAGTGATGAATTACCATCCCGTATCACAGACTTTCCTGCTTGTTTCGTGGCCAATACAGACAAGTCGACAGAAGAAGGGAGTCATTGGTTAGCTTTCTACATCCATTCACCAATGGAACTATGTTTCTTTGACTCGTATGGAAACCCACCTGCCTATTTTGGAGGAGATATAGAAAATTATGTCGAGAATTTTCAACATGTGGAATTTAATCCTATGCAGTTACAGTCTAATGTCAGCTCTGTGTGTGGACAATATTGTATCTATTATCTGTATTCGAAATGTGTAGGACGTACTCTGAACGAAATCCTACTGCCTTTTGTACCTCATCAACTATGTAATGATGTAAAAGTGCATTACTTTGTAACCAAGCATTTTAGAACACTTTTGCCTTTCTTTCAATAAAATAAACTTTTTTTTTGTCAAATGTTTTGTCTTGACCCTTATTTAAACAGTTGTATGGTGTATTACGTCTCATTCGCAATGGAACTTCCAAAGTTGCAACACCCTTTTACGATGGTCATTGCTGGTCCTACGGGATGCGGTAAAAGTTATTTTGTGAGGGATATGATAGAGGCTAAAGAGAAAATGATTTCCATAGTACCCGATAAAATAGTATGGTTTTATGGTATTTATCAACCTCTCTACGATGACATAGATCATGTGATATTTGTGGAAGGATTACCCACTACCTTTCAAGAATATTTGGGAGACAATACCCTTTTTGTGATCGATGATCTCATGCAATCCTCGAATGATAAGCATCTTAGTGATTTATTTACGCGTGGTAGTCATCATCTGAACCTCAGTGTGATATTCATAACGCAGAACTTTTTTCATAAAGGCAAAGAAATGCGGGATATTACATTGAACGCTCATTATTTGGTACTCAGTAAAAATCGAAGGGACTTGAGTCAAGTAAGCCATCTGGGAAGACAACTGTTTCCTAGACACGTCAGACTATTTCAGGAAGTGTTTGAAGATGCCACAAAAAATCCATATACCTATTTGTTTATTGATTTACGTGCTGAAACACCTGAAGGTTTACGGTTACGTACTAACATATTACCTCATCAAACCCAATGCGTATATCAGTTTAAATAACTCTCCCAAGTGGTATAAAAAGCAAGATACATGTAAATTATGTATCAGTTGTCAATATGACGCTCACCGAGGAACAGGTGAATCAATTACAGCTCATACAAATATGTCCATCCAACTTACGCAAGCCTTTATTGGAGAAAATCGACAAGAAGTGTATAAAAGCGATATGCGAGTGTTGTCTCAATACATTAAAGGGTAATATACCGTTGACTGCAGACCAGAAGAAACGTCTCTCCAAACATAAAGGAATTTTACGCAAATTAAGTAAACGTAAAGTGTCATTGGATAAAAAGCGTGAAATTATCACACAGAAAGGCGGATTCCTCAATATCCTTATCCCCAGTGTACTTAGTGTATTAACAAGTTTAATCCATGGCTCAAGTTAAGAAGTTTGCTCTAGTACCTGAAGAATTAGTGGTAAAGCATACTGTGTCCAAGAAGAGATTGAGTGAATTGGATAAAGCTATGATGCAAATACTAAATAGTGACCTACCAGATCATGAAAAATTGGCACGCTATCACGAAACCCTTCATACAAGTCTTAATCTCCAAGAATTCAATCAACCTTTTCTCATAAAGAAACTACGACCAGAAGACAATGACAAGAAAATGGCAGAAGAGGAAAAGAAGCATGTTGAACCACAAGAGGATAAGAAAATAGAAGTCGGTAGTAATATAGATGAAAAGAAAAATATTCCAGATATTTATCAACAACATATAATGAACTCTGTATATAAGACGATGCGACGAAAAGCAGAAAATGCCCTTGCTTTGTTCAAGTCTCATCCCGACGTTTTGTCATGGGACGCAAATGGACGGCTGATTGTACATGGACAAAAAATACCCAACTCCAATATTATTGATTTATTTACGTACATGTATAATTCTCGAAAATACGTGTCACGTAAGCATGACTACGACAAAGTGTTGAAAGAATTAAATGTACCAAGTGACTTTATAGGCAACAAATACTTATTGCAATCACCACCTCCCCCAAGGAAACGTAGAAAAATTCAACAACGAACGAATATTGTAAAAACTTCTCCTTTCAAATGGGAAACTCTGTGAATAAAGAAATTGAATTTACCAAATATCGTCAACTTTTTGTATTACAACTTTACATATTATAAAATGTATAACACATAATTACCTTTTTTTTTTTTTTTTTTTTTTTACATGTTGTGTAAATTAAAAATGACCTTTTTTGAATAATGACGTTTTAAAAATTTACCTTTTTTAGTATGTTGAATAAAATAAAAATTACGTTTTCGTTACATGTAATCCTATGAAAAAATGACCTTTTTCATTAGTTTGTTAAAAATAAAAATTACCTTTTTTTAAGTAATGTCGTTTATTAAAATTACCCTTTTTAATATTTACGTTTTTTAATCATGACGCTTTTAAAAAATTACCTTTTTCGAATAAGGACGTTTAAAAAAAATACCTTTTTTTACATGTTGCATAAAATAAAAATTACCTTTTCGTAACATGTAATCCTATGTAAAAATGACGTTTTTCACAGGTTGGTTAAGTTAAAAAATTACCTTTTTTGAATAATGACGATTTTAAAAATTACCTTTTTTGACATGTTGTGTAAACTAAAAATTACCTTTTTTTACCATGTTATATAAACACATCTTGATAGGTCATTGCATAGCAAACAACACAGATATAAATTATTTCGATTTAACTAAAAACAGATGGCACCACGAGTATCCGTCTTCAAAAATAAAAAATTAATAATAAATTATTTCGATTTAACTAATAACAGATGGCGCCACGAGTATCCGTCTTCAAAGTAAAATATTAAATAATTATTTCCATTTAAATAAAACACATTGCGATACAAGTACCCGTCTTCAAAATAAAATATTTATAATAAATTATATCCATTTAACTAAACAGCGTCACAAGTAAATAAGATCTTCAAAAATATTAAATAATTATTTCCATTTAAATAAAACACATTGCGATCACGATTACATTCCGACCCCCTTGAGAGGTGATTGCCATTCCGATGACGTCATCCAGACCCCCGTCTACAAGGACAAGTTTGATTGACAGGTGACCACGCCCCTTTCTACTGTATTAATTAAATAAAAATGGCATCCTCAGAATATTCCAGAAACCCTCTCTTCCAAGCCTTGACGTCACAAAGATGACGTCACACCTTCCCCAAAAATTCAACTAAATAAATTCAAATAAAGATGACGTTACCCCCTTCCCCAGAATATTCCAGAAAGTATGACGTCATCCAGAAACCCTCCAAAATACTGACGTCACACATTCCTCAGATTACCTTTTTTGACATGTTGTGTAAACTAAAAATTACCTTTTTTTACCATGTTATATAAACACATCTTGATAGGTCATTGCATAGCAAACAACACAGATATAAATTATTTCGATTTAACTAAAAAACAGATGGCACCACGAGTATCCGTCTTCAAAAATAAAAAATTAATAATAAATTATTTCGATTTAACTAATAACAGATGGCGCCACGAGTATCCGTCTTCAAAGTAAAATATTAAATAATTATTTCCATTTAAATAAAACACATTGCGATACAAGTACCCGTCTTCAAAATAAAATATTTATAATAAATTATATCCATTTAACTAAACAGCGTCACAAGTAAATAAGATCTTCAAAAATATTAAATAATTATTTCCATTTAAATAAAACACATTGCGATACAAGTACCCGTCTTCAAAATAAAATATTAAAGCTAATAAATCATTTCCATTTATAGATGGCGCCACTATTTTCTAACATAGCAACATCTTTCAAAATATAAAACTATCTTTAATACATAGATTTACACTTATACCATTAAGAACAGATATCACCAACAGTCTTCGTGGCATAGTCAGTTGCATGCTCGTCGATCACACAAAAGGTCCCCGGTTCGATTCCCGGCCTCGGCCAAATATCCATTTTAACCAAAAAAAATTCCAGAAAATATTCAAGTCAAATTAACCCACCAAAATAATTAACTAAAATTCCCCATTAAAATTCTCCAATTAATAAATCCAAAATAATTAACTAAAATTAATTAAATAAAAATGGCGTCCTCAGAAAGTATGACGTCATTCAGAAACCCTCTCTTCCAAGCCTTGACGTCACAAGGATGACGTCACACCTTCCCCAAAAATTCAACTAAATAAAAAATAAATTAAAGATGACGTCACACATTCCCCGGAATATTCCAGAAAGTATGACGTCATCCAGAAACCCTCTCTTCCAAGCCAATCTTGTCCGATGACGTCATCCAGACCCTCGTCTACGAGGCCGAGTTTGATTGACAGGTGGCCACGCCCCCTTCTATTGTATTCGGTCAGTACCCACCCTTACTACTAACCTTTCTTCGTGAATTATCCGGATATTCGATTATCCGAATGGGATCTGGTTCCAATTGATCTGGATAAGTGGAGTTCTACTGTACAAAGCAGTTCATACGAATTAATCGTTCTCAGTTACATTTAGGTGGACAACAATAACTGTTAGCCGGCTGTCAACCAATTATTTTAATAGCATAATGGTAACGACCCTTTCAGACTATTAAATTCCCTATTTTTTTTAAATATAAATATTACTGTAAGCACACACGCGTTCCTTTTCAACACAAGTTTTTTTATGACCAAGACGGACAAAATGTCGAAAACTGGATCACCATGAGCTCTGTAACAAGTAATGTCCAGTGTCATATTAAGTCTTCTAGTATGGCCTATTAGTGATATATTAGTGATGCATTATTTTTCCTTCTCTGCCTGCCAGGGTCCCTTTGTGGCCGCCTTCGCGCAGGCGAACGAAGGCGACGTATCTCCCAACACCCTGGGTCCACGGTGCATCGACACGGGTCTGCCCTGCGACTCGGACACCAGCACATGCGACGGACAGGTAAAATATGAATATTATCTAAAAGTAACATCATTTGACCATAGTTAAGCAATATTCCCAGATCTTTCTTTCGGGATATATCCTGAACCGTCGTCAATATTGCGTAGCTCCAGTGCAACGTTAAAGATGGGGAACATGCCCTCGCTCTTTTCATTTGTATAGACGCCGCGCTTGACGTCGTAGACTGGATTGGTTCCAGTGACTCGGAGGGAAACCGACCAGTACAGTGTCTCCGACGTCAACGGATGAAAAGAGCGGGGATATGTTCCCCCAGTTTAATTTAACTAAACAAAAATTAATAAATTAAATTAAAATGAACTTTTCCTTTTCAATTAAACCACTTTATATAACCTAATCAAATAACATTTATTTCCGTTCCATTACTACCAGTTTCGCTCCTATCAGTTTGACATTGTCCGAAACAAAAGAAAATGATGAGCGAAATAAGTTTCTTACTAATTTTGGGATCCCAAGTCATTGGCCAACAATGAAAAGAGCTGGATTGAATTTTAAAGTGCAGATAGAATCAATACGATCATCCGTATACCTCAAGAGCTCAAAAGCAAAAAAAAAGAAAATCGAATAACTCGCGAAAATGTCGCTGATCGATGCAATTTATAGACTCGGCGGTTCGTGTGATGAAATTAAACTTTCAATTAGCGAGAAAAAGATAATTCTCTCCTGTAAAAAAAAACCCTATAAGTTTAATTTCTAATAAAGTAATTTTGGTTTTTTTCTGTCAAGGAGATTTTCAATGTATGGTAGAGGATGTGTCTTTTGTTCACTTCATGTCTTCTTAAGTTAGTAACCACTTAATAGTGTCTTTTGTTAGCATTATTGGTTCCAAATATAAGAGTATTCCTAGTGGTTCAGACAAAAGTCAGCAATTAAAACTCATTTTGCTTTTAACTAAATTCAAATCTTGAAATACTCATTGTACTCGCTTGTGAAATGGGAAAAACGACGAAAGTCCTTAAAAATATTAGTGTTCACTCTGGAAATAAAAAGGGGCAGGGCGCTGTTGGCGGTAAAAGGGCATACCGTTTTTGAAAACGCAGTTCTCGTTTTTAAAATGGCACTTTTAAAAAAAGGGATGGGCGTGGCCACACATTGACCATCGGATTCGTGACCAAACCAAAAAAAGTTCCGATATATTTGTTAACATGCGCTAGAGATGCATATTAGGCTACTGGTGACGGTTCGGGGCTTATCTTGAAGGAAAGACTCGTTAAAAATTGATGTCTGTTTATGAAGATATTACTTAAAATCCAAAATTTGACATTTAAAAAAAAAAAAATCCCTAAAAACCAAATCTGTAAGTATCCCTAATCAGACCCCTTACAAAACTGATAAAAAGGCTATTTAAATCCAAAGTCTGGTATTAAAATGCCTAGTCTTGCAACTTTGCCCCAAACCATCTTCTCTTTAAAAGAAAACACACAAAAAATTAGCATTTCAAATGCGGGCACAGGCCACAAATTGGATTCGTGAAGCGCCCCATGCTCGAAATTACCGCGGAATCATCGCGATTTAACAACACGTATAGTTAAAAAAGAAGTTTCTTTTTCTAATGTCATAATTCACTTAATTACAATTCACACACACAAAATTTTAAATTTGGGGAAGAAATGGCCCCTTGTGCTTGACTGAAAAGGGCAAGATGGGCGGCATTTTTGAAAAAGGGGCCTGAAGGCGCTATTGAGATGAAAAAAGGGCGGGCAGGGTCCTTTAAAAAACGCCTAGAGTGAACACCAATATTAAAATAACATAATTATGTGAACGTTGTGATATGTTTTTTTATGCACTATCACCCCAAATAGACTTTCACCGTTCTTGTCCTGGAGCCTTCACATAAAAATGATTAATAATACAATATTTTGTGCTGAATTCCAGAATTTGAAATGCATCGCTTTCGGTCCTGGAAAAGACATGTTTGAAAGCACAGAAATAATAGGATATAAACAGTACGAAAAAGCCATGGTAAGTTAATCTGTATATATTTATTGCTGTCAGTCGTAGGAACCAGTCTTGAACACAACGGTCCCTTAATCACACATATATTTAATTTTTAAAGGAAAGGGTTAAATAAAGTTTAAGCCCTTTTTTCACACACCGGGTAAACCGTAGCCAGTGACGGCAATGTTATAAAACATTGCATCCGACGCCGTCTTTTCCTGTGTGTGAAAAAGCGGCTAAAATTCCTTGAACTGCAATTTTACCCATTGATTTTCTCTATAGTTTTTATCAATCCGCAAACTCCTAACTGTAATAAAAAAGAAAATAATTAGATGATTAACCCCTCTTTTGCCATACATTATTCAACCTAAATAAAAAAAAAAGTTATTGAAAAATTTGAAACGTTTGAAAGTTGGCTTCTATTTCAGCATAGTCTGAAAATGTTGTATAATATTAATATTCCAATATCTTTACTTTTTCAAATACCGAATGAATGTTTTTACATTGAAGACAATGGTTATCGAGTGGAAACAAGAAAATACTATCAGGCTCATTTTACTCGGATGTTCTCGACACTCGTTTTTATTACGCGCGCAACTTTTCCAACGAGATTCTATAACACTTTTGTAAAAGCTTTTCACTCAGAGAATTGAATCTAACCGTTATCTAGCACTTCCTAAACTCACACTGATCTGTAACTTCTGGATTGGGCAAGACATTTTGTTGACTTGAAGAGGTAACAACTGTACTCCACTTTCATCGCTACCGCACTATTTCGTATATATTTCATGTTAAAATAAGCCGACACGTATTGCTTCTGGTTGAATTGTTTTTTTCTATTTTCTTTTTAAACCCATTTTAAATGCAATCTGCTATTAAAATAGAAAGTCCTTTGCAAGTCAAAGTCGAAATGGTTAAAAAGCAAGAGCAAAAACCAGAGAGTTGTTATATTAAATAGAGAGCGCCTTAAATGCCAGACTCTCGTAAGGCCGCGGTGTCAACATTGAAAAAGAAAACCAACATCACGTGGTTTTAGCGCTGCCACATTTGGCGTTCAGACATTTGCAGGAGTTCCAAATTTGGTGCACTTTCTTCTTTTTGGTGATGAGGCGTTCTATCCGTATTCAACTTCTTAACATATATGTAGGTATTTACTTATTTTCGAACAATTTGCGCTAAATATTTCTTCATTAACGAAACGAAAATATCATTTTCTTTGTGTTCAATACTCGAAAAAACGAAACTCTTTATATTTCTCCGGTTTTAGTGTTCATATTTTCTTATTGAACTATACAAAATAACAATTGAAAGAACTTCGCTTATGGTAAATTTTTTACATAAAAAATTAACGCAATTATTTCAAAAGTACAAAGTAAGAAAAATAACTTTAATATACCTGTTAAACTCTCTTAAGTTGTGCCACTCGTTAAAAAAAACGATATTTAAATACAAAATTAAACACAAACCATAATACTTCGATCTCGCTTAGTTCTGAAAGTCGCCAAGGCCTGCCAGGTAATATTAGCGCATGAATGAATTGGCATTTCCACAAATCACGTGTTTTCAATGATGCACACACGGAAATCAGTATTTTTATTCCTCTATTTGTATCATTACTCTATGGCAAAAACCATTTGTTTGGCAACATAAAAATAAATTCTATAAGAAGGTGACTCTCAGGCACCACTGTACGAAATTCACCAAATATAGCGAAAACGCCCTCGACTGCAAAGGGTTAAAGTCTGTTAATACACACAACACACGACTTCGTATATATATAAGTTAACTAAATTTCAATATTACCATTAATTTATATTCCGAATAAGGCAACAATAAATAAAAACTAAATTATTCGGAAACAAGAAAAGTAGACATTTGTCCGAGATATCTTTTATATTATAGTTTGACACCAGCAAAAGCATTTTTTTCTTATTTGATTCCTTATTTAAATAAAAATGTGTGAGAAAATGTATCACATTCTACAAACAACGAGAGTTTTTCCTAACTGTATTTATTTCTATTTTATGGTCGTGCCACAATAGGAGCTCTTCGAATCTGCCAATTCTCCCGTATTTGGTCCTGTTGGATTCGCTCATCAATTTCTGGACATGACTTCAGTAAAACTGAAGTTCAATAAAACTGTAAACGTAAGTATATCTGTGAAGTGAAGAAAATTACGCTGTTTGAGAATTCGAGCATGGATCCCTCATAGTAGAGAAATCGTAAGGTATGATCTCGCTAACATCAAAGTGAGGACAACATGTATGGCCTCAGACACGTGGTTTACTACGTCATCTATTCATAAATTTTTTCCAGTTCTAAAAATATCCTGTACTTCATGAAGTAACACATTTACTATTATTTCCAAATCACAAGTCACGTTTTTTGATTCATAAATTTTGAAAGGAAGTCACGTGCCTGGTGCCATCAGATCTGAGATGTTTGCATCACGATGATGACGTCATATTCGCTCTACTACAGTCCATTCATGCTCGAAGGTTTGAGAATACCAACGACTTATTAATGTACCAAACTTAAACATTAAACTAGTGAATAAAATTTGGCATTAGTATTGTAAGGATAATTTTTTATCCCCTCTTCACATAAAGCGTTCTAACGAATTTATATATATTCTCACGTGACTACAGTGCACAGAACACTTTTTCAATTACGGATTAACATTTTATAAATTGTGTCCCGTTCTTACAACGACATTTGCCAGCGTCAGACGAGCGTAAAATATTAATAAACCGCACCAGCGCTGTTTCGCGCCTTATGTTTTCGTTACAGTTCACTGCGCACATGCACTCTTTTAATAGCATAGGCGTAGGAAGTAGGGGGGCTGGGGGTGCTCGAGCCCCCCCAGGAATTATTTTGAAGGGGCTCAGCCCCCCCTAATATTATACTATTTAAAAAAAAATACTTAAAAAAACAAATTGTAGAAATAGAGAATTCCTACAAAGAGGCATTCGAAAGGAAGCATCCCTTATTTATTCTAAACGTGTTTTAAAGTGGGGGGAATTTGCTTTGAAAGCTACAACGCTAAAGCTTTAAAGAGTAATTTTAAGAACAATGTAAAAAATACGCTTTTAAATAAAAAAAAATATTATTTGTGGACATTTCATAAATTATAATCGTATTTCCCATAATTTATTCCATTTGAAATAATAAACCATCAGATTCATGCACTATTTTTTAAACAGCTTATATAGTTGAAATGTCTTCTTTTAGAAAATTACATTCAGTTGAAGAAAGTTAAATAGAGACGAATTCCTCAAATCTGAAAAAATTCATATTTTAGCGTACAATACGGACATTTGAAATTATTATTATTTCTAGTTACTTTATGTTCTAAAGCTGTCCAAACAAAAACGGATACAAGTTAAACACGTTTATAAAAATGTAAAGCATTGATTGTTTTTTAATTGTTTAATAGCTCACAACTCCGTACTATATATTGTATAACAATATATATATTGAAAAAAAAATTCAGCCCCCCCTGAAAAAAAGAAGTTCCTACGCCACTGTTTAATAGGAAACGATTTGAAAGAAGTTACACATTCGTAAGCAACCTTTTTCTCCTGCTTTGGAAGGAATAAAGCAGCGAATGTAATACGTTGATGCTGTGTATTTATATAAATACAAAAAAAATTAATGACATCGATGCAACCAAGTTGGGCACAGAAACGCTATCGCCGTTATTTAAAAGCTTTTTGTTTATAAATAATATTTAAATAACAATACTATAACTTTTTAATGGATAATATGCAATGGAAGCTTGATAAATTACGATTTTATCTGAAATATTTGTTGTCACTTGTGTATAAATTTTATGTGTTAGGCCACTACTTGTAAGCCATCTATGGGGTACAGTTTTGGTGCTGGTACAACAGACGGTCCAGGTGGTTTTGATTTCAAGCAAGGTTTGTGATTTTTGTTGATACATTTATATTCTAATTAATTTGTAACTACAGTTACAAAATGTTTATTTTTCTTTTAAAAGAAGCATTAATAGTAAATTGTAAGAAAGTAACCTAACTAATAGGAATGGAGCACTAATTGTAAAATTCCTTTAGTTTAATAGTACTTGTTTTAAAAAGCTTTTGAAAACGTTCAGATTCAATGATACCAAATAAAATTAAGAATAAAACCAATTACTTAATAGTAAATATTATTAAACAAATTAGAAAATAAACTTATATTTCCAGACGAAATATTTTTAATTGATCATATTAAAAATATTTTTTAAACAGCCAACTTGAATTTTTTTTACTTTCTTTTGCTGTATTTAATTATGATTTGATATTTAATTAAAAATGTAATATTTGCAGGTTATATAGCCAAGTCTTCAATAGAACAATCTTTGAAATTGACATTTTGTTCTTTATTCATGGTCAACATCTTTCTATCATTTAAACAACTTTTTATAATGATAATATATGAAGTAATCGCACCTTTTGACTTAAACACAATTTAAAAGAATACATAAACAACTATTGTTTAAGCAACCAACTAAGATTACAATTTTGAAAAGATTACATATAATTTAAATTTCATTATGTTTACAAAATACTAGAATTGACATATTTTTTAATTAATAAAGTGTTTTAAGAAAAAATCTTTTTACAAAACTAAATGTAAAATATAATAATAGGTTTATTAAAAATCATAACTAAATTGTTAATGTTTTCCCATTAGAGGTGATGTTTGAATGGTACGATTTTAATTTAAAAAAATTATACATTTTTATTTAGAAACATTTAACAAAATTTGTAATAAAATATATTTGAAACAACTAAATACTACTTACACAAAAGATAATTGTTTTTAACTATATATTTTTAAAACATTTGTATAAGAAAATTAATTTTGGCATTTGTTGTAGGTACGAAATCAGGCAGCCTTTTTTGGAACTTAGTCCGAGATTTGATCTCAACTCCTAGTCAAGAGCTCGTAGATTGCCAAAAACCAAAACCCATCCTGTTGCCAACAGGTGAGGTAAGAAAGTCAAAGTTTTTACGTAAAAATAATCAAATTAACTCTTTTGATTTATAGAGAACCATTACGAAGTATCTGAGATGCAAGACATCAAGTGTGACAGATTTGGTGTAGTAAATTTTCTATTTCAGGGTTTTTAAATGTATTCACCATTTATACATTTCCCTTGGGTTTATAATTTTAAGCTCAAAAAAGGATGAGGTAAAGTCCAACTATCTTAACTTCTTGAAAATTTATTCCGATATTCATTGATAAAAAGGTAAAACTGGATTAGAGGGTCTCAAATTTGATTCGCAAAATGCTAAACAGACTCCCAGTATAGAGGAGGCAGGAGTAATTAAAACCTATTAAATATCCTTATGTTGGTTGTGATAATTGAGAGTGAAATGCGAGCTCGGGTATTATACTCATCATCTGATCACAGTTCCAAATTATGAGGCAGTGTTTCTGGGTTTTATTTTAGGGATAGATCTTAAGCAGTCATCAATATCCCATTGGGTAGCTCTAGTGTGACGTTATTCGACCATCATTGATAAAAAGCTAAATAAGCATCTGATCTAAATGGCACATCATTAAGGGACCATAATTTGCAGAAGTAGCTACTGTTTTGAGATATCATGAAATACAATGATTGCAAATAAGTTTACCAAATAAAAATTGCCGGATAAACAATTAACAGTTCGTTAAACCAAGCATTATTATAAAGGCATGAAAAAAATTTAAAATCTTGTAAAATACTCAGCTCCAACAAAATATTTCTTACAAGTTTTCTTGTTAAAATTAAAAAGTCGCCTAATCTTTTGAAGTTTCTCAGACTGAGAAGTGTTCAAGAAAATTAACTAATATTTCCATGCATTAATATTGAATTCCATTTAAATACTTTCATGCAAATAACAAACCTGGAAAATGGTAAAATGTCAAATTTAGTGTGGAAGCTGTTCAATGGCTGTGGTTGGTTTACTGTATTTTTTTTCCTTTCAAATCCAGACTTTTTATAAAATGTTTATTTCTATGATGACTCCAGCTTTATTGTTTTTCAGATATAAGTCAGTGCTGTAATTTTTAAGAGTTACAGAAACTTATGAAAATACTAATTAGTATCATTATATTTTCAGATGAGATTTCCATATCAGTGGCAACCATCCATACTGCCAACCCAAATCCTCAAAATTGGACAACTGGCGATTGTTGCCGTTCCAGCTGAATTCACGTAATTACTTTTTATGGTCAATATTATTTAAGCTTAAAAGTTTATTACTATTGTTTTGTTTTAACTTTAACGAATATTAAATGAGTTATTTTTATGTTTCAGAACTATGTCTGGAAGAAGGACAAGAAATGCAGTTAAAACAGTATGTTGTAATCTTAAGTTTTATTTTTAATTGTTACTTTTAGTTGAGATATAAAATTTATTAAATGTATGTCAGTTAGCAATTTACTTAAAATTTTTATAATTGTGGAAAATATTAAATAAATCATCCTAGATATTTAAAATAAAAAATACAGAATATGTAATATCGTGTTCTCTCTTTAGAAAATGAATTTATATTAAATTCTATTCTCCTATCTTGGGGAATGAAAATGAACTGGTCTGAAGTTGGTGAAGCAGTCGATATATACATTTCATCCTCAATATCTCATAGAATGCTGTATAAATGATTTATCATTTACTCATGTGATTGTTTTTGACAGATTCTTGACAAGTGTTCCTCGAAACATAATAATCAAGTGGTGATTGCAGGACTAAGCAACACGTACTCCTCATATGTAGCAACTTATGAAGAATATCAGGTATTAAACAATTCCCTATTAGCTTTTATGTGTCTTATTTCATGTGAGTAAATTTTAGCTGATGTTTTTAATTTAATTTTTAAAAAAAGTAATACTTATAGTATATAGTAAGTTTAAAAGTAATACTAGTAAACTAAAATAGGCTTTAGGGTTAAAAATTTGGAAATTTTTATTTCACAATGACTGTTCCTTCATGATTTGTTTAATCTCTAAGGGTATCTGTTTAAGTGCGGACAGTGCCTTGATTTGGAAATAATAAGAACATAGTTATTTGTCTAAACAATATCTAGACAGTAATTTTTTCGTTGGCGAAACGAATCCAAAATTGCTAAGTGAATGACTTTGTAGACATTCTTTAACAACTTGCACATTCTTAGTAACAAGAAATATCTTAAATACAAAATATAGATAATTCTATTTCTCTAGGTTTTAATAGATAATTTAACAGGTTTTAATAGAGAAAAAACTTCCATACCTTCTTCTTATGAAATTGTACTCTGCATACATTCATAATTTGCCTTGTCATAATTATTTTAAACAATATTTGCAGGCATGGTACATAGCCAAATAGGAAAGTAAACTTAAAAAGGTTTTCATGGGGGTTCATGAATTAGAAAGATAATACAGTGAATGCCAATAATTTAACTAAAAATGAATGACCACTTGGTTAGGTCGCATATCTAGTAAATATTTAAAGAGGTTTGTAAGACAGACAAGAAAAGGCAGCAAATGTATACTTAGTCTCTATTTCAAATAACACTATTAAACAATTGTGTGAGTGCTATCTAAAACAATCTGAAGTTTAGCATTAAAAAACAAAATGTAATGTTATTAAATAGGTACAGAGATACGAAGGTGCTTCCACAATCTACGGACAGCACACGCTGCAAGCATACATAGAGGAGTACGAAAGACTGGCGGATTCTCTGTGCACAGGTAAAACCTTGCCAGATGGACCTAAGCCTAAAAGTTTGCTGGACAAAGAAATATCTCTTCAGCCAGGAGTTATTTTCGACACTACTTATATAGGCAAAAGTTTTGGGGACGTCATGAAAGACGTTCGGGAGTTCTACACTCCAGGAGATAAAGCTTCGGTTACTTTTGTGAGTGGACATCCAAGGAACAATCCTATGGTAAGAATCTTTATTTTAACGTTTACACAAAATGGTCAGGCAAAATCATGAACTCCTAAACCATAGCATCATTGAATAGATTTTGGTCAAGGTTGAATGGAAGCTGAATGAATAAATGTGAGGATTTTCTCTTTTATTCAGAAATATAATTTATGAATATCATTCATGTGAAAAACTAATGCTATTGATATTTTAAATTAGAACTTCATAAATATTGAAATCATGGAGGAAACTTTTCGTAAAATTCAATTTTAATAATAAACTAGTTATCTAACTTAAAATATATTCATGTACTAACATCAGCATAAGGTTGTTTGTATTTATTAAAATGTATCTATGTATGTTTAACAATATTTAGTGTTTAATTTTATCTCTCGTTGGTCTTGTTTCAAAACACAAATAACTAAGATTATGCAATAAAAATAAATGAAATCTAGACATGTTTCGGTTAAAACATCTCTTTTCATCAGCAGAAACGAAAAAGTATGTGTGAACAACAAAATGAAAATATACCTAGAATTGAAAGTGTTGCCAAAGAACAAAAACTATCTCAATCAGTTGGAGTTCCAACAAGTGGGAAATGCTGAAAAGCAACGATTTCATTAACAATCTAATCAAATTCGATCATTATAGAATCAATCTATTATATTGTTAATGAAACCTTTGCTGTTCTGGTATCTTCCGCTTGACGGAATACAATAGTTAACTCCAAGCGATTGATATATTTTTGGTTCTTTGGCAATGCTTTCAATTCAGAGTTTATTTTCATTTTGTTGTGCCCACAAAACTTTCATTTCTGCCGATGAAGAGGGAGATTTTTATATCTCACGAAACATGTATAGTATGTATTTTTATTGTAGTTTTAACATTGCATTTGTATTTTAATATTTTTAACACGATGTTCTATACAATGAGCTTTTATCTTGTAAATGTTAAACTTAATATTTTATATCATTGAATTTAATGCTTTCTTTTCTTGTAGCTGGAGGGAACCTTTTTGACAGTCGAAAGATTCAATCCTTCAACAGGAAACTGGACTGTCATTGCAACTGATGCAGATTGGGAAACAAAGTAAGAAACAGAGATTTTTTAATATTCAGATAATTGAAAGTATTTGTGACAAACATTTACAAATGAAGTTGTTTGCAGATAATTATTTTTGAAATTTGTGTCTCAATGTTTGCATTAACAGATCTGATTTAAATAATTATCTACTTGTTCAAAATAAGTACAAAGCATCATGAATGAAATGGTTATTCTTATCCCACCAATGTTTTTTTTAAAAATTATTTAGTAATTGGTATATTGAACTAATTGCTCTTTACCAATAGCTTTATTTTGATAGGAAAAATTGTTTTCTTTTGTATTGAATATTTTCTAGGAAATATGTTTTGAATTTAAACTTTTAATACTATTTAGTAAAAGGCATGTTATTTAAAATGTATGTTTTTGTCTTTTTAGATTCCATTGGGTTAGGACAAATATTGTGTTGGGACATAGTGAAGCCACAGCAAGTTGGGATATACCTCAGAAAACACAATCTGGCAAATACAGGATACGACATTATGGATATAGTAAAAGTATTTTTCAAAAGATAACTCCATACAAAGGCACATCAAGGACATTTGTAATTAAAAAACTGTAAATAAATTATTTTTAGAAAAAATCTGCATTACTTTTTAATTTACATGAACTTTAAAAGCACTCGGATTCTGAGAAATGTATGTGCAGTGTAGGATCAGAGTTTGGTAAAGTGTGAACAAAAATAGAAATCTAATTTATAATAAATATTTATGAATTATTTACATTTAGAAGATTTGGACACCATCACCATACTGATTGCCGTTAGAAACTTTGATTCGCCATTCCAGTTGCTAAAATAGAAAATATTCTATTAAACTCACATTATATAATTCAAACAATCTTTTCAATTCTTAAAAGAAGTTTTACAAATATGAAGTTGACAAGAATATTATGCACAGTGATCAAAATAAAATTCATTGCTCAAAGTATTCTGATGAAGATACCAATGGAAAAAATAATAAGGATTATGTATTTTATATTAAAAAAAAAGATAATGAATTTTTTTTTCAAAACTATTTGGATTTTTAATTACTTTCCCATAGTTTAAAAACCCTATATTCATCTACTTTTCATTTTATAGTGCTTTGAAATGATTATTTTGAACCATCTCATTAATATTAAAGAAAATAAAATTAACATTATCACTTTCAAGTGGATTTGTACAAGCCTTGTTAATTTAATTGCAAAATTTGTGATAAACGTATATGAGGTATCTTTAGATACCTCGTATAGTTATTTTACTGAACTTTACTTGAAACCACTGGGCAATTTAGTCAAGCAAATATAGTTTAAGCTGAACTTATCTATCCATGTATTTTATTTTTACCGTTTTAGTATTAAAAAAAAAATTAGCATTGTTTTTCAATACTAAATGACGAGGATTGAAAATGTTTAAGCCTTATTAGCAATTTATCTAAATATGTTGTTAAAATAGCCAAACAAGGTTTAATAATATAATATAAGAAATGTAGTTCAAGCTGCATCAAAATAGCAGATAAACAATTTTATAATATTCACAACTATATAAAATTTCTATGGTGACAGCAATTGTCCAAATACACAAGCAAATTCATCATTTAACATTTTTGGTTTGTTTTTCGTTAATTTACGTCACACTAGAGTTGCACAGTAGGCTATTGGCGATTTAGCGTTCTTGATTTACTTATGATTTTTTTTAAACTACGTATTATACATTTTACTAGACAGTTTCACTAAATAACTTAAAGCATACTTACACAAAATATTCAAATGTTTCAAGCTTGGTTAAATTTGGTACTTCTGAAATAGAAAAAATAGTTGATTGTAGCGACACAAATATTTATTTTTTAATAAAAAGATTAAAATAGAATAAATTCAACAAACATCAAAAATTGTAATATTTTTTATAAAGTTTATTAAATTGCTATTTAAGGTTGTTGTACCCATTTTTCAGCACCTCATATCTGGTTTAATAAAAGCTGTGTAAACCAAACTATACTGTCTCAACAATGTATATTGTAGAGAGAAAAAATAATACAAGCCAAGTAAATTCAGCAACTTTTAACAATCCAAACATCTAATAATGTTCTTATCAGTATCTCTGGATGGACATGTATTATCAATATTTCTTACTTTTTCAATACATAGTAATCTATTAGATTATTTCGCATATAGTAATAAATATATTCTTTACATAATCTCTCTTTAACAGCAATTTCCTTTGAACTATATCAACAACTACGTCCGTTACTATTTTTCGCTTATATTGATGTTGCAACTTTATTTTTGAATGGAAAAACTTCAAACTTTAGGTTTACTTTTTGTTTGACTTCAGTAACGTTATACTTAAAAAAAAAATTATATAAAAAAAATAATTGGGTAATAATTGGTAAGTAAGAAAAAGTAGCTCTCAGACGCGAACGCATGGAATGCATAAGCTATTGACCTCGTTCAAGATCTTTATTGCTTTCAAAAACGCTTCGTGATTCGAGTCGCATTAGCTACAACTTTTTTCTCTTTCCTAAATAATATTTTTTATTTCCCCGGTGAAAACGTGAGTTTCTGTAAAGGAAGAGAGGAAACATTTCTTCCTGACAGTACGAACGAACCCAAAATCACGTCGATAACCAAGGGTTGGTGTGTGCCCGGAATAAAGTATTCGTCATGGATTTCTACACTACATGGGGGAGCCACGACGTTTCTTGGATTAAGCCCTCTTTAATATTCAGTACTATACGTGCTTCGTCTGTATTTCAGAAATATTTGTGGATAAAACATTGCAGTGAGTTTTGGGAGTGTAGGCTTAAATCCTAATGTATTGTGTTATGAAATCGGCCCATGTCCAAATAGATTTTGAGCAATTTAATTGTGACTTAAAAAAAATGAAAATTAAATTTGTTTAGGATGACAGATTGACTTAAGGATGTTTTTTAGAAGCAATTGTTGAACGCGACTCATAATTCATTCATAAAAAATATTATCATTAATAACAAGTTATTCACGAGGTTAAAAAAAAATTTTGTTTTTGTTTTTGCGACGTAACGTTGCGACGTTTTGTTTGGTAACGGACGTGTTGTCCGTTAATGAAAATCATGCATTTTAATAAAATCAATTTTATCCTGATAACACAAGGTTAAAATTGCTTATATTATCTTCTGATTGAAATAAACTTATATTTTTATCAATTCATCACATATTCTATTACAAAATATAAAACTACTAATTATTTAAAAAAATATTTTTTTTTAAAAACTTTATTACTGGGAAATAATCTGCACAACTATATGTAGCAATTTTATGACATCTATTTAATAACACTGTGGAAAGAGTATAATTTTGTTTGAGTAGTTTATCTTTAAAAAACATACGATTGCTTATTGATGCAGTTTTCAGAAAATGAATTTTCTTATATACTTCAATCAATTAGCTAGTTTCACCTTTTGAAACAGGCTAGGTGTTGAAAATACCAAAAAGTTTTTAATCATATTTGAATATGTAATATCTGAATATTATGTAATTCTTAATCTTTGAATATTATGAATGTCTTGCGTATACTTGAATTACAGAACAACTGAACATAACTTTTTCGGCTCTTCGAAAGTTTTTAATGATCTGGTATTGATGATTTAATTAATTACGGTTTGATTCATTTTCAAAAAGATAAAGATGTTTTTTTAATCAAGTGTATACATATACAAATAATGTTGAACAACTACAGACTCTATCGTATCCGAAAAATTCCCCAATGTCTAGTCTATCTAGTTGACATTTAAAACCAGTTTTAATTAGAAATTTCCTATTCATTTTGTAGTAATTTTTAAACAATAGAAAATGTGATAAATTGATACTTAAATATATTTCATACAAACAAACTTTGTTTTACGATTTGTGATCTGGCTAAATTTCACGATGCATGAACGATGTTAAAATGTTTTTTAAGTTTTCCCCTTCCCTTAAAATACTTGCCTTTAATACATTATATAATACTTTGCAGATCTCAAGAACCTGTGACGGTCCCGTTTTTCCCATCAATTAGTTTTAGGTTTTGCATGGCCTGGTTGGTTGGTTTCAGTGTAAATGCCTTTGTTTCAGATTAAGAAGACTATCTTGTATGCTAATTTCGACAGCCAACAAGTGTGCATGTGTGGAGGAATATATAAACGGGATCGTTCGCATCTCTTAGTCGGTCTTATAGTATCGATAGTGTCAGTCTCGCCGATTATAGTCGGAGTCGTGCTCAGTGTAACTAGTGTGCCCATGTTGTGTGGGTGTTTGAAGACCTTGTTTGAAAGCGGCTTCAGTAAAGGAATTCTGGGCGTTCTTTGCTGATCTCAAGCACGGCTCGGGCCATCCGGCTACGGTGACCTCTCAGGTATTGCACCAGGTTGTTGGTGGTGGTCAATCTGTGCACTTGTTTGTTATTGTTGTGGTATTTAATATTTTACAATAAACAAATTTATATTCACTATTTTAGACTTATGTCTTATTGATAAGTAGCCTTTCTCAAACCGTAACATGTTCAATACCAGTGTCTAAAAGGATGCAAATGACTATTGTGTTTTAAGTGTTATTTTGAAGAACACTTCACGCGCTTGTTCGTGGTTGGCAGCGAACGTGTTAAATGAATGCAAAAATAAAAGAAGAAACTATACCCATTCCAGTTGCTTCATACTCTCGTCTTTCTCGTTCCACTGCGAATTTAGTCTTGTATTCGTGTCCGATTCGATCTTGAAATCGGCGTCCTTTCATGCTTCTTTGTTCCTCCAGCTTCTTATCTTCCTCGCTGAACCTTTGTAAATACCTAAAGTCAAGTAAACACAACAATTAAATACTTTTCTACAAAAAAAAATATATAAATGAGGTACATGACATAAATGAGGCACATGACAAAAATACGTTACTTTTCAATTAACTCCTGAACCTCTTCAGATGTATACACACTTTTGCTTTTATCAACATTATTTTTGAACCAGTTCAGTTTCTTCACTAAAAATAACAAATACTTTGTGAGAAAATGTTTAGTAATATTCAAGAAGATTTAACAATAGAGCAATAACTTGGTTGTAGTAGGCTGAGTGCATTCTTTCATAAGATTGCACTGTACACACATTGTAAGGACACACATTTCTAACACTGTACCACAATCAATACATTTATCAATAGCAGACATATTTAGTATTAAGAGGATGATAGTAAGATAATTCACTCTAACATGAAGATTATTATAAATTAGATTAATACTTGCTTTGTCCTAGCTCATTTGAACTAAAGGGTGTCCCAAAATTAACGCAATATTTGAATTTGCCACCATTCTTTCAGTAAAGTGTTGGCAACCCTATTAAAAAATCCATTTGACAGCTGATAGTTTAGGGTTCGTAAAAATGGTTTCAACAAGACGGTCCACATGCCATGAAACAAGCCCGTTGAATTGTTTTACAGCCCGTAAAACAATTTAATTACTGCATGAGACATTTCCTGGCCGTGTACTCTCTCGTTTCGGTGACAAGAATTGGTCCCCTAAATCATGTGATTTAACACCATTGGATTTCTTTTTATGGGTTATTTGAAGTCAAAGGTCTATGCCAACAAGCCCACGTGCATTGAAGGTGGAAATTCAACGCTGCATCAACGAAATTCAGCCACATTTAAGCAAAATGGTCATGGAAAATTTTGACAAAAGAGTGTGTATGTGCCAGCAAAGCCGTGGAGGCCATTTGCCCGATATGTTATTCCATACATAACCCTATCCTGTGTACTTTACAATTCAATAAAAAAATAACAATTTAACGAAGAAAACTGTGTTTATTATTTCATTCAAATCTTGCATTAATTTTGGGACACTCATATATAACAATTATGAAAACTTTTATATTTATTGAGCATTATATGCCATATACCTGGACTATTTTTTTAATGGAGCATAATACTCAAATTCAAGTTTCATTAAAAAAAATGGTTGGTCGGATAAACCTCACACTAGTACTACACAATGGGTTGTTGGCAACATTTCAGAATCCATCTTGAAGAAAAGATCACCAACTCATAATTTTGAACTATGGTCTGATGACAAAGGCCATGGTCTATAAAACCTTAGTTGGCAACTTCTTCTCCAAACTTTCATACCACGACAATGTAAGACCATTTTGATATTTAATGTTCTAACAGGTGATATTTGGTTAGCTGATGAGGATTAAAGTTGCAACCCTACAATAAGATAATGAGTTAGTTCCTTTTCCATCTTAGGCAATGGTCACAAAATAACCATAATGATAAAATAACTGTATTGGATCTATTTAATTTTTTATTAAAGAAAGGCATTGGCTTATAACCTACTGAAAGTGCAACGAGCAAAATTTCTAACCACATAAGTACACACAGAAAATGTGCAACCGGGAAAAATGTGCCCACAAAAAAGATATATAGCACTTGCATATATAAATATATGAACATTTAAATATCAAGATACGTTTCCTTATCTCTAAAAAAGTATATACAGGAAAGATTACTGATTTAAATAATCTGATAAACTTTCAAAAATAATACAATTATTACAATATATAAATAATTTAAAAATGAACAAGACATATTTCACCTACTTACATTTAGATTTCAGTTTCAAATTTGCCTCTACTTTCCTTCTGTAAGCAAAACATTAATAAAAATTACTCTATGTATTAAAAATTCACTATATATTCAATGCAAATGCAGTCAATAGAAAACATACCGATCTAATTTCAAGTCCCTGTGTTCTTCACGTGCCAATTGCATAGCTTTCCTGCTGTTTGGATGGATGGTGCCCGAAATTTTTTTAACCTTGGGCTAAAGCAATGGAAAAAATAATTAAATACACAAAAAGAAAATAATGTATTATGATTAGTAATTTATTGGGCATTAACCGCCAAGTAATTACAAAGTACATAATTTTTTAAACGCAAATAGTTTACAAATAAATTTATTAAGAAATAAAACATTCTATTACCATATTTCGATAACTTTTTATAACTAATATGTGAAGTAAAATATTATAAATGTTGTTTTAATACACACACATATGAAAACGTGTTTGTTTAGGCGAATGGCAATTGAAAAGAAAAGTGTAAATAAACAATACCTTTTCAGTTCAAATCTCTTTAAAAAACCCGAACAAAGATATATTTAATGAAAATTAATATGAATTAATTTATGATAAGATGAGTTGTGTTAGAATACATATTTATTCTTTTGAAAAGTTAATTTTAATGCTCTTCTAATCTTTTGTGATATTATGAGAGATTTATGTCTCATTCCAATATACAGCAATCATTGATTGCCTTCCAGGAGGTTTGCTTGGGAACACGGAATTCTTTTTTACATTAAGAAAATCGGAAAGCAAAGATTATTTTGAAATATTTAATAAAAATAACCTACAAATTTATTCATTTGGGTTTTTTAATTTGCTGCCATCTTTCAGAAATGAATATTCACTTCCGTATCTATTATCATTGCCTTTTATCTGTAAATTTTGTTGCATGATATTGACGTAAGTGAAGTGATTCCTCTTCTCCACTCTACTTTCGATGTTACATTGAAATTGATGTACTTGAAATTGAATTATATTCGTTTGCTTATTGTGTGAAAAGGAAGTACTAAAAGAGAACTATTATCTTATTTCCCACTTCACTTTCCATCTCCGATTTCATTATATTCTAGTCCATTATCTATTTTATAGTGCGTTTCCCCCATTCAACGGTTTTTTATAAGTTGAACTGAACACTACGATGTAAATACATTTCCATCCGGAATCTACCAAACGATAAATTATTGATCTTGCGGTAAGCGCAACGCGTACGGAAATCGTCTGCATATCAAAAAATGGCATCCAACTCCGGCTCATCGGGGCGTAGTTTCTCGTTCAAAGTCGTCCTTCTGGGTGAAGGCTGCGTGGGAAAAACATCGCTCGTGCTGCGGTACGTTGAGAACAAATTCAATGAGAAGCACTTCAGCACCCTGCAGGCCTCCTTCTTGACCAAGAAGTTGAGTGTTGCCTCAAAAAAAGTCAACTTGGCCATCTGGGATACAGCTGGCCAAGAGCGGTTCCATGCCTTGGGCCCTATCTACTACCGGGACAGCAATGGGGCGATCCTGGTGTACGACATCACGGATGAGGATTCGTTCCTCAAGGTCAAGAACTGGGTGAAGGAGCTGAGGAAGATGCTCGGCGAGGATGTCTGCCTCTGCATTGCGGGCAACAAGATGGACCTGGAGAAGGATCGTGCGGTTCCTGTCGGAGAGGCGGAGTCCTATGCCGCCTCCGTCAAAGCCAAGCATTTCCTCACCTCCGCCAAGCAGAACCGAGGCATTGAAGAGTTGTTTCTCGACCTCACCAGGAGGATGATCGAGGTGGCCGAGACGAGCGACCAAGCCAACAGTCTCGGAAGGGCCAGCAACCAGAGAAGGAATGTGGTGATTGTCGACGACGAGCCAGAACCACCAAAGTCGGGTTGCTGTTGATGACTTTTTCCGCTTCAAGTTACACGTATGGCTGCATTATAAACCTTTGACGATCCTTATAGCAACTTGTAAATATAACTTGATGCTATGTCTTAGCACCACCAAATTGAGTTGAAGTAATTACTAAAGATTTTTAATGCAGTTGTGCCGATGAAAGATGTGTAAATTTTTTTGAATGCTATAAATTCTAAGTGCGAATATTCTGGAAATAATGTTTAATATATACATCTGTGTGTGAATGTGTGCTCTGTACATTTTTGTACATTATATTTATAAAGTGAATCTTCAAAGCCTTAAGGCGAATCGCATAGCAGCCAATGTAAAATGACTTTTAATGGATGTTTGGATCACCTCTGATGTGTGTAGCCGCTTAATGTGATGTGTATTTTTCTCCACCTTTGTTGTTTTGATTAATTTTACAATGGAGTAATATGACTATATTAAAAAGTTATATGCTGAAATAAAGTTCTTTAAAACAAAACTGAAACTGCTCTGATAAAATAGCTCAAATTGTTTTAAATAAATGCTTCTAATTGCTGTATGTATTAATATATGTTATACTTATCAAACTAAAAAAAACACCTTTCAAGACACGTTTGTTTCTAAGGGGATGAGATTCTACTTCTTTTCGGCGGATTTTTGCTTTTTCCAAACTGTTAATTTTTTTCTTCTTTTTTTAAAAAATTACTTTTTTTTAAAAAAAAATTAAGTATATTTTTTTTTAAAGATTGAAAAGAAGAAATCTAATATATTTTTACATAAAGTGTTAGTCATAGTTATTAGTGTCTTCACATGAAGCTAAAATTTTATACATGTTCAACTATAGAAGGCTGTCAAACAGTTTTAGCAAAAGGCACCAAACTTTATGAAGAGGCTACTTTATGTATCTTCTTGTAATACTTCTGTATTGTTGTATATGTTATCAAATGTCAGTAACACACAGGTTGAAATATTTTTCTATTTTTGTGCGAGCACCCTCGTTTTCTTCTATGTTAAATGAGTTAGTTAAGCAAGAATTTTCATTGCCAAATAAGTAATATAACATTAAGACATAGTAAATTCCAAGTTTATTTTATATGAATTAATCAATTATGTTTTCAATGTAGTATTTTTGTTAGGTATGTAAAACTCTTGAATGTTTTATTACTTGAAATATCATTTTGTGAATAATTTCCACCAATTTTTGTTTTAAGCTATTTTGTGCGTCTGGCTTATACTTTATTCTGGGTTTTGATCAATCTCATCCCTTTGCTAAGCATCTTATTTTTCCACTCGCAAGGATTCAGTATATAAAATTATCAACAACCGTTGTTTATTGTGTAGCTTTATAATCAATTTTGAACAGTAATAGCATGCTCGTTTGATGCTAACAAATGTAATATCGCTATTATCTATGAAATGGATGGAAGTTAACTTCATATTATTGAAAAAATTGGGTGCAAAGTAGCATCACTTTGCACAGGAATTTGAAAGAAATTCATATTAGAATTTGAATGTCTACATTCCATATACTTTTTAAAATGTGAAAAACAAAATATAATACTTAAAAGGACATTTTGGGTATTTTACTATGACTTCTGCTTGTGTACTAAACCAAATGGCATGTTTTCTTATAAAAGACGGACTTAGTTGTCAAATAATCCAATCTGTACAGAGTATATTTAATTTCTTAAATCATGTAATTTTTTGGTATGAAGTGTTAGATGCACATTTATGTTAGGGAGCTTATTTATAAATTTTAAACTTCAAAGAACAACTTTAATAGTTATATTATTTTAGTAAGTAGAAAATTCTTGATTAGTTATTATAGTTTATGTTCATTGTTTAAGTTTGATTTATCCTCTATATCCGAGTTTCTCAACTTGTGGTACGCGTACCCCTGTGGGTACTAGACGGCCAGGTTGGGGATATGCGAAAATTATATTGATAATAGCGGAAACATTTAAAAGAAAATTAAAACAAAGCCTGTAATTGTCATCAATTTAAGACATTTGATTAATTAGTCATCTAACTAAAGAATATTACTGCCTAGCAAAACAAACTGTTTTGTGTTGGTTGATAAGTGAAAAAAATTTTGAGAGAAGGAAAATCTACTCATAAATAAAAGTTTTATCAATGAAATAAAGAAAGTTGAAAACCACTGCCGTCTATTGAAGATAATGCATTACTAATCTGAACTGGTGTGGTTTGAGACAACCATATAAAGCAAAGTAAGCAATATCATTTAACCTATTAGCTGTATCTTCAAGTAAGCCATTCTAATATTCTTCTGCAATCAGTAGACATAAATAAAAATGTGTCTATTAAAAGGATAATTTTTAGGTAAACAATTTTAAAACGTTGATTAATTCATAATAAATTTGAAGCTGTAATAGCTATACGAATTCTAAAAAAAAGTGTATTATCTTATAGCAAAAGTTTCATTTACAAAGTACTGCCACGTAAATCATAATCTTAAAAAAAAATTGTTTTCGTGGTTACTTTATGTTCTAAAGATGTCCAAACAAAAGCGAATATACGTTTATTTTTTGATAGATTAACTCCATACTATTTTAATCACACAAAAATTGCATCTTTTATTTAAAAACAATTTTTAGCCCCACCGCTGGAAATAACAAATTCCTATGCCACTATACACAGTTTTTTGTTTTAGAAAAGCAGTTACATACCTGATACTGAAAATTATCTTAGTTTTTTTATATGTTTTCAAACATTTTAAAGTTATAAAATAATAAAGTATGCACTAAAGTACATGCCTACATAATTTGTTATTTTACATAAGATGTTTAACAGCATATTGTCCATATTTTTTGTCTTTATGTGAAACTAGCTAAAGTGCCCAGCATTGCCTGCGAAAAAACTACCGTCTCAGAACGGAACTGTAGATTTGTATGAAAAACAAACCCACAGGCATTCTTCTTAATATATATAGCTTTACGCAGAGTGTCGGCTGATTTCTTTAACATGGCATCATTTTGCAGTTTTAGTAAGAAATCATTTCTGCCAATTAAAGGAAGGGATGTTTTTTTTAAAAATCTCTACAGTGACCTTTCTCTTGTTTTGAAGGTCAAATATGCAAAATGATATTAATTTTTAAGAATAATTTTGTGATATTTTGCATATATGACCATTTTTAAGCTCATTTGTTGACATTTGTATTCGTTGAACAATATTTTTATTCATTTGGCGACATTTTTATTAATTTAGCGACATTTTTTATTATCTATTCTCTTGGGTAATGTAAGATATGTTACAATATTGAAATTTTCCATTGTTACACTATTGAATTATTATAAATGGGTTTTATTAAGAAGTCAATGGGGTTAAGTCAGAGAGTAGGAAGGGAGAGGTTCGAAATTTCATAACAGTCATCTTCCTCCCCTTGCTTCGAAGGTCACGAGTACAGAATTTCACTAAAAACCGGAATAAAACTAGATTTGTATTAAAAAAAAATTTCTTTGATGTTGGTAACAATTTAAACATAAACAATATAGTTATACAATTTGGTGGAAAGCTTGTATTGTCCAACTATATGTACTGTTGTTACTTGTTTGTAGACAAGAAAAGGTGAAACAAACTCTTTATAATATTGACACAATTAACATGTTTTATTATTTTATAGTGAAACAGGGTTGCCATACACCTGGAATTGTCATTGAAAATTACTTAAAAAGTCAGGGAATTGAAAGATTTTTTTTTTAAATTTTCTACAGAAGTCAAGGAATTTTTCTTACGTTGTTAGATATTGTCATATTTCTTTTATCGTCATTTGATGCAATTTCTTTTATCTTGAAAATTTATATTTGTAAAAATGCTTAATTTTGTATATTAGCTGTTCCTTTTTAATGGCCTCGATATCGATATGTAAAAAAAATAATGTAATTCTGCATGTTATTCACATCTGGAAAAGTCAGGGAATTACGATCTAAGTATCGGATGTGGCAACCTTGTTAAAATATCTCTCTCACGTGTATTAAGTGCAATTATTACTTGAAAGATCCTTAATGTCATTGCTGTTTCTCAATCGCAGCATCGGTAAAAATAAATGACACCACAAAAAAAAAGTAAATATAGCTGTAATTCGTAAGGGAGAATTAAAAGAAAGAATACAGACAATGTTGTCCATTGCATTAAAGTTGGGTTACATTTGGAATGACAGATACAAAAACGGCCCTAGAACAATTTCTAGGTGCCGCAAAATCTCCCTAGTTGCGCACCTACACTATAAACTTTAGAGCGCATTCTATGCATTCTGTTAACCGATTATAAGCGTCATATATGATACATTTTGTTTTAGTGGGAATAAACGATAATTGTTTTGGTTAAAAAACAACAGCCTTTACTCAATAAGTACGTTTTTATTAAACAACACAGTGGCGGCCCGTGGTCGAAAATGTTAGCGCAGCCGAAATCATGTGAAATCCCCTATTTTCCACAACCATACATGAACGGAAATTCTTTAATATTTATTACTAAAATCGAAGTTTCCTTTAAGTTTTTACAAAATGATAACATATGCGAAAAAAATAGAAAACACTTACTTATTTTTTAAAAATTAAATCAATCCTCCTTTCTTTTAAACTTGCAAATCGGTCAATTTTAATATTAATTTAAGTAACGAAACAACAATACACGTGTAAACTTATTAGGAAAACTACTTCCTTTTTAGAGAGATTCTTGAAAATTCTCGGTTTTCCCCCAGCCCGCTCCGCCGATTCATGCACGAGCCAATCAATTCATAGCAGATCCAAGTACAGCAGATTTGAAAAAATCATTTTGGGCTGCATTTGTTTCGTCACAACCTTTATTTTAGCGTGTAGGGAAGTAGTGCTACGTAAGGTTCGAACTTCGCTTTTTGGCTGCAATTTCGATTGAATGGAGTTTTCCCCCTCCTGAATTGTGCATTACGGCAACAGGTTTGCTATTTTTGGAGATTTTTTTTACTTACAGTAGAAATTTTGTCTTAATTTCCAATTCTAATCTTTATTTAAGAAAATATATAATTTTAGTTTTAAAATACACTAATAAAATTATGAGCAGCCCGGTTGTACTTGCTGTAGTCCACGAGCCGCCAATGACAACAGATCACAATTACATAAGTACGTCTTGTACGGTTTCACTAATAACTGAACTCACTTCCATTTCTCTTTCATTTATTGACACAAACAACTATTCTATTAGAACTCTGAAATTACATGACATTTTGGATTCGGGTCGCTTTTATTTTGGAAGTTAAAAGATATACAAAATTTTAATAATTATCTTTAGCCCACTGAGGCACATGAAGCTGATACTTGCTCTAATATCAAGTTTTTTTCTTCTGTATTTTGCATCCAATTTTTAATTTCTTAAAAATACTATATTTTACAATATTTTTCAAATCTATTGGTTTCAAGTACAATTTAAACGATATGTTTTTAACATTTTTTAAAGTTTTTTAAAAATATTTGTAAAAAAATATGTCCAGAAAAATTATTTCAACTTTCAAACAATGAAATTAACTTTACAATTGAACATTGATAGAATAATTTTACTAAATATTTTTATTCGTTTTCCTAAAATTTCTTGTAATAAAAATTTATTTATATGAATTTTGTCATTATCAATTATTTATGGAAAGTTGTTTTAGTTTAGGATCCAGAAAACTATATAAAATTGATTACTTTAAAGTTATGTTAAAAATGACAGAAATCTGATTTTAATTTGTGGAACTAAGACCTAAAGCAGTTGTAATGGTAGTTAATTTTGAGGAACACATGAGTATATGTACATAATGAAAGTTTCAAATAGATCATATAAGGTATTTTGATAAATAGATTTATAGTTTATAAATAAATAAAATGTGGACAGCTATTTTGGTTTAAAAGTTTTAATAAATTTATTTAGAAAATAGTTTTTATCATTAGCTTCAAGAATCAGTAGCAGTTTGACAAAGTCATGTATCACTTGATAAATGGGGTAGTGTGGAAATATGTATATCAGCCTCATAGTAATTTAAATCAACTGAATAAAAAAAAATCATTTTATATATGAAAAATTCACTGTTTTTAATCGAATAAAATTATTTATGTAGCTTTAAAAATTATTTAATTTTCTTAATGCAAATTTAAAGATAAAATTAATACAAACACAAAGTATGCAGGGTGTATGAGAATGATCTTTCCAACTTTGACATGCAATAAAACTTAAAATAAATAAAATAGCTAAGTTATGCTGCTTGCGCATAAGAGCAACACATGAAGTTTTATTTGTACTCATATTTTCCTTCCAAAATCGTTAACGAACCATTCCAAAACCATTAAAGCAACTAATAATAAATTATCAACCCACGAAGCTTTCTCCTGAGGATGGCTGTATGAGATAAACTTTGTGTTGCTTACAGGTCACATAACTTAGCTATCTTATTTATTTGCGATTTTTGTTTGTGTTTTTTTTTGTGTTAGGAAAAGACATTCATTATTGTTTTGAAAAAAATTAAAGAAGTTATAAAGTTTCTTTTAATAAATAAAGTACTCTATATACTTAATATTTTTTTTCCCAATTCTAATATTTATATAATTTGAAATCAAAAGATCAGAATTCTTTTAATTTTTTTTATTACGAAATGTCATGTAAAATCCAAAAGGAAATTCTTAATTACTAAAAAAAATGTTTCATAGGAAATAAAAAAATAAATAAGAAAATATTTATCCTTGAAGCGTCAGCTCAAGGAAATTTAATTTTTCTACACAACAATAATTTTCTTTTTATTATTACTCATAAACTATTGTACATTTTTCTACCTTTAGAGTTTAAAGTATACTTTATTAACGTATTCTTTTAATTAATCAATAAAACAAAAACTACTTTTGCTTTTTGTTTGTTTCAGCGGTTAAGGTTATGAAAAAATTAAGAAGTTCTTCCAGCTAAAAATTAAAATATATTATTAAAATTTTTATATAATATTAAAAAAGGAATATCAAGTATTTATTAGTAAATTAATATTCAAATATATTTGTATGAATATAAAAATATTTTTAGGGTTCAAAGGTTTTGAAGATTTTATAAGAGTTTTTATAAATGGCAATTTCGAATAACAAAACAACTTCGTCAACAGTAACAGCAGCATGCATAGCCACCTGATCAATTTCGCAATATAATAGTAATAAATAACTTTTTTCTAAGTAAAATTTCGTTTTAAAATATTATTTATAAAATTTTAACATTTATTTGTCAAAGTATTCATTGAAAAAAACTTTCAGTATTATGAAAAGACGAGAAAGATGATTCATGCAAATTCAATTCAGTAAATATTTCCTTTATTACTTATTTATGATAAAGCATTTATATTGATTGAAATATATTCTTAAAATTTATTTTTATATCATTGTCATGCCATTTTTTTATATGTTTAACTTCATTTTGTATTTTTACGGCTTGTCATTATAACATCATAATCAATAAATTGATCTTATCTTTTATTCATTCAGATGAATGAAAATGTACTCCTTATATTGAATAATTCGGTAAGACTAAAGAATACGGTACAAGAATCTCGCCAGGATAAATGAAATTGGCGTCAAACGAAAGATCCGAAATCGTTTTAATGAAAAAACAAAAAATTACTTAACCTCATTTTGCTACATCTTGAGGGTATAGGTCGAAAATGTTCTTAAAAAAAAAACAGCAAAGTTTACTCCGCAAGGTACAAGACAAATTGGTCGTCGCCTTGCAGATCCTTGCTTACCAAAATCGTATTTTATAGCACTCTGTCTCGACGGCGTTTATATGCGCTCCCGTTTCAGGATCCTTAAAATTTAGGTTAATATGCATTGTATGGTCCACTTTGGCTACTTTTCTGAAAAAGCTATATTCGCAACGCTAACACATTCTTCTTGGCGACCACAAGATGTTTTGTTGCCAATAAAGGAACTCGTCCATTTTCCCTCTACAGGGTTGCCAAAAATGGTAACTAGATTTGGTGAAAAATTAGATGGACCGTAGAGTAGAAATGTCTGTAATCGTTTTCGGAGAAGGTTACGCCATGTCATGGTTTAACGAACAGTGGAGGTAAATTTAAAAATCTGAAAAAATATAGTTGACAAGAGATGATAGGGAATTTATGTTTTAATTTCTTATTCATGTATTCTTATTGTATTAAAAAGAGCTTATAAAGCAAAGATGCTTATAAGCATAAAAGAGAGTTTATTTATTAATTTACAATATTTTTTTAATACTTTTATGCCCATTTAAAGCATGTTAGTTTAATGGGACATTCTTGCCTAAGGCTGCTATTACCCTAAAAAAGTTCTTGGACAAAGATGCTTTACAAAATAAGTTTGATAAAGAAATATTTTCTTTGTCAAACTGATTTTATAAAAGAACTTCTTTAGTGTAATATCGGCCTAAATGCATATGATTTGCGACTTTCCCATGGGTCATTCCACATCAATTCAACAGGACCATGAAACCCACCCCCCTCCGATTTTTTTAAAATTTGGTGAAAACGTTTTCCTTGTAAGTCAAAGTAAATGTTTGAAATTTTTTTGCTGTATCTCAAATAGTTTTTATTTTACAGCCATTTGAAATTTCAAAATTTCAGCTCATCTTGCACGTTTGAGATTTTCAAAATGTGCGGCATATATCTAGATATAAAATTCTTTCTCCAGAACTATTCATTGGATCTCTATGAAATTTTTTTGGCAAATCAATAAAAGCATATTGATGTTATAAAAAAATACTTCATTCCCCAAAATCAATAAAAAATTTCAGGAAAAAATTTGAAAGAGGCAAGTATTTGATTTTTTTTTGTAGAAAAACTTACTTTATTAAATCGAAATTATCAAAAAGAGGGTCCTCCACAATTTTAATTTTGTATATACGAAAATAATTGTAAGAACATGTTTCATCATAATAAAGAATAAAATTGATGGCTATTTTTCTCCTTATAGTAAAAATTTTCACTTTTGTCGGCCATCTTGAAAAATCACAAATCTTGAAAAATTTTTAAAAACAAACACATTTTTATTTAGCAATATAATTATAATACTCAAATTTTTATATAATCATTTGTTATTCTGATAACATTCATAAAATATTTTAATTAAATAATTTTGAAATTACAATTTTAAAGTCCCTTTAATTAAAACTTAATTTCAAGAAATTTGTTTTCTAGTCTATACGTCAGTTCAACGATGACACTTACCACCTCCGTTTTTTATCAAAATTAGTGTAAAGTCTTTCTTTGTAGATAAAACTATATATACAAAATTATTTTGCTGTATCTCAAATAGTTTTCGTATTACAGCCATTCAAAATCTCAGCTCATCTTACATGTTTAATATTTAATATTTTCGAAATGAGGCGCATATATCTAGATATAAAATTCTTTATCCGGAACTATTTATTGTATCTCTATGAAATTTTTTTGGTATATCAATAAGAGCATATTGATGTTATAAAAAAATATTTCACTCCCCAAAATCAATATAAAATTTCAGGAAAAAATTTGAAAGAGGCAAGTATTTGATTTTTTTGTAGAAAAACTTACTAAATCTAAATTATCAAAAAGAGGGTCCTCCACTATTTTATATATGAAAATAATTGTAGAAACATGGTTTATCATAATAACGAATAAAATTGATGGCTATTTTACTCTTTATAGTAAAAATTTGCACTTTTGTCATTCTGGAACTTTTATATAATTATTTGTTATTCTGATAGCATTCATAAAACGTTTAAATTAAATAATTTTTAAATAAACATTTTGAAGTTAATTTAATTAAAACTTAATTACAATAAATTTGTTTTCTAGTCTATAGCCGTACTCAATTTTGAAACCTTCTTTTTTTTTGGTGATCACAGACAAAAAAAGAAAAATTCTCATAAATGTATGTGCCTCCCTACAAGGGCCTCCATGTGTTGTAGACATTTGATTGGGACTTAATGTAAACACTTGAAGCCACTTAAGCTATGTAATGTTCACATGGAGATGGTTGAAAGAGATGGACATAAAAGAAGTTGGGAATGAACTTATTGGTCACACTTTTATAAAGAATATCTCAGAAGTATAATTTTAATTTTGGTTGGTTAAATGGTTTTCAAATTGTAGTTAAGTTTAAAACTGAAAAATGGGACCTTCAAAATGTAGTGTGGGAAAGATAACATCAAATTAATGCCATTTAAGCTATCTGTTAGTGGCAATAAAGGAATTGAAGAAATTGATAGTTTGAGTTGACAGAGAACTGTTGATTTTAAGAATACTTTGAATGTTATACTATGAATTTTATTCAAAGTACTTTTTTTTAACATTTAATCTATCTAGATATTTTAAATAAGTAAATGGTATCAAAATAACAAATATTTATGTAAAAGTTTTAGCATTATAATTTTATTGATAAATAAAAATGTTACTTTTTATTTTAAATTTCAACAAGTGTGATTTTTTAGATGGCCAACAAAAGTGCAAATTTTTACTATAAAGAGTAAAAAAGCCATTTATTTTATTCTTTATTATGATAAAACATGTTCTTAAAATGAGTTTTATGTATAAAAAAGTTAAATTTTGAAGGACACTGTTTTCGATAATTTAAATTTAATAAAGTAAGTTTTCTACAAAAAAAAATTACAATTCTTGCTCTTTCAAATTTTTTCCTGAAATTTTATATTGATTTTGGGGAAGAATTTTTTTTTTATAGCATCAATATGCTTTTATTGATTTTCAAAAAAAAAAAATTCATAGAGATACAATGAATAGTTCTGGAGAAAGAATTTTATATATAGATATATGCGCCTCATTTTGAAAATCTTAAACGTGTAAGATGAGCTGAGATTTGGAATGGATGTAATACGAAAACTATTTGAGATACAGCCAAAATAATTTTGGTTATATAATTTTATATACAAAAAAATAGTTTATACTAGAATTTAAAAAAATTGGAGGTGGTAAGTGCCATGGTCTCGTTGAACTGACGTATGGACTAGAAAACAAATTTCTTGTAATTAAGTTTTAATTAAAGGGACTTTGAAATTGTAATTTCAAAATTATTTAATTAAAATATTTTATGAATGTTATCAGAATAACAAATGATTATATAAAAATTTCAGTATTATAATTATATTGCTAACTAAAAATGTGTTTGTTTTAAAAAATTTTTCAAGATATGTGATTTTTCAAGATGGCCGACGAAAGTGAAAATTTTTACTATAAAGAGAAAAATAGCCATCAATTTTATTCTTTAATATGATAAAACATGGTCTTACAATTATTTTCATATATAAAAAATTAAAATTGTAGAGGACCCTCTTTTTGATAATTTTGATTTAATAAAGTAAGTTTTTCTACAAAAAAATCAAATACTTGCATCTTTCAAATTTTTTCCTGAAAATTTTTATTGTTTTTGGGGAATTAAATATTTTTTATAACATCAATATGCTTTTATTGATTTGCCAAAAAAATTTCATAGAGATCCAATGAATAGTTCTGGAGAAAGAATTTTATCTCTAGATATATGCTACTGATTTTAAAAATCTCAAACTTGCAAGATGAGCTGAAATTCTGAAATTTCGAATGGCTGTAAAAAAAAAAAACTATTTGAGATACAGCAAAAAAAATTCGGATATTTACTTTGACCCACAAGGAAAGGATTTTCACCAAATTTTAAAAAAATCGGAGAGGGTGGGTGTCAAAATCCTTTTTTTTCCGTTGAGTTGATATGAAATGACCCCCATGCAAATCTTGAAAGGGGGGTGTCAAATGTCTAAATGGCACCTAAAGCTGAAGGTGTTTAAATATTTGATTTGATTAATAAAATAATTTGTTACTAAGTTAAGCTTCATTTAATTTATCACTTTAACTGCATTTATCTGTTTTACATTTTGTATTAATGTTTTTTCTAATGATTCTGTAATATTTTCAAATCAAAAGATGACCTTCAATATCATCAACTCTTGAGAACTCAAATAAATTAAGTTTTTTATGCCACTGATGATTAAAGTAGGTAAGTAAAAAAATACTTCTTTTTAATGTATTTTCTCTTAACTAATTATTGCGCATATATCTCTTATTTCTGTATCTTTCATAAATTAAAGACAAAAAATCTTATAATTTTTTTATGAATACTTCTTTAAAATATTTTTATTACTAGCTTTCTATTTTGTCTTGTTACTCTTTTTAGGTGTTTTTTAAAAATTTAAATTGCATTTATATCAGATATTAGAATTTGCTTATATATTCTTATCTACTTATGTAATTATTTATATTTTATGCTATTATGGAAATTTAATTTAAAAATTGTTTATGATAGAAATGATTCCTTTATGAAATGGGTGATTGATATTTCAACCAGAATCCCATGTTAATATCGAACAAGTGTAATGGTCTTTAAATGTGTTTAATGCTGTGTTTTGTTTTCCTGGGTTGACCTGTACGTTCACGTCTTTTGATGAGTTCCCTTCATTTGTGTCTGTCCTCTTTAGAAGGAACAAAGTTGGTTCACTCTGGGCTTGGAAAAATATATAATAATAGCCTCCTTCTAAACCCATCTTCATACAAAATAACATGAATAATAAAATAATCAATTGGTCTCCAAAACAATTTCTTCTAAATCTGATTTTTTCTCTCTTGATGGATTGCTTGTATTGTAGCACTATGCACTTTTTGACTATCACTCGGAATCGAACCGAAGACCTTCTGCATAATACGCTGATACTCTTAGTAGTCAGGTTAAAGTGATCACTCAAGCCATAGTCCGAGTATTTGGTATATGAAGTGACCCCCACAGTATCCCCTCTCAGTGAGTCGGACGGAGGAACGAATGATTGAGATTCCCATGAAGTGTTATCAAGTGGGCAGTGGTTTTAAGTCATGGTGGAAGATTACTGTGGTGTCACAAGTGTTTGTTCGAAGATTTTTCGGTTATATGCCTTCCAAAACATCTGGCCCCAGGGTTTAAAATTAGCATTCGTAGTTGTATTTTGCACCTAAAAATTTCAGTTTGATGGCCGTAATTTGATTGATTGTTTGATTGACTGTAACACGCAGTCACCATTTTTTATGCCTAGCTTTTTATAAAAATCTCTGTTTTGACGACCATATTTTTTCACCCAGTTATTATTTTTTATATTGCTGGTAAGACGTAATATAAATTTTTCAGATCAATTTTCCGTTTTCCTTTTTCTAACTTCGAACAATTGACACACACTGATCCGCGGGCCTACTAGCACAAACGGTAGAATTTTGGATTGTCAGATTGCTTGTTTCTGTTTTCTCTCCTGACTGTTCCTTTACTGATCACTCCGTTTTCGTAACAGCTAGATTGTATCCCTATTCGTATTTCAGTAACTTTTTGAACTTCAAATCATACTTTTAGTTGACGTTTAGCAAAATGATTAAGCCGATTGACTCGTATTAAAATTTGTTGTGTTAATGAAAATAAGCGTTTAAAGATTGATATGGAGAATGAAAGGTAATAAAACAGGAGAATTATTTTTTTAATAATAATAATAAAAATTGATTGCCAATAATTGTTTTCACTTGTCAGTAAGACAGTGATATTTTTAGAGTGCAAATGAAAACTTGCTTCTAGTTAATTTTTTCTAAAAGAAACTTTAAGGATTACAAAAATATTATAACATTTAGCAGTTCTTCTTAAGCAATTTTGAATTATTTTAAAATTGCACCTAAGCAGAGAACTTTGGCAACTAAATAACAATTGCCAGGTGCCAGTGACCCTAATTTTTATCTCCTAATTAAGTGAACCCTGTCTGGACCTCATTATTATTGTTATGAAACAATCTATATATTTAATAGCAGAGGCCGTTTATTGTCACGGACACTCCTCTTAAACTATATAACCAATTTTTATGATAAAGGTGTCATTCGGAAGGGAGTGAACTGTAGATGTGTTAAAATATTAAGTAATTAATTAGGTTATTACATTAAAAAAAACCGAACAGTTATCATTGGGGCGTTATTTACATCTTGAAATTTGAACAAAAGTAAAATGACTTTGTCAAGTGGACTGAATTAAACTAAAGTACAGGAAAGCCATCAGAAGTAATGGGAGCAAAACAAGAATTGGTTTACAAAGCATATGAACGAGGATTGCACTGCAATCCTCCAGGGGTTTACAAGTGTTTGCGAGTAAGGGGCGGAACCCCCTAGTTATTTTATTATTTGTTATTTTATATGAATTGTTAATTTCTATTACAAACAAGTTTTTTAAAAGCCAAACTAATAATTTAATACCTAGCATACCTATTTATGAAAGGATAAGTTAGTTAAAAAACAATTATGCAAACTAAAACTAAATATTTTTTGTACGTTTGGAAATTTGTGTGTTTCAACAGGTCACCTTTCAACTCAACACATTTTTTCTCTTTGAGGTATGGTTAAAAACAAGATTAGTATGGTGGAAGCCAAGCATGTATGGTAGATATTTTAGTTAACAGATTTGTTGAAGGATTACAGAACAGAAGGTTAACAGAACAGTTGAAGGAACAAACATTTGAATTCAGTAATATGAATATCTTAATTTCAAAATTTTGTTGGGCAGGCAACGTTTCAAAGATGAAGTTTCCAAATTGCGCTGTAACACAAATCTTGGTTGATTGATTTTAGTATTTTGTGATTTTATAATCTGGAATTTAGTTTATTTCTTACTTGTTTACTTCTTACCATCCATTTTTGTGACATTGTTCTTTTCCAATTAGGATCATGGAGGATCAAGAACATATGTATTCTGAATTGAAAACCCAAGTGATAGCTGAAGTCGGGTGCAACTTCAGCCTGGAAGAAGTCAAAGACTTCTTTTTGAAGGATGTAAAATCCAAACGCTCTCTATCAAAAGTAGATTCCCTGAGGGATATGTTTCAGCTTTTGGAAAAGAGGGATCTTTTAAGCTCGGACAACGTGTTACTGCTTGAACATTTAGGAGAGCTTCTATGCAATGAAGAAGTTAAAGAGCTCATTCATTCCTATGTAAAGTTATACCTGGATGAGGAGAACGATGGGGCTACATGTAGAATCTGTGGAATTCCTTCCCTGAATATGGAAGAACCAGAACCATTAAGAGAGCATCAAAATTCAGATATCACTGTTAGGAATACTTTTAATATTGATAGTAAGTATAGTAAGAAATCTTTTTGGCAATTATGTTTTCTAAGAGATATGTTGGCATAATTTTGTATAATATAGTGTAAACTAGTGTAATGATCTTGGTATACTTGTGTCAATTTTTTAAAATATTACTATGGTTTATTATACAGACATATAAATAAGTATTAAAAAATATAGGGTCTAATTGCTATTAAAATACATGTTTTGAATGAAATATATTTATAAATTCATAAATAACAGTTGAAAATTCTTGATTGGTATACCGTAGATTAACAGGAGTATTGCCATTTCAATTTTGGTAACAAATAGTAATTATCTGTATTGGTATAATGCTGAAGATCATATACAAGCTAGAGATCCAAATAGCAGTTGTTCCAATTCTCACTATAAAAAGCTACCCAGTGTTTACTTTAGAAATTAACAGGGGCATTTTGCGAAAAAAACAGCAAATTTTTTCCCTGAAACACTTTAATAAAAAAAAAGCAAAATCCTTTCTAAACTACAAATTTTTAAAATTAAATTTTTAAAAAATTGCAAAACATTTTTGTATTTATAAGAATTTTATTGTTAACTAAACATATTTAAATTGAATTGCATTTTAATTAAGATTCCATGTTGTAGTGTTTCGAAGAATCTTTTTTATGTGAAGTTAAAGTATCCGAGAATTTGTCAAATTATTTTTCACATTTGAGCTAAAGACAACGGTAGTATTTTAGCAAAATGGGATTGCTTGTAGCATTTTGCTAAATAACCTCCCACAACTTAAACACTGTAACTGAGTGATAGTCAAATAATGGTAGAATCAAATTCAAACTGAAAATAAAAAGCTTTTCAAAGTGAGAATACTGGCATTAAATATGCAGAAAAAAATTAATTTTATCCTAAGTTTTGCTTAAGTTCCTAAGTTTCAAACCTAAGCAGAAAATTAGTTAAATGCAAATTAATATAATTAAACAGATTATTTGTCTTGAATTGTGCATTTTTTTTTTGCTTATGATATAAATTAAAAATCTTTCTTTTTTAGCAGACCTCAGGCAGGCCTTAGAAAATGTGGCCTTGAGTATAGGCGAAAAGTGGGGTGTGCTGGCCCGAGAACTGAACATTCTGGAATACCAGGTGGACGTTTGTGTCAAGGCCCATCCTGGTGATCCAGTTGCCCAGGCCCGCATGGGCTTTAAGTTTTGGCTTCAAAACGAAAAAGAAAATGCCACAATGAACAAGCTAGACAAAGCATTGGAGGCAAGACTTTGTAAGAATAAGGGATTTGGGGTACATTTAAGAAGATCCATTATTACACTTGTATCTTGAGATTATGCTTGCCTTCAAATTGAGCTTTCATTTAAACTTATTTGTCTCAATTTCATAAATATCGCCATATATTTCTGTATAAATACCATATTTTCTGTTCTATATCGTACTACAGCAGATTCTCGATATAAGGACCCCTCATGCAGGGTGGCAACATAACCTGGAAAACCGGGAATTATCAGGGAAATTTTTAATTCTGGAAATATCCGGAAAATTTTCAAAATTTCATATAAAATCAGAGAATTTTTCAAATTTGGATAATTATAACAGTATTTATCGTCTGTTATGCCCTCCATTCTGGGTAATTTGATTATCAATATTTCCTTTTAGTTCTCAAAAAGAATTAAACAAAAAAATGGTTATGCGCAGTTTCATATTTTCAGTTTTATTATTGTAAAAACGTGAGCCACTGCTGGAGGGAGTTAAGCAAAAGCAAAGTGCGTTGGACTTTAGATTGTAAGCAACATTTATTGGATCATTGTAGCGTGGATACTTGTTTCTATACAAAGCATGTATTTACAACATTACTTAATGTAATTGTAAAATCAGGGAAATTTTTTTTAACACCATCATGGAACTTTTTATCGACAATGTTGTTGCCACCCTGTCATGAGATCAATATGAGTAGTTATTAATAAAAGATCGATGTAATGAGTAAAATATCTTTTTGCATTAGAAACTGATCTATCGATTGAGTCTTTTAAGTGATGGATGTTATTGGGAAGTAGATTGCTATGTCAAGGGGTTGTTGTTAGGAGGGTTTTCTGTGCTTATATTTATTGTTGATTGTTCAGAGTTTTATGTGTATTGTCAAAATTATTATAATGTCAGTTGTATATATTATATTAAAAAAATGAAGTTGAAATTTTAAAATTCGTAGTTGTCACACGTCTGGAAATACCTGGTAAATGAAAACGATCTAAAAAATTGGGGAATTCTCAAGAAAAATAAACAATTTCTCAAATTTCCTGGAAAATCAAGAAAATAATTTTAAAAAAATACCCCAATAAGTACCATAATATATTCTTTTCATTTGTAATTGACATAATTTGTTTTGTTGTGAAATTATAAATTTGTAAGAATGTTGATTTATAAATTTTCTATATTTTGCTAGGTTTTATTTACTTGACCTAACTATTTACATGACCTAATTTTTAAGATTTAAGTTAAATTTTGAAGCAAATATTAGTGAAGTTGCTTTGTATTCATTAGACATTTTAAATTTTTGTTGTAAACTTATGAAATATTTTTGTATGGCCTTGGAAGCGATTATGATATATAATTTCTATGTCAACTAGAAAACACTATTATACATAAATTTCGAAATTTAATTTTTTCGCTAGTTAAATCTTTGTTACCAGTCCTTTACAGGGTATTGCACAGAATTAATTGTACTGTTTATTGTAAACTTTATCATAATGTGGACATTGTATTGGAAACTGACTTAATTTACAGTCTTGGAAAATAGGACATTTTATTGGTTATTTTAGAATTTACATAAGCAATTCTATTATTAAGTTTGGAGAAATCAATAAAAACTGTTAAAATATATATTTAAAATTTTACATGACTAATAGTTTTTTTTTTGTTGCTAAACAGCTTTTGCTTTCTGATATTCATTAATGTTTGAAAATAACCTGTAGAATTAACAAGACTTTTTCATTTTCGAAATAACCAATTTAATTATTTTTATAATTATTTTCAAGTTACAGTGTACATACTATTTTTTTTTATTTACTTCTGAGGCCATGTTAACCTGGTAGTCATTGCAGCTGACTATTGATTCTAAGATTCTAACCAAAGATTCATTGTGTGGAACGGGCTGGTGCACATTAAACTTGTTGTGTCTAACTGGTACTCACTTTGATAAAATATATTGTTTAGTTGTTAAACTATCTTATTTTATTGAATTTTTTCTAAAATGTAAATGTTTTTTATTCGATATGTATATATTAATATACTTTCTCTTTGTGGATGGATCCCAAACTTTTGTCAATAGCCCATTGTGTAGTTCTTTTGTGATGTTTGTTACACTAACTAATCAAATTTACTTTGGTAAATTTTGTCATAAAGTGGGTGAAAATACCAGTGAATTTGAATTTTACAAATCTGCCAGTATGCAAATACTTTATTGAAGTAATATCAGAAATAAACACTGATGCATAGTGTGGTATGTAAAATATTTTCATCCACACTCTGTATACTTTTCTAATATAATTTAATATTATTTCTGTGCATGATATAGATTTTTCATTACCGATAATTCTATTTTTTGTGTCAATTGTTTTATCTTATTCTTCCACAGTAAATTATTAGTTATCTTAATACTATATTAAGAACTGTAAATTTTTCTATATAAAATAACTATTTATACTTAATAAAGCTTTTATTATTACATAATATGCCAGATTGAATAAAATAAAAACCCAGGGATTTAAATAAGGAGACCAGTGGCCAAAAACGTGACTTGATGGATTGATATCACTCAATTGATTGATCACAAACTTTTTATTTTATTGCATTGGTAATTAAAATTCAAGCAATTTACTTTCCATGTTAAATGTATTAAAATTTTGTATACATTTTAAGCAAAAACAGTTTCGAATGATCTTCTGATATTTTCCCTCTATAAAATGTGTATTCTAATTTAATATTAAAGATTTATAAAGTTTTCTGAACGTATAATATTTCGTTTTGTGAAGTACTTTAATCTGCTGTGAGAATTGGTTTATTATATATTATACCTGGTGCTTGAAGTATTATTATATTGTTTTCTTAACATTCACATATGGCTGTGCTTGTAGTCTGGTTGGCAGTACAATCAATTATTCAAATGTTGAGAATTGTTACTTGGTATCATGAACCAAAAGATTTGAAATGTAGAAGGGTTTTGTTAGCATTTTTGTTTGGCATATAACCACAATTATGCAGAAAAGACTGACTAGAACCTAAAGGGTTCATTTAGCATTAAATTACTACTCCTTTTTCTCATACCTGTGCATATCAAGTCCAGTCCTTTATTACTAAAAATCTAAACAAGCATTGGATTGAAATTTTGTAGGCATGGTAAATTTATTGATGTATTTCATTGTGAAAAGAAAGAAGTCCAAGCTTATATTGTATCATTAAGAACTGTTAAAAGTTGTGATTGGTAATCCTTTCCATGCAAATATGTAATGCTTGGGTAATTACAATTAACGTCAACTTCATAAATAAAAATAAGCAATTTGTAAAATATTTTTATTAAAACTATTTTTATACTGTTGTATTTAAGATCACGATTAGGCATGACTTCCCCACATTTTTTGTCGTGAGTGACTTTTTTTTTTGTGAAACTCCTCTTTTACTGGTAAATCTAGGTCTTCTAAAATGTGTATACTCAGTCCATTTGGCCTACCCAACTCAACCTCTGAAAGATATCTCGTAATATAGTAATTTTAATTTGAACATAACATTCTAAATGTTTTTTTATATAGTGACCAAGTTTGTCATATCACCATAAACATTTCATGATAATTAAAATATTCTAATGTCATGAATCTAAATGTCACATTACCTTTAAAATACATACATAGAATATTATCATTTGATAGAATATTATTACCTATACTGATGGAATAAAAAAGTTGTGTTAGCATTGTTTTATTAGCATTACTTTGTTATTATTCATTATATGTTTTGCTGCAAATGTCCTTGTATGGAATAACGAGTTCTCAAAGAATTTTTTATATTTTTTTGTTGATTAAATGACTTTTATTATTTTAAATAAAGTAATTAGAATCATAATAAAATGATGAGGGGGTATCACTTGTCCTTTTTATTACCACTGATTTTTGTTATTTTCGTGTTTTAAGATTTATACTAATTTTCATTGTCAACGTCTCATTTCATTTTCGTGTTATATTTTGTACTTTCAGTATGTTTCTTTTCGATATTTGTGCCATTTATTTGTATGTTTATATTATATTGTCATTAGCCATTTAATTGATTTAGTTTCTATTTTTAAATTTGAAATCAAACAAATGTTTTCTCCACTATTCTCTTCTTTTGTGCTCTTCATTCCTTCAATAATGGAATATTACAGTAGAACTCCAATTATCCAGATCAATTGGGACCAGATCCCATACGGATAATCGAATATCCGGATAATTCTCAAGAAAAAAAAGTGATTTCTTAGTAAAAAAAAACTTTGCTTTAATGACTATTAAAACTATCATTCACCGATGAGAAACCTTTAAAATCCTGATTTTTTTTCCTTCTCAAATCGATCCGGATAATTGACGATCTGCTTTGTTTGATTCGGATAATCGGTGTTCTACTATATAATACGTCTAGCTTTTTAAGTTATATACTAACTTATATGTGCAACTATAATTTTAGATCTTCTTTTAAAGTATATAGTCTATCACCCAGTAAAAATGTTTAAACTTTTATTGTATGTATAAACACGTTTATTTGTCTTGCATTTTGGAATTAATATTTTTTTTGTTAGCTTATGTTTTGTAAACTGAATACTTTTTCTATATGTTAATAATATTTGTCTGCATCAAATAAAGTAATTGTTATTTATTATATTTGTTTTTATTATGTTTACGATCTCCATTGGACACATAGACATTTTGTAATGGATCTGGGAATGAACCTTAGAATTAAAATTAACTATAGGTTCATTATTTTAGTTTAAATGAGATATGCAAAAATATTTCTAATTGATATTTTATAATTCTTATACTATATTTATAAAAGAGTTACATAAATTCTAAAAATGAATTATGTTAAATTTTAACAATCAGATTAATTAAAAAAATATATGCATACAATTTGAAACAGAAATTAAATTGAACACTAAGGCCCATTTTACACGAACGAGTAAAACGCGCATGAGCTTCTCGGTGATTCGAGAATTCATACCACGTGGTATGAATTCTCGAATCATCGAGAAGCCCATCCGCGTTTTACTCGTTCGTGTAGAATGCGCCTAACTGTTTGATAATAGCTGAGTAGCAAATGTTTTTGCTTGTAGGTGTAGTTAATATCCTCAGTAAAGTTCTTCATTAGTTATAATTTTTTAGTATACCTTTACTTTACAGTTTTCTTAATTTTAATGCTTTATAACATCCATCTTGGATAAATACCAATTTTTAACAAACAAATTTAAAATTTAGGATATAGTTTAAACTATTGGCTACAAATCAGCCAGAGTGTTTTCGAAAATTCGATTTAGTTTTGTAGTTATACATTTTTAAACAATTGACGAAATGCCTAAAAAATCGCCAATTTTGCACGTTTTTTCCAAACTGAAAAATTAAAACTGACCTAAGTAGTTCAAAAATATACTTTATTCCCATAAAAAAAATATAGTCATGTTCGCAAAATCCTTCTTTCTTGGATGGTATCGAGATTGAAATTCTATCTTGAAAATGAAACTAGATTGAACTATTTATGGGAAGCACTATAAATATTTTCACACATTTATTTATTAGTACACATTGCCATTGTCTACAGAGTATGAAGCCAAGCATTGGTTTGCGAAGCAAACCAAAGAGGATTGCGTAGCAATCCTCCGGGGGCTGGTGGAGCGTCAGCGGAGCATGGGGCGGAGCCCTCTAGTAATATAAAATGCTTCAATATTTTATTATTTTTTCTATTTCCAATAATTAAAGTTTTAATGGATAGGAATCGTCACTGTTTGGAATAAAATACATTGAAAATTCAATTATCCGCAAAGGACGAAATCCCTTTCTAAATTATAACAAAAAACTTTAATAAAAGTTTTTAAAAATACAATATTCTTCTAAAAATTCTTTTACTTTTTGAAAAAGATCATTCAAAACTATATTATATTTGTATCTATTACCACTACTACTGGAACTTAGCGTCAAAATTAAAGATGTTCTAAAAGCAATGGTAATAGGCATAAAAATTAACTTTTAATCCTATTTCAGTAATATTATTTAAGAAAATACTCTTTAGTACATTTTTTTAGTGATGTTGTTTTTAGAGTTTATTTTACTATATTACCAATAAAATAAGAGTTTTGAAATACCAGGAAATACTTAAATTGTACTTTTTTGTAGTTACATTGAAAATAACTTTTAGTTGTTTCATTAATATTGTCGAGTTAATAATTTAATTAATATTGTCGAGTTAATAATTTAATTAATATTGTCGAGTTAATAATTTAATTAATATTGTCGAGTTAATAATTTAATTAATATTGTCGAGTTAATAATTTAATTAATATTGTCGAGTTAATAATTTAATTAATATTGTCGAGTTAATAATTTAATTAATATTGTCGAGTTAATTATTTAACTATTGATAATTTTTTACGTTAAATTTTATGTTAATGATGTTCAAAGTTACTTTCATTGTATTCAATACAATTAAAGGAATTTATTGTAGAACAATTTGCGTAAATGATTTATACAAAATAAATCATTTACTTAAATGGTTCTACAATAAATTAGAATTAAATTTTGACAACATAATTCAGCAATTTTCAAATAATAATAATAATAAATATATTGTTGGAAAAATCATTGTAAGAAAAAATTTAATAGAATTCTTTTGGTGATTCTTAAATTAATCAAATTTGATATTTATGTACAAAATAAACTTTAACTTATATTTGAAGAAAACATTTGCATAAGAATATTTTAATAACATATTCAATAGACATACCGCCTTTTCTTCCTTTCATACTTCACCATAAACAAGTTTTATTAAAAAAAAAAGTTACATTTCTCACACTTCTGTTTGTGTTGGGTAATGTTTCTGTCCGCAAAGAAGATTCGAAACCTTTTCATTGTGCTTCCGGAACACATGTCTGTTGCGTAAATGAATACCGCGTATTGGCAGCAGTGCGTTTATCGTTTGCATTTCGAACAGGTGAGTTCTTTCCAACCATTTCCCTTCGCTGCAGTTCAACGGAAAAGGAAAACCACAGAAAGTAAATTATCAGTTATTCCTTCATTTTGAGACCGTCGTCTAGAAAGGTAAGCTCTAGTTCTGATTTGACTTTCTCGAGTTATCTTTTAAATATATAGCACCGCTTTTTCTTATTACAGTTTCTTGAAAAGATTCGCAAATTGTTGCTTTTTTTTGTAGTGTTCGAATATTTTTTTGGGTACAGTATTTCTTATTCATTTATATAGCGTACATTTTTAAATATATATCCTGTTTAGTAAAAGTTAATACACATAATGAAATATTTGTTTAAAATATGTTCGTTTAGGAAGTTCCAAATAGATTTCCGGTATTGTATTTCCGAAAAGATATGCAATTTTAGACGCTAATGTAATTTACTGAACGATTATACTGGCAGTTTTTATTGCTCTGTGACATTAGATAACCTATCAAATCTGGTAAACAAGTTAAAAAATTGTACTGAACTAAATATTCTGGTGTCTTTCAATTTTAAAATTGTAAATTTTCGTTAATAAATTAATGACCATTGAATTACCATACTTCTTTAAAAGCTTGGTGGACCGTGACTAATCGGTATAGTTTATTAGCTAGTTGGCATAGTTATATATATTTTTTTTAATTGGATTAAAATATGATAATTGATGTTGAAATTGTAGATATATTACTACAAATTAAGGATTTAATACGGTTGCAATAACCTTCAAAGAGTTTATAATTATAATGCTCAAATCACTAAGAATCAAATTATGGCAACCTTCCCCATATATGGATCAATTTGACGTACCATTCAGGATTCGTTGGCATTTACTCCATTTATCCTCAATATGAATAGTAATGGTTGGCTATAGGAAGAAGATTTTCTTTTTTTAGCCTTACGGTGATATATTCTCATTTATATGTCTGTGATAAAATATTAAAACATAGATACGTTATGGAAAAAGGGTAACACGGCATAAAAACGGTTCCCAAATTAGGACACTACTAAGTTATTTATTGAATTATTATGTAGTTAGTAAAACTATATATAGCAGAAAATATATGTTAGTCTATTTAAATTCTTGTAAAGCAACATATACTAAAAACTTTTTCAAAAAATGTGGATACCTCGTTCAGGTCACTTGATACAACAAATATATTTGGATGTAAACGCAACAGCTATTCAATGTAGTTTCTTAAAATGTACTTAGGAAATTAAAATATTAAAATATTTATATAAATAATTAATTATTAAAATCTTCTAAGTAACTTTTTTGTATTCTGTCAATAGAATCATGGTCTTACGAGCTCTGGAGACTATCCGTGGTAAATTTTAGAAGTACAGTAGATCTCCAATTATCCGAACTCTAGTTATCCGGATCGCTCTGAGGGAAAAAATCAGTAAAATCCACATTTTAAAAGTTTCTTATCAGCGAATTATATAGTTTTTAATAGTCATTAAATTACATTACATACTAAAGCAAAATTCGTTTTATACTAATAAATAAACTTTTTTTTCGTGAATTATCCAATTATCCAGATATTTGATTATCCGGATGGATCTGGTCACAATAATCGGATTTTTGTTGTACAATGCCAACTAACCCCTAGTGACAATTAGCCCCTGTCTCCCTTATATTCCTAATTGGACAACTATTTTTTAGTTTAGGAAGTAATCACCTATTTTTCACTTGGTACTTTAAAAGTCCATCATATTATCCTGTCAGTTCTGCAACTAGATAACTACAAAATTGGCATAACATAGGTTTGTATGGAGATTTATATAGACAGCTGATTTGTAGTTATCTATAATCGGGGACAACCTAAGTCGAGCTTAAAGCAATTAAATATTTATACATTTCATAGCTTCCGCTTCAGGTTCAACTTAGATTGTTAAACGAGTTTAGTTGTTCTGTCGGGACAATATTTATTTACTAAAATCAGTCCGTTATAACTATCACTGTAGTTCTAGAATTTTGCCCCCTCCCTCTCCCCCCTACTATACGCGGCCGTATATTTGATGTCGCGCTCTACTGATATATCCTACTTCACATCAAAATATTATAGGTGTACTAAAATCAACGATTTTCGAATTCCTTTCCCCATCTTCATTTCTTTTCGAAATCATTGAATCTTCTGCACAGTTGAATAAACAGTGCATTGTAACATTTCACAAGGATGCAATTCGACGGTAGATTATACACTAGCATATCCCTATTATATTATTTGGGTGAAAGAAAATGTTACATTGTCTGCTTCTCTTTAAAAAAAAAAGTTTTTAATTGTAAATGTAGATAATAATTTACGTTCATAAAATGTGTCATTTTATCTTTAAATTTGAAAAATTATACGAACTGTATAATACTTTATACTGTAAAATTTTTTTTTACTTAAAAATGAGTACTTGAACCTGCTTATTTTTCTTTGAGTACAATTGCATTGTAAATGAGCGATGAGGTACTCAGATGGAAGTAACCGTACTTTGAAAAAAGTGAGCAGTGTGATTTAATAATGCTAATCTCATCTTTTGTTCAAGCCATCTTAACAAAGCGACCTGACAAACTTATAATAGTTGTTCGGAAGATGGACTTCCACATTTTTATGTCGATTGCTTAAATGGAAACAAAGTTATTACAACTCAATTATTTTACTTCCTATTCGTTTAGTACACCTTTTTAAAATTTCTTGCAATTCCTCTTTTTTATTTATTTTTACCCATTGTACTCATTTTTGAGTATATATCTTTTTCAAAAATGAAACTTTTGTATTCGGAGATACAATAAACATCGAATGTAATAAAAAATGAGTACATTTGACTTATTTTTGAATAACTATTTTTAACAGTGTATCTAAGGCTAAATATAGGATTTTATTGATCGTGATTCGTGTCTCTCAAATTTTCGTAATGACGTTGTTAACTCTTAAACGTTTCATTTAAAAAATAAATATCTAGGTTTTGTGTGATAATTTTTCAAACTGTTCGGTGTGGCACTTTTGTAAATCCTTATAATTAAAAGTGTGGGAATTCTCCCACATTTCATAACAATGACGAACGAACATACCAATTCTTAGGAACATAGAAACATTTTATTCCTGTTTTGTATTTGTTTTAACTGCACGCAATTCGATCAAAAGCACTTTTTTTTGTAACAGTTCTGCTTTTTCATTCTTTATGATTTTCGAACTTTTAGATACTTAACCAGGTTTCTATAGGACAACAAATATGGAAGATCGAGAAAAGAAAACCAAAATATAACAACGAAATCATTTCAATAAGAATATAATTTTTCTTAATTAGAAAAATAAAACAAAATTCTAAAAAATTTCGAAATTAATTTTTTAGTTTTCATTTATTTCTGTAAAACACAACATTGGTATGTTTTGTTTGATTTATGTAAGTTTTCTATATTTCACATTCATTTGCACAACATTCAAGATTGATGCGATATGTCAAATTTGGCGATGACTTCCATCCATATAACATGCAATTCGCAGATAAAAAGTTTTATTCTTGTCATGAAGGTTTTTTTTTCCGCCGAATTATTCAAGAGTAAATATCATTTACATATATTTATTTTTGCATTTTCCATATTGAGAAACCTTGCATATATTACCTAATTAAAGAATTGAATCTATTCAAAGAAAAACTTCATAACTGCATATTAACTGCAGCTGAGCAATTCCTTAGAACAAATTTAAGCAGAAAATTTAATTATATATTTTTAGAAATTGGAAATTCTGGTATGCTATTTTATGAATCGTTTAGTTTCAAAATCAGATATATCACTTTTGACACATTTTTCCAGAGAAACAAAGAATAACTGATTGCATTATTTATGGACATATTTTATCCTTTTTTTATATATAAATAGGCTTGACTTAATGCTTATGACATGACTTAACAAATCTGAGCTTTGTATAAGTATTACTTTGAGAGAGAATTTTTTCCTCTTTTGGATCTATCTGATTTTACAACAAAGCTGTGGGATGTAGCTCGACTACTGCGCTAAGATCGGTGCTCAGTAGCATACGCGCATCTCTATCTATTTTCTTTGTAAAGTGATTACTCATATGGGTTTGCAACATTCCGCTAATTTCACACACCAAAATGAATAACATCTAGCTGCTTTTTACTGTTATCAATTATTTTACTGATTTATCTGTTCGTAAAAATAAAGACATAATCTAAAAATCGAAAGAATTCCAACCTATCTGGTTTTGACATAAATAGACGGTTAGTACTTCTGATTTCATTTCAAATGACTTGTTTCTTTATAATTAATTTGCTACCTATTTAAATCCTAATATCTATTCTCTTAACATGATAGTTAAACATAAATGTCTTTCATTCATTGCTTACCTTTCTCCTTCCCATTGCAGATGCTGGAGCACCACCCCCAGTGCGTCGGGGACCTGAGGGCGACACTCGAGAACAAGGCCCGAGAACTCTTCCACCTGTGCGATCCCGAGGAGAAGGGCTACGCCACCCAGACCGACCTACA